>JBAMHV010000017.1:11380129-11411935 GCA_037177535.1 Pseudomugil gertrudae | reverse complement strand
TATATACTATTAAACTTTCTTTCCACACTAAGTGAGACTCTTCCAGGCCTGATGAACGCCATTTCCTTTCCAAGTTTTTTGACATCTGTTTGAAAGCTCGAAGCTGGGAATGTCCAGTGTTTCATTTGAGACAGCACTTACCCATAGTGCGCACTACACACTACTATTCAGTGCACTACAGTATTGAGGCACAGCCAAGGTAATGAGGTAATCTTCAGTAAGGCTGATTATTAAAGTTTTGGTGGTTATCTGAATGAGTTCTGTTTGATCTTCTACAATAATGAAAGTATATGCAGCAATTATACTAACCTATCATGTCTGATGAACTCCACATCATGTCCTTGGTGACACTTCTTGATGCAGTTCACACAAATGGCGTTTCGGTCTGTTGTGTTACAGGTATGACACCTACATGAAAACAAAATTGGTTACCAATAAAAGGAAAACAAACAATAATTGAATGTGTATTGCAATCATGCTATCTGTGACCATAAACAAAATTTACCTGTAAAAATCGTGCATTGGGTAGCTGGTGTAACTTGAAATCTTGTACAGGCACTGACCTCTGCTCACAGCTTTTTCAATAGCATCTTGATTGTTTGATATTTTATTATCTGATTGAAATAAAGAGAATTGTGTTTATTTGCCTGTAATTAAACCATTATGGTTTTGCCAAAATCTTGGACCATGAAAATACCTTTCATTGTAACATTGACTCCAGATGCAAGAAACAATCCACCAAAACGATTGTTGAAGATCTGATTGCCCTCTAGAGTTGCTGTGGCATGGTTGGTGATTTCAATGCCTTTTTTTAAAAAAAATAATAATAATTCAAATGCTCATTAGAAATCCCACTCATCTTTTTTTGTTTAAACTTCAATAGACATACTTAAAAGAATATTTAAAGTCCTGCATAAACACTGATGAGTCCTAAAAATAGTGATTGATGGGAGCTTGTGTGCAAATGTTACCCACCTGCAGCAAAGCCATCAAATATCCTGTTTTTCCTCAGGACAGGGTGACTGTTGGTGCTAATGAGAACACCTGCCTGGGCATTTCTGAAAATGTCGTTCTCCTCAAGCAAACCTGGTCAGGGTATAAGTTCTCATTATCCCAAAAATGACTGACAATCAAAAACAGGACCACAGTTAAATTAAATGACTTGGTTATACTTGGGGTTATAAACTTAACTATCCTGAGTATTAAATATAATGACTTTCACATTAAAAATGTGCCAGTTACCTCTTCCTCCATTGAATATACAGATTCCGCCATCTCGCCCATCATGGATTTTATTCCTACGAAGAGTAGGGTTGCTGTCCGTCTTGATCCAAACTCCTGCCATTGCATTGTCAAAGATCTCATTGTCCTCAATGAATCCTAAGCCTGAAAAAAAACCATTTGAATCTTTCTAAATATAGCAACATAATATGAGTTTAGGCAACAATCTTGGATTGAAACTGTGAAAGAAAACAGAAAATCTTTCCCTGCTTCTTACCAGAGTTGTAAACCAAAATGCCTCCATTCTGCCCTCCCCAGATCTTGTTTCGCCTGATCTTGGGATTGCTGCCAGTCCTGTTTAAAAAAAAAAAAAAAACGAATACAAGGACACACGATGGACAGGTAAGCCACTGCTTAATGCTGATGCGTGTCTTACTTACTTAGCTAATCACTAGCACCAACATTCCTAACTAGAATATAACTTGAGGCAAATTTGCACGTTTAAAATGTTTTTTACAAACCTTATCTGAACTCCAGAGTACATGTGATTGTAGATATCATTGTCCTCCAGCACACCATGACCATTGTCATAAAAGTAGACCCCAACCTGTTTACATAAACATCGATTTGTAGCGTTAAAATACTATTTAAAAGCTTTTATGACTTAAGCATCAGAGTAGTATCAAAAAGTAGAAGACAAGCCAGCGCAACTGCACTAAATCCACAACATAAGTACAAATGTTCTTTAGCTGTAAAGACACAGGAGGTATTCTCGAGCTTCTGAGATCATGAGGAGCACATGTGGAATGAACAATGAACATAAACTAACACAGCAGCAACAAGCAGGCTTATATGTGCATGCTTGTACAGTGTGCATATGTGCAGGGGGCACAGGTGAATTTTCCTGGTCCAGAAAGTAGAAGTCTGTCCAGCAGCTGTTCACACTCATCAACAAACCAAACTAATTTAATGAGTACAGTTCATCTGCCAGGTAAACAAACCTGTTAGTGAAAACACCTGTTCTAAATGTACAGGTAAATCCACAAACATTGCAGGACTTCTACTTAAGAATTTATACACCTCTACTAAGCATCCAGGTAAATTGTGAAAAGAATAATCTAATCTTGCTTCTTGTGTTCAGACGTCTCATATAACCATGACAACGTCATTACATTATATTGATAAGATGTCAAATCAAACGGCACAAAGAATCTTATTACCATTTTTACATTTATTTGCTGTTATTAAAGTGCAACTAGCTTATAATCTCACCTGTTTCCCACTGTGTATCCGGTTTCTCCTCAGAACTGGCGTGCTGCCGGTTGTCACCCACACTCCTGCCAACGTGTTGCTGTATACCTCATTCTCCTCGATCACCCCTTGTCCCTTTTCATGCTACATGAAACAACAACACCTGTCACTGCTACACTTTCTAACAGCCATAACACAATATTAAAAAATAAAGATATTAGAAAAAAGAATATTTCTTTTGAATAACTGCTACAACTTAATATAGTTAAAAGTATTTACCACATATATGCCACCATGCTGACCATCGTGGATCTTGTTGTGCCTGACAATAGGGCAGCTATTTGTCCTGATCTGGATTCCTGCCAGGGCGTTACCATAGATGTCGTTTCCCTCTATGAGGCCTCGGCCATCACCAAAAATATACACACCACCTTGGTTGCCGTTAAAAATGGCATTGCCTCTGTTTTTGGATAAAATAAGAGATCTTACCAAATGTCCAAATTGAAACCTTTTAATCCGTTTGACAACCAGCTCACACTGACCTTATTGTGGGGTCACTGTTTGAGGTGATCCACACCCCTGCAAAGTTATTTGCATAGATCTTGTTTTCGATGAACTGGCCACGTCCCTTTTCATGTACATAAATGCCCCCAGTCTGACCATGATGGATCTCACATCGAACCACAGTTGGATTGGCATAGGCTTTCACCTCAAAGCCGGCTATACGGTTTCTATGGATGTTGCAGCTCTCAAAGTAACCCTGAAAATGAGTGATACCAATTTATTGTATATCCTATCAAAGTAATCTTGAAAAATATTAATATACCATTTTGTCTAAATAATAAAGCAAAATTATAAAAGTGGATTTTCTTTGAAGGTGCATCTTACCATGCCGTGGTCAAATGTAAAAACTCCTACATCTCTGCCATGATGGATGTGATTCCGTCTGATGATTGGGTTACCATGGTTCTTCACCCAGATCCCAGCCAGAGCATTATTGGAGATCTCATTGTCTTCATATATTCCCTTAACAGTGACATATGTTGAATACATGGAAGTCTATTCACACGCTCTCACTTGTATTTCATACTATCGTTTTAACCGTGTATGCAAAATGCTGTTTTCTTTATCAGGAACAAGACCTGCCAAATTTCTTCTAGATTTCTTCAAATCCAGCATTTTCCAACCCTGGTCAAGCGAATCCCAAGGGATGTTTAACATGTTTGCCTGCTCCAACACACCTTAAAATGTATATGTCAGCTTGCAATCTTCCACTGAGGTCTTTACAAGTCTAATAATGACCCATTCCTCTGAATTGGGTTTGGTAAATGTACAACATGCAGGGCAAATCTATCAGAAGCATGTTTGAATATACCCATAATTAGCTTCACTCACTAAGGGTGAGCTAAATAAAGATAGTGCCACACACAATGTAAAGGTTATGCAGGATGGGTGACAGGTGAATATTACCTGGGCATGGTCTGTGATGTAAAGACCAACATTTTCACAGTCACTGATGTTGCAGTGCTTGATCATGGGACAAGCACCCTGGCCACTCACACAGACAGCTGACCCCACTGAAAAGAATGGGATGAAATTTACTTTTATACAAATTATTATAACAAAAACAAACAGTTTCTCTTCCATTATGAAAAATAATAATTTCAGTGTAAAAAAAAAAAAAAAAAAAAAGATCTTCCTTAGCAGTGTAGTGCGTTTTACAGTCGTCTAAGAAAGCTGCTAAATTACCTGTGCAAGTGCTGCGTATGATGCAGTGGTCAATGATGGGGCTGCAGTTTACTGTAATCTCCAAGCAGTGATGAGCGTTGTGGTGCTGGGCGGATTTATCATCAGGATTGAACTACAGCAGACAGAATGGTTAACTAACTAAAACTATAAATGTTACAGTAATGACATATTTATAAAATATGTGATCCATATGATCACATGGATCATGTGATCTTCCATGTGATCTTCATAAAGCAAAGATGTGTTCTTACCCGAATGGTCATGTATCCAACGTAAGCATCTTCCGAACCTTCCATGAAAACAAATGTGGAGTCTCTAGTATTCTCAATGATAACCTTTTCTGCTACTTTTCCAGGAGCTTCAAGAGTCAAAGTGGTTTAATTAGAGACAAAACTGAACGAGTGGAAAGTAAAACTGATGTCATGACCTAAGAGACATACCAGCTCCAATCATTGTTATAGGTGACTCAATGTAGATCCATTCATCTGTATAAATACCAGAGTGAACAAATATCAAGCCATCAAAGTGAGGCTCCTGACCCCCTCCAAGAGCATCTTCAATGGTGTCATAGTACTGGAGCAAAAAATAAAAAGTAATGTCAATGACTGGAGCAATAAAATTATCATGAAACTAACATAAAAAGTGTCGGAAAATGTACTTACAAACATGTTATCTCTTCCTTTGTATCTGGCAGGATTACTGTAGAAGTGTTCTGCAAAGCCTGGCTTCACATGGGCACCTTTGTACTGCAAAAATAAACCAACACAGCTCAAAGAAATTAACAACATGATTAGTTACATATTAAAAACTATTTACAAGAAACACTTAACATTACATTCTGACAGAAGGTGCTTAGAAATATCTCAGATGATTAGGCCAAGAAAAATATCCCTAAAGGTCAGCGAATTACAAAGCAATACAATGTTATTTACACACATTCTTTTCTAAACTCTAATTAACAAATGTCACGTTGTGGCCTGTGGTGGTGCCCTTTTAAGCAACATTAGCTCTGCATACTCAAGAGACATCCTCAACACTAGATTTAAAGTGGTTCAATATCAATAACTAACAGCATATATTCTTAAAAAATACAGTACATGGAATATTCAGATTTATTTATTTATATTATCTCACATTAAAATATTTCATAATAACTTCACAGCATGAAAAAGGTCTCAATAAAAGCTTATTTTTAGCTGTATGCTGTTTTTGACTACTATATAGTAAAATAAATTCTCCCAATCTCCCCCAATTACATCATCTGAAATCAAATATGTATTTAGATAGTAAAATATATAAAATAAGATTTCCATACTAGCTGCTGAAAACTCTCCTTCCATGGGTTTGGCTGCTCATATTCTTCTGGGTTTATCTGGTAGAATTTCCCCGCCTCAGGGTGCATCATGGGTCGTGTGTATTCAAAAACTTCCATGTATAGCCTCTTCCTGAAATATGAAAGAAAATGACATTAGCACCCCCTCTTCTCATTTATCTCAGAATTCCTGTAGATGTCTTGCCCGGTTAGTGGTTTTTAGGTGTATATAGTAAAACTCTGTGGTGACTTTAAAACATTTCTTGTTGGCTCCGAAAACAATCGCCTCAAATTGTTTTTATTAAATATAAGAAAGTTGAGGCACATCTAGTGATTAATCTTTTTAATGCATTGGAAAAAGAACCTGCACCAGGCTTTCTGGTAACACTGCAATATAAATCTGTTATCTGCATAGCCGCGGTAACTAATGTTGTTCTTTATTAATGATAATAGTGAAAGTCTGCAGTTTAAGTTGTGTTAGATTGTTAATGTCAACTTTTCCTTAAATTTTACTTTACAGTCAGCAAGAAAGTTTCTGCACATAGATATTTTGTTTTCTACTTAACGCAGATGAAGCCCTGCATATTTAATGGTCATCTCACACTGCATTAGCAGTAATAACTACAGAAACACTTGTACAAAGAATATTTCTAAATATTATTATTTATTCCCCCTACCCTCCATGTGAACCTGCTTAGTTCACCTTATAAATTTGTGTACCTGTAATCACTTCTAATACTATGTACAGTCTCATTGACAAGCTGGCAAGAACTTGATGAGTAAGTTCAATATCATGAATTAAGTGCGCTGGAGTAGGAACACATCCAAAACAGGGCAGTGGTACCTGATGACCTTGGTACTTGTGTTAGGACAAAAATGTGGTACTTTTACTACAACAGGCTGCAAGTCAGTCCTAATTAACACATTACAACCTGATGCAATACACATCTGTATGTTACACAGCTTTCCTACCAATGCAAAGCTTCTCTAACATTTTTATAGGCTGGTAATGCACAGTAATGTTGGACATCACTAGAAGTCAGGGAGCCTGCCCCTCTCCACTTTACCGAAGGATTTTCCCCTTCCCATCCAACAGGGATACGGGTGTGTTGAGAAGGCCCCTAGTTACTGGAAGCACTGTCAGGGTGTTTTTGAAACCTCTGCTGAGGATGAGGTTATGTTTGGTAATGTTGGTTTGTCTGTCTGTTAGCAACATAACTCAAAAGATTATGGAAATGCTTCTAATTCAATTTTCAGGAAATGTCAGAAATGGAATTAGAAACAAGTGATTAGAACTTGGGGGTGATCCTGATCACTGTCTGCATCCAGAAATGTTTTAAAAGACTCTTTACTGTAGGGAGATCATATGCAAAATCATCAGCAAAAACACAAGATGATATCATGGTAGATGTTAAATACACTTAAGAGCTAACCCAGATTGTCACCATTAGAGAAAATGGGGATTTCTTTGATAACTTGAAAACTATTATGGTCATTTGCCCCATCCTGCCCCATCCAGCATCCATGCTGCTGGGAAAATCTGGGATATATTGATCAACAAGAAAGCTCGACAGAAATTAAATCAAAGATATAAAGAAATAAAAAAAAATAAATAAATAAAAAACATACAATACTGATCATCAATGTTTAACACAACAGACCAAACAAGAAGACTAAAATAATTGAAAAATAATATGGTTTCTGAAACAAATTTACTCCTTCAAAGCGACAAAATGACCTGCTGATGGCTAATGAAGCAACAACTTATGGAAAAAAAAAATAAATAAAATCAGAGATTATACAACTAAAACAATAGAATTTAACCTGAAAAAAATAGATAAAATGCAATATACACAAGCTATACACACACAGCTGGACTCAGCAGACAAGCAGACAATAAAATGTTAGATTTTCCAACAATATGAGCGGAAAAGAACAAATCCACATATTACAGCAAAGGTACTGGAAGAAGCCGTTAATAAATAAAACCCTGGAAAGCGAGGGCTTTCCATCCAAATGGTATTAAACATTTTAAAACGAAGGTACAGCAGTCTACTACTCTACAGATTCCCAAAGACAACAGTAAGATTAGATCCACCAAGAGTTTTAGAATATTACTACACCACAGAGGTCTGGCTTTTAGTGTACTGGTAAGATTCTGAATACATAGCCAGTTAGAAAAATAAGGAGTATTATATTCAAAGCATTACAGCAAACAGGGATATGTTTAAGAAATAAAAGTATACTTGATTCAATCACCAGATTCACCCTGGAAATATATTTATAGCTACTGGAAAATACAGTTTGGGGAGTGGACTCAAATTTTGACCTGGGTGGCTTATGATGCTAAATTCAAACAAAGACCAGTCTACAGCAGGTTTGAACCTGACAAAATGTGGATTTAAACTATTTAAACAAAAGAAAAACGTACATTCACTCATAATCAGCGCTAATTGCTGGTGCTAATTTGTTTAACACTGACAAAGATAAAAAATTCAGCAGTCTGAAGAAGTTTGTAACACCAATCCATCTCACCAGAGGATGGGGTCATTGGCCAGCTCACTGAAGCGCTTGCACACACATGCTGCACGGCACAAGTCCTGCTCCAACAGGTATGAGAAGATCTTTAGCACCACCTCATCTGGAAGCTTCTCCTGCAAATACTGCTCTGCTGGAGCTGCTGGGAGGAGAACGGCGTGTTATTTGAAAGGACGGATGTTTCGTAAGTGTTGGAACAACAGGTTATTTTAGACTGACCCCACATGCCTCTAACAACAGACCTAATTGCCTTTCAGAAAGTTCACAGGACAACTTCGTGTTTTAAGTTTAAAAAGTGATTTAGAGACTTTAAAGGTTTATAGACATCACACCCACAATTCCTGACTTTAAAAAACCCTTAAAAGTAAATCAACCATAATTTTTCCAAATAAAAATGAAGTCCAGCTCTTATAGCTTTGTCATTATATGTAACAGTTCAATATAAAATCATTAGGGATTCAGATGACTGCATAAGTCTCAAAAATTTTTATTATAATTTAGATATTAAAAAAATTAAACTTGACGTTTTGTATAAAAAAACTACCCGCATTGAGCAGGTTAAATGAGTCAATGCACAGCTACAAACAAGGATCACCTCATTTTATATCACCACCTGTAAAAAACAGTTACATACCGAGACACATTGCGAGTTGCCATTTACCTGGTAAATCTTGGCACTTTCCTGAAACTCTGGGACGTTTAGGTCGGTGTCCAAAGTTTTCTGTCGTTGAAGTGGAAGCACCCTGTAAATGTATTTAGATATATAAATATATTTTTAAATTAACACATATCTTTGTTAGAAATATTAATCCGATTCTTGACAGCCGTACCTCCATGTTTGTCTTTGTCGGGCACACTGTTCTCTTGGGTAGAGACTTTCTTCTAAGTAGGTAGGGACTATTCTGAGCTCCTGGACCAGATTCTTCTGCAACCATATCTGCAGGAACGTCCTCATCTACAAATAGTGGACGAAAGGGAAAAAAATCTGCAATTAGTTAAACAAGTTCATACTTTACAATACTCATGAAGATAATCAGGACACACCTGTGTTAAATGCACATGTGACAAAACCCAGAAACAGAAACCGTCTGGTTCGGTTCTTGATTCACTCTGTAAGCAACACCCCTACCACAGATCCTACCAAGAGGGTTATCAATAAAATAAAAATAAAAAAATGACAGCATTAACACTCAGCTAAACCATTTATATGTCTGCCTGTTCACCATGATAAGCTGATCTCTATCCATGATGGAAGATGCAAGCAATTTATGTTTGTTACTGTAGTTGCAAGGTTGATTCTCCCCACCTAACCACTACAAATCGTGTGTGCAACAACCCAGGCTAGCAATTTTCACTTTAACTGAAACAACACATAGAAATCATACAGATTAGAAGGAATGCTGCAGAGTCTTAGACCATGGAAAACCACGAACAGAGGTAATAGCAAATAGAGATTTATAGAAGAAAACAGTATAGAACATAAATGGATGAATGAATAAGATGCTATGGCAGGTCCTGCCTAAACAGATACAGACAACAGCACTGATCAAAATTAATTAAGATGATTATGACCATTTGTTTTTTGTTGGTTTGTTCTGTTGGCTTTGCAAACATCTTATTCTACTTTCAAGAGAAGCAACGCGTATTTAAAGGTTAATTATCTTCAGCTGATTGGCATTCAATTAATGCAGCGAGAGCAAACGTCCCAGTAGTCCAGCAAACGCTAGATTAGATGAAGCAACCAACCATTTATGTTGCTAATCTGTCTCTCTAACATTACTTTGAAACCAGGTTCAACCACTAGCAATCGTAAGCGTCATTAGTTTGTTTTACTGGATTTGCAGCAAACATTCGTTCACGTTACATCGTCTGATGTCACATCAATGCTGGGAAGAAGAAACAAAAGCATAGTGAACAAGGATTAATTGCTAAACTTTTGACTATGATTAAAGGAAACACTCTGCGTTGACATTATAGAATTACAGAGATTACCGGGTCAGCACCTTTTTTTACCCCTGTTTGATAACGTCAGGACGCAGGTAGCTAGCCATACGTGCTAATAATAACCAACTAGCACGGGCTACGTTAGCATAGAACGGCAAAATCCCTTAATGTTTCCCCTCGTTGCGTTTGTCATCCATGAAACTATTGTCTAGTATTTGTTGTTTTCAAAACGTTGGCAATTTTACTTCCATTGGAAACAAAAAACAGCAGCGGTATAAGGTTTGTCAAGCAACAGAAAGGCCGACTCTGGACATAAATTCAAGCAAAACAAAGCGCGGCCTTAAAGCTAAGTAAAGCACAAAAGCCTCGGTGTTTCCTTGCGAAGCTTTAGACCCTTTAAGAATGTCGTTACCCCGCTTCTGTCCCACAACAACAAACGCTACCTTACTCTAGGCAAAGTGTGCAACAAAAACAACGCATACGAACGCAGAAACACAAATCGACACAATAGCCCGCGGTTTGACAAGCAGCTCAACAATTCTAATGCTAATCGAGCTACCATTACCTCTTTCCTGGTGGTTCCTCTCCGGCTGCACCGGGCGCGGCCTCGATACTCGCCTAGGTCTTCTGCTAACGTTACTTGCTCTGACGGAGTTCATTTGGGGTGTTGTTATTTTGAAGGAAACGTCGAAGCCTTCGCAGCAGAAGAGGCGACTCTAAGCCCGCCGTCTATGCTTTTCTCTTCAACATTGCACGATATGCCATCTTTCGCTGAGCCTTAACGTCTCGCTGTGTGTTGCTCCCGTTCCCCTGCGCTGGTGTTGCGTCTAGTCCCGTTCTACTGTAGCAGGAGGAGCCATAACAGACGGGCACAGTCTGTCAGGCCTCGGTCGCATCACATGGGACGACCTCTCGCTGCCTCTCCCGTTGGAGGCGGTTGATTTAACTGGGATTTTACTTTTATTTTCGGCCTCGCATTGTCATGGGAGAATGCGTTGTTTACCTTAGCAGCAGTAAGACTCCCATGGAAAGAGGAGAGAAGTGGTTACTGGACTTTACCCTGTCAACGTTTAAGACATGTCTTCATGGAAAAATGATGGTTATGCATATGTCTAAAGGTTTTTTGTTTTTTTTAAATGTAGGGGGGCTTCTGGTCAGAGACAAACCAAAAACATAAAGCACATAAATTTAACACATAATGACAACAAAGATTTCCACACTTATGTCTGTAAAATGATCCTAGTCCATTTTAAATAACCAGAATAACAACAGTGGGCCAAAAGTTATCACAAAGCAATGCTATTAAAACAAATATACACCAAAAAAGAAGAGGAATGAGGAGATCCAAAATAAATTACACAAATTGATCTACATATAAATATAAAAAAAAATAGGAAGCAGAGAGAGACTGTGCTTTTTTTAATATTCATCTCAAGATTAAGTTAATTTTCTCATTACCTTGAAATTAGAGACGAGCTTCCTTGATATAACAGGATAATTAATCTTGTTATTAGCAGATAATTAATGGGGGTTAAAGAGTAATGTTTTACACTCGATTTAATTGATCTGGTTAATTGACAGCTGGGAAGGACAACTCATGATTGTGTCATTCTGTGCATGAATGAGCTAATTGTCTGACATCAACTTCAGCTCTGTGTCATAAGCTGGATGGAAAAATAAGGATGTTTAAAAATATTAGCTTTGATCTGCAGATCATTATTTACTTCAGTAATGCTGCCAACATGACGGAGTATGCAAAGTAGGATGAGCATGAAGTATTATTATCTGATCGGAGTGTTCCTGTGTATGCATGCATGTTGGGTTTTTATTGGAGTCTCTATATATTCTTGCAAGGAGTGAGAGTTAGCCTGATGGAATCTCTCCATGATCCCGTGATGGACTGGTAGCTGCTGGGATAGGCTCCAGCCTCCACGTGACTATGTTTTGAAATAATTTGTCATGATAATGAGATAGTTATGTCACTATCTCGAGATAAGGATGTTTAAAAAAAATCCATGCATGGCTGCTCTCTGCTTCCACACTATTGAATTAGGTGAAATATAAATGAGTAAATTCCTCAGTAATTACAAAACTCACTTAAAAATGACAAGGAAAAACAAAACAAGGCCACAAACATAGCTCAAGCTTCCTGAAAGAGGCACATGAGATGAAGAGTTCATCAGTCCTGCATCATGTGCAAAGTAATAAACAGAATTTAGATAGGCAACAGTAGAAAATGTCTACATTTTGCATGTTGCTCAGAGACTATTTGTGGATCTGAGAGTTGCACAGAGTAAATTCTTTGTATGCTGTCTGGTTTGCATGCTCTTGGCACAGCTGACTGAGTTTGCAGTGGCTTTTATTCTAACATATTTGTCTCTCAAACCTGTAACAAAGCTTAATCTGTTCTAGTTTTACACACATACTGAAAGCTTGTGATGTCCTTCAAACACACCACAATAAGGTGTTAAGCTGTAAAGGGTCCAATTCAGTGCTGATATGCACCAAATGGTTGTAAATGAATGAACAGAGGTAACCAAGGTTTGTAACTGCACTTTTAAAGGCTTTTCAGTGATTAATAAAGGGCAACATTGAGCAGGGAAGAGGATGGAAGTGCTACTCTCACTTTATGCTCTTGTCTCAGAGAACTACTTTGTGTGAACAGTAATACAAATCACCAAAAGATTAGTTCAAAAAGGTTTTGTACAGTTTGTAAGACAAAATAAACAAAGACAAAACCTATTATTCAGATCTTTGGGACTGATTAACATCAGCCTGCATACAGTACTCCTAAAATGGCCTCTCATGATATGAATGAAGAAAAAGGGAGTCCAAAATAAAAAGTAGAAAACAACATACAAACAACATAACTAAACATGTTCTACACCTGTAAAGACACAGTAGGTATTCTCGAGCTTCTGAGAAAACACAACAGACATCACGAGGAACAGATGTGGAAGAAAAACAGCTAACACAGCATGCCTATATGTGCATGGGTGCATGTGCAGGGCGGTAGGTGCAGGTCTGCATTAGTGTATGTGCTCAGGGGTGTGTCTGTGTGTGAGTGTGTGTAGTAAATATTAAGGGTGAGCTATGTTGAGTGACCATGCAACTGCAACTACACCCTTTCCAAGGACTGGAGCAGATCAAGAGGACCCCTAGTCTCAGATAGCCAGCAGTCAACACAGAACGTGGAGCCGAGACCTCCACCGCAGGGACACATGCCGCCCAGAAGGAGGCAGAGAAAAGCTGGAGCCAGAGCCCTCTCCACCAGAGGGCGTAGACCCCAGGGGTCCCAGGTCAACAGCTCACCTGTACTGCCAGGCACCCCCTCCACACACACACACACACACACACACACACACAAACAAACAATGAAAGAGATGATTGTTGATATCAGAACGAACAAGAGTAAACAAAACACTGTTCCTTGGAGGTAGCCAAGGAAAATGTATTTGAATAGCGCTTTTCATGTGCAAGGCAATTCAAAGTGCTTTACAATAAAAACATCAAAAGCATTACAGATGTTGTAAAGAAGAATAAAGACAGCAAAAATCACAATAAAATCGTAAATTAAATTAAAATCATTAAAAGCATGATCAGTTAAAAGGTAAATGGCCTTGTACTTAACAGCGTTTTTCTAGTCAGTATGTATCCATTTACACACACATATGCACACACCCCGATTACAGCCACCCTGGTGTGTCAGTAAGACAACAGACTAGAGTGAAAATGTTAACACAGAAGCCATCTCTAAGAACAGAAAGAGCAGACTACTGTTGGATGGCTGTTGTATAGTTACTGCCCACTAGATGTCAGCTCATATCATTATGTGAGGATTCACTCCATGCTGATGGACTCACATGACATCCTGAATGGCTTTTTGTTGTTATGGTCTGATTGTTCTTGCTTTTGTTCAGTGACGTTGAATTACAAACTTTTATTTCACACTTTGAAAATTGACTCTTTTCTGTAGTTTTATGTCAGTGTCCCATTATGCCACCATGATGTGGAGTTTGTATAAGATCGATAAAAAGACACCAAGAAAATATTTGAATGAAAATGAGATTGCTTTGATAGCATAATGTTGATATATTTTCCTTATGTAATGTAGGTTGTGCTGCCTATAATGACAACATGGTCATTAATTAGTTTTGGGTTGGTCTAAATAAATAATACATCCAGGAAGTAGTTAATTACCTACAACAAAAGGATCCCAACCCTCCAACCATATTAAATAGCTTTAAATACACAATTATTATATGTTTAGAATGTTTTGCTCATACACGTTTGTTTTTGTTTGTTTGAGTTTTTTTTACCAAATGATAGACGCAGCAGCATCTGTGATTTATTGGGTAATTAATCCATCTGTGATTTTACTGTTTGTTCTGATGGGGTTATAGGTGACTCACCTTGACACCGCTTAAAAAAAGAGACAGTCTTTAGAGATCATTGGAGTTGTAGACATGGAAGGGTTCTTGACTGTGTCTCATATCTTTCATCGATAAATCATCAGTTGTACAACAAGTTTGCAAAGCTCTTTTATAACTGATTGCTTGATTGAATAATATAAACTAATTGTCTTTCTGTTTTGTGACCCACAATAGGAAACTGCTAGCTTTGGTTTAGGATATGCTTTGACTCTTCTTTAGCCAGAAGAAGCATTTTTTACTGTCTTGTATAATTCCCACATCTTTTTACTTTAATTTTTCAGACTGAGTCACCCTGAAGCACACTAGCTTGTCTAAGACTTAAACACATACAGCTTTACTGGCGAGATCCCTGCTTTTTTTCACTAATCTGCTGGAGATATGACAGTGAGGAACATGTGTTGGCTTGGTAACCAATCTAGTATCCAGTGGCAACAGAGGTCTATTGAATGCTGGGTGGCTCTGTATTGGCTGGTATGCCCACTACTCCCCTGTGACACCAAGTCGCAGAGGCACATCCAGAAAGTAGCTTGTAATAAATGTTGGATTTGTGTAAAATTTAGTTCTGGTGTCAGTATGGTCTGTGCCAGTGCACATGTGTGTGATTGGATAAGGGTCAAATCTGTAGTGGTATTACACATACTCTTTCTAAATACAACCTAATGTTCCAACCTGCAGGTGGTAGCACTCTCTACTTTTCTGTGTCACTTTTACAATCCCCATCAGGTGCACAGGTCCACATGCATACTCACCAAGTCTAAATTCAACTCCTTTCTATCAGTCTCCTTTCCAGAAATTACTTTCTTTTTGGAAGACACTCATCCTGTCCAAAGACTGTGTGCGTCCTTGCTCTTCACCGTGTTCATGTCTAAAGGCATCTACTTGTGCAGAGGCAGACACAACAGGATAAGCGTCTTTGTCTCACACTCCTGCCTGTCATAGACGCCCCTTCCACAACCACTACCCCCTCCTAGCCTCTCCTTCATTTGGGCGGCTGTTACAGAGAGGGCAGATGGCTCATTACCATAAATAGGACAGAGAGAGAGAGAGAGAGAGAGAAAGAGCAAGAGGGCAGTGCGCACCAACCAGGAGAACCATGCTGCCCAAAAACCAAGGAAATGGGAGTCCGTTGCTAGGGGAGAGGAAAGACAGCTTTATGGCAACACAAAGCTCATTCCCCCATCGAGCTCATCTCACTCCCGCCCACTCATTTCTTGCTCTGGGGACTGAGCCTTGAATCTGATGGCTGGGGACAGATGGTCAACGGGCCCCACCATCTCTACAGCTGGACACAGGCTGCTCTGACACAGTGAGACCTGGCAGGACCGCATCACACCTCATCCTGTCCAACCTATGAGAAGGAGGAGTGGAAAATGAGCCATCAGCTAAGAATAGATCCACACTTGTTGCCCACAGGAAATGTGTGGCTGCACAATAGATAATAATATGTAAAAAAAAAAAAAATGATAGTGGCGTTATAGGCTTTCCAGGAGGAAATCATCCTATGAATGTAATCATGGGTCTTGCTTCTTTCTTTGTTGATGCTCTTTAGCTTCTTTTTCTGTTAAAGACATAATTGAATTACTCATCAAGAAAGTAACATCATAACAGCTGATTAAAATGCTTTATTTACTCAAATATTTATCAAAATGTTCCAGTATTGGGTACCAGTAACAGATCAAAATAGTGGTCCAAAATACTTTTGTAAATCAGGATGAATTGCTTACATAATTATTTATTTTGACCCCATCCCTCCTTAACAGGTAGATTGTGGGATAATGACAATTTCACACCTCTGATGCAGCAGATATACAACAAGGCAAACTGGAAAATTGACTAGCAAGACTCAGTTTACACCCTAGCTAGTCAGAAACGTACCGGTAAACTTTGCTCTCATAGCCAGTTTTGGAAAACCTTCCCTGACTTATAAAAAGTCTTATGTGCCCTGCTTTCAGAGTTTTACGGAAAAATGATCAAGATCTCCACAAGAGGTGCTTTCTTGTGAATAATTACGTCCAGTCGATTGATCTTCCTGCACTCTCATATAAGGGCCTTGAAGAGTTTGGAGCCCATTCCAGCAGACACTGGGCAAGAGAGGGATACGCTCTTTTTAATTGTTTCTGAATCATTTTCCCATCTTTTCCTTGTTCTCTGTTATCAGTGATTGAGATCTTTGATAAATATTTCCACATATGTGCAAACATGATAGGTTAGGTTGGAGTAAGGAGACCATTTCTGCCATTTTTAACTATCTCACTCTCGGGACTTTGTAACAGCACATCTGCTGTAATTTGAACCATTAACTGAAGTGAATGTTCAGTCCACTCATTGAGAAAACAAGACAATTGGATTTAATCAGATGAAGAATTACTCATTGAGAAACATAAGTGTGGAATTCACAATGATAACTTTGGAGAAGAAAGATGGGGAAAGAAGGTGAAAAGGCTACAATTCAAAATGAGGCAAAGACGGCATGGCAGCGGCATGACAAGTAAGCAGAACAGAGATGGTCCTGCATCACCTCGCCAGCCGCCCCGGTTGCATAGGAACACGAGGGCCATGCCTACCCTGCAGACACACTCCTTTCCTCTCTCCTCTGCTACGCTTCATTACCCAGTGTTCAGCCAGGCACGAAAAGGCACTGCACCACTTTCTCCTCACTGCAGCCGTGTGCCTGCTCACAGCCTTACTAACAACCAGGCTCCCCTCAGACTCAGGCAGAGTATATGCTGCCCCTTGGGCACCAGGTCACCCTCACTCACATGCATAGACACAACAGTTGAGGGTATGTCCTAAAGAGTGTTTCCTATTCAGTTTTTTTAATCAGATCTATCTACATAGTTGCAAGTGAAATCCCTTCATTGACAATGTGTCAGGTTGCAATTATCCCATAACACAGTCTTGGGGAGGTGGGTGTTATATTAAATATTACATATTATTTAACTAACACGTCTTTAAATGTATATTTTGGAAGTGAAAATTAATAGATTATGAAATAGCATACCCGTAGGAACAGACATGTAGAGTCCCTTTTGCTCTACTGGCTTAAAACACCTAAAGCAAACTATACATAGCATGAAATTAAAAAACAGGGAAACTGCATGTGCATGTTTTAACTTCAGATATTGAGATTATATGAATACTCAATCACAAGTTAATGTTAATATATAAATAAAATAGTTTTAAGTTAATAGCTATGGTTAAAATGACAACTTATCATATGTAAGTCGCTTTGGATAAAAGCGTCTGCCAAAAGACTGTGCAGTATAGTATATTAATAACTTTAAAGTAGGCCTACTCAACTTTGGCATAATTTGACGGCTAATTTTGACAGCCATCTTGGCTGTGTTGATAGCCAGTTGCTGGCATGTGATGGCTAAAAGCTGGAACCCAGAGTTGTAAAAGTGCTGCATCTCAGCTTTGGGTCACCGCTCATTTCAAGGAATGTAAATAATAAATGTCACTGTGCTTTCTTTTTTTTAAATCAGAAACACATATTTTTAAGGTCTGAATGTGGCATTGTCTGAATTTAAAATCCAACAAGCCTATAGACCCTGAGATGTAGCTCTGAGGTCTCATTTGAGTATAATCTAAACCACTTAAAACCTTGGAAATATCTTGAATTTTCTCAATGAGCAATGAATGGCCATACAACTCCTCTCAGATTTATTGACAGTTCCACTTACTTATCTGAACATCTTGCTTAAATCCCACCTCCATGGCATTGTGTTGCAACACTTAGGTACTTCAAAACAGCAAACTTCTACAATTATATTAACATGCATGTCTTGTGGGTGGGAGGAAGCCGGAGTACCCGGAGAGAACCCATGCATACATGGGGAGAACATGCAGACTCCACACAGAAAGGCCACTGGAAAAACCTCCCCTGTCTGGGCTTGAACCAGCGACCTTCTTGCTGCACTAACCACTGCGCCACCATGCTGCCCAACTGAAAGTTATTGAAAGTTTAATTACAAAAGACTGGACAAGCATGGCTTATTTTAAAGTACAAAAGAGTTTATCTCTTTAAAAAGAACTTGCAACACAGTTTAGGTTTGCAAATGTGCAAATCATTCATTCATCTTCTATACCACTTAATCCAGTTCAGGGTGGTGCAGAAGCTGGAGTCTATTCCAGCAATTAGGAGGACTGATCCATCACAGAGCCAATAAAAAACACTTCTGGAATAATATTTTAAAACAGAGATACGTCGCTTCTTAAAAACCTTTCTTTCATTTTGATGTGGTCGGCTTTAAAGTAATGTAATTGCTTAACTGTGTAAAAGTCTTATTGCCAAGCATCAGGCAAACAGCTTATTCTGTTGTATATACATGTGAAAACACAACACCCACTTCTTCACACTGCTGGATGAGCATTAGCAATCCTTCATATGTGTCATTGCCCACTATGGAGCTGGTAGTGCCAGACAGCACTGCTGGGCACAAAACCACTATTGTCCCAAAAGATAAAGTGCGCTTGTGACCAAGGAAAGGCGAAGAGGGCCAGATGCTGCAAGAAGATAGAGGAGTGTCATTCAACAAAGCCTTTTGGTGTTGTGTTGTTTATAGCAAAGTCATGAGCTGAATGTTTCAGCGGACGTCACGACTCCTGGTAGGATGTAACATGTCAGATTGAGTTGTCTTTCCTTCATCCTCCTTCTACTTCACAGCTAATTGACTGCAAGTGTTCATTTGCCTGGAGGAGCAGTCATTAAGACTGAATAACAAAATTTAGCTTGGCAATAGAGCAGCCAGAGATCAATGGGTTAATTCAATTGTCCCTGCATGTGGTGTATTGTATAGCAGGGCAATTTGAAAGTCTTTATAGGAGACTCGTGCAGTTTTACTGTGCCTAAAAGTACGAAGAGATAGCAGAAAAGCAATTAAATATTAAGTTCAGTTGTGTGTGTGACAATTAAACCATGTTATGTACAACTGGTTAAAAGGCAGATTTTTCTTTCATTCCTTCATGGAAAGAAATGTCTGTATACAGCAATACAACTGTCTGCTAAAAGCTTTGAGCATGTGATGGTTAACTGAAGCAGCAGAACACAATCTGGTTCTTTAAGGTTTTATTCTATCAGAAATTGCTTTTATTCATAGAACTTAGACAGTTCTGTCATTGATTTGGAAATCTGTGGAAACTATAAGTTTACATAACATTTTCCTCAAGACTTGAAACAAGTTCCTGCCAAATCAGAGCCATTAGGGAAGGTTGCATGATGGTTTTTAATTCGAGATTCTTAATTAATAATTATTATGTTTTTAATCATGCATTTTCCTTTTGCTTTCATCTGACAAGTCGTTGCAACAAGGCACTGGGACGTTTTGGATCCAGTCAAGGAACCTAATCTCCCGTTCTGAACAATGCAGTGTCATTCTTTTGAATCAGATTACAACAACTTCTTTGTAGGTTAACTATTTGTCCCCGGTGTTTTTTTTAGGAATGCTTTGCATGTAGGGTTGTAGTGGAAGCTTTCAGTAGCACTTCAGGACAACTATGGTGAGCTTCTAGTAATTATGCATTTAGGAGTCTGTCTTAAAGAGGGGGCTGTTAAGCAGGATAATTTCTTTAAAATGACCTTAACTCTTATTTTAACTGTTTATATTAGTTTTAACTGAGCTACAATTAACCAAAATCACAAATTATCAAAATAAAAAAAACATTACAAAGCTTAGTTACTAGTTACACTGACAGCAATGTCCTTTTTCATTAAACTGTCATAAAACTTAATTTACTGTCCCTAATTCATGCTCGCCCGCTTAATCCCTCTCAGGAATGTACTGACATTTACATCTGTTGACACATCTGTTTACCCAGTTTAATCTCAGCAAATAGACCAAATCAATATAGAATTACAGCACATTTGTTTGACTGTTGAAATGATCATTCCTCTGCCTTAACACGTCGAATTTTATTGCCTGTGCATTAAAAGAGGCACTTATCAGCTACCAGATAACAGACAATCAGCACACTGCTGACACAATTCATCAGACCTGGTTGGCAGAAAAGGTTGTCAAACAAAGGCTTCTGTAGGCAAACACTTGCTTCGGTTGAGAATAACTGCAGGCAATAGCTGGAAGACCCTCTGGGGAAAACAAACCTCAAGAACAAAGACAGTGTTGCATATAAAACAAGCTGACCACGCCTGATTGCTCTGCTGACAGTTAAGAGGGTGTGGACAAGAAACATTTTCACTTGTTTTGCAGTTAAAATATAAAATTAGCTCTTGACTTTATAATGACGAACTCTTACAGATAAAAAAATAAGCAGTTGGGGGTCACCAGCTCCATCCACTGCTGCTTAGTATGGACCTAGATTTCTGGTGTGTCTCTTATCATACCTGGTGGCCTTTTGCAGTCATTTTGCAGCCTTCATGTTGCATACAGAATGCAAACTTGTAAACAGCTACCACGCCAGTTTCACTACACTTAGAAAAATAAATGCAACAACCCTTCTATGCACACATGCATGAATGCAAATACATTTCCACCTGTATGGAAGCACTTTATTTAGTTTGATGACTTGCATTTGAAAGGGTTTAATTAGTTCGGTGAACTGGTTGGTGTCTGTTGGTGTGCTGTCATTTTATTGTATGAATAGAAAAAATACAAGATGAACTAGTATTTTACACATAAACTCTACATTTCTGGCAATTCCACATTCTCTTATGTAAAAACAAATGTTTTCTTCAATCTCTTTTAAACACCATTTATTGTACCAACAGTGCACGTGAAAGACAGCTGGAGGCCAGAAGCAGGAATACGGTTAAGCTTGTAACGAGCATAAAAACTTTGTAAATATGTGTATATATGTGATGGAAATGTATTTTAAATCAAGAATAAACCTTAAATAAAGAATGAAATTTTTCTGGAAAGTGATTTATCTTGACAGTTTACACCCCTTTTACTGGCTGTGTACCAGAGCGCCTCTGTTCCCACTTCAGTAACCAAAGGTGTAATGGGGGGGGGAGAAAACACAAAGAGAACAACAAAGCCAAGAGGGCAGATTGAATGAAGAGCAGCATACAAACAAAGGTACTCCTTAATAGAGAGTTTTATGAGCTCCAGACCTGCTGAAATGGAGTGTTGTACGTGTGCAGCAGCTCTTATCGGCTCGCTGGCAGCCAGGCAGGGGAGGGTGAGAGCTTTTACACTTGCGATCCGTAAAAATGGTCTGATTCATTTTCTGCATGAGAGGGTCTCACAGGGGTGGCATCAGACCAGCCAGTCCACACAGATTTATGGACCATTAAAGCAGCAGGCCCCCTGACCACTATGCCACTACAGCCCTGGCTGCTAAGACACACTGCACCCTCATTCATGCATGGTCACTTCCCTCCCTCACATGCTAGTTTCTGCATTGTTAATCCTTTCATCAGCACCGCTTTAACTGCCTCGCAGGAACTTATCTTATAGTCTGTAATGCTGCTGTCTTATAGAAACCAAACTTCTTTTTGTAGTTTCTGTTCTGTCCAGTCCCAACATCTTTATTGTGAAATGTTTTTGTTTATCTTTCATGTCACCAAAAGGATTAAGTACTTCATCCCCAGAATCTTATACATATCAGAAAGTGCTCCAGTAGCATTATGAAAATCACTGATAGTGGTCAGTGGGTTATGTTGTTTTAGCCTAACAGTTTTACAATCAGATTAGCACCACTGCAGGCACACAGACTAATGGGTCTGTCTTTTTAAGGCATCCTCAATCAGCTGTTTCCGTGGTGATTAATGCATCTTGCTCTCCTCTCTTTCATTTGCCAGCTTTGCAACTTCATCATGCTTAGGAGTGATACAAGAAGGAAAAATGGGGCAGAGTCTATGCAGCTTTCTCTAAGAATAGCTATTTGAGCAACAAAACAATGCAACAGCAACCCGAGCAAAAGCTCCAAATAATGACTGGAACGTGGGTTAGTGTGATACAATACCATCTAGATAAAACACATCTAGTTCTTTGATGGCTAAATACATTTTTCAGAATCGTTCCACTTTCTTCACAAGCTGAGCATGCATAATATAGATTATATATAACTCCTGTGTAGTCAACTTTACCAAAAGGTCAAAACACAGAAGGAACAAACTGAAGACACCTATGACAGGTATAAATATACTTTCATTTTGTCACACTGGTATTCAGTGAAAAAAAAACCACCCACCATCCGCTGCTGCTGAGCCAGTTTGTCCAGTTGAGAAAAGGGGAAGAACAAAATGTGCTACTACACTTTTGTTGAAGAATTTTCTGTACTGCTGCATAGCAAATTCTTAGGTTTAATGAAAACAGACAGGCTATTAGATCAGTTCACAGAGACCTACTCACTGTTATGAAATGGAGTGCCTGAGATCAGTTAGGTATCACCATAATGTGAAAGTTACAGTTTGGTGTGAAGTCAGTTGGCCAATAAAGCTGCACTCAGCAGATAGCCAGGTAAAGATATAAGAACAAACTGCCAGGCTTAATGATACCCATATCTGGCTTTAAAAGCGCATTTGTACAGTCATGCAAATAAACAGGTATGTGTAATTTTCTCGTCACACTGCACTGTACACACTGCAATACAGGGAGTTTAAATAGCAGTTGTTCTTGTCAGTCAGTATTTTGTCTCTGTCTATATGCTCAAACACTACCCAGCATGCATATGGTGAGTATTCACGGGTCATCTTGGCCACTTGTATCACCGTTTACTCTAGGCGGGGCCCTGCTGAGGGTCTGCTATCGTCACGAGCTTGGGTGCGGTGACACATCCTTTCTCTCCGCCCCGAGGTGTTTGTGCAGCCTGCCCTGAATAACGCGGGAGTGTTTGTGTGGGACCCGTCCGGCTTCAATCCCTCTGACACTTTATTTACTGATAAATTAATCCCGTTTCTACTATTAACAACATTGTAATTTATTCAATCGATTCGTTTGAAACACTCTTAAAGCATACTTCCCTCCGTTGAGTTAAAAGCGGTTGGCGATAAAAACTGAAAGCACATTGCACGATGCAAAAATTGGATGGCGTGCGCGTGCCCGGAGCTCCAGCGCTGCGGCAGTTGCCAGGGGAGATAGGAGGGGAGGGGTTTTGATTGGCTGAAGTGGACCTGTTGCCATGACGACGGCGAGGGGTTTGGTAGCGTTGCCGTGCGCTGTGTGATCTGCGCGCTGCGTGTATGGAGGAAGCAGCTGCTGATCTGATCTCTGACATTGTGTGAGACAGACATCTGAATAAACTGCGAGTAGACGTGTCTTCAAACATACCGCACCGGGGCACGACTTGCATGATTGTGAGTATTTGATGGTTTATTAAATTTTCCGTAATTACACGGTCTTTGGTGAAAAGCGAGTAGTGTTCCGAACAAGCTAAAAGTAAAATTGGTCAAGTGACTTTGCTTAGAGCAGCCAGCATGGCAGAACAAGCGACAGCATGTGGCCAGCTAGCTCATGTTAATGTTACTTCTCTGTAGCCTTCACATAAACACAAGATGGAAATTTATTGAACCAAATAATGTCTTTCGTTTGGAATATGTAAACATTATTAAAACGGTCCTGTTTTAGATAGTATAAATGTTATGCTAAAGCTAGCGGCAGGTTTACCTTCACCGACTCATCGAGCCACTGCTAACGCTACTCTGTCTGACGGTACTTGTGGTAAAGCTAACGCTCATAACGAAGCATATATTGAAAATCCAGGTAATAGTGAACAAAACTCGTTAACTACCAGGAGATAACTTACACGGTAACGTGTCCCTTATGCAAGGAAATATTGTGCAACAGTCCACGTCATTACGAGTAACTTTGTAATCTTCGTATTGTTATGTTACTGTTGTGGTTGCTTGTGGGTGAAGTCATAAATGCACGCGCTACAACACATCAGTTTCCAATGCGAGCTGAAAATTCAGCTTCTCTTTTCCACTCGCTTCTAGTCTAGTTATTTTTAACTATTTGGTCGTCTCATGTCATCTGAAGTTATAGTACACTTAATCAATTTTTCTTGGTTGTAATGGAAATTCTTCTCATATTAAATAGTTTTAAATTGTATGGTATATATTGAAGATACCAGAGGTTAGGATGTGCACTGGCTAGCTAAGCACATGATGTAATGGATTATCACAAGATTGTCCCAGATAGAGTGCTCTACAAACAATGTCAGAGAGTAGGAAAAATATCTCTGTCTGCTCCAGTTGGATACACTTTCAATACTAAATGGGTAAATAGGTATTCTCAGTACTAAACAGTTCAGTGTATTGGAGCTCTGTAATTACATTTTAAAGCAAATGTGACTGAACTCTGAAAAATATGTATTTAAATTGCAGTTCATGCTCAAATCAATTTATAATTGGGGATAAAAAGCTCTCATTACTAACATTTCCTTTACTAACATTTAGAAAAATACATTTTTTGACTTACATTATGACAACCTGGTAAAAACATTGGGGGAAAGTATTATAACCATGAAAAATTCCAGACTTATTTATCTATTTGTGCTCATATTTAGTGTTGTTTTGACTTGTTTATTAAGCCTCACTTACAATCTGCCAATCAAATCAATACATTGCTCAGAGCAACTTCAGACTTTTATTCTGGAAAATTAAACCAAGGACGTCTGAGTAGTCAGACAACTAACAACCCTTTCCTTGGCTGGGAGTGAGACAGTTTTTTTCACATAAATATCAGAAAACAATGTCAGTTTTTAACAAAATATTATGTAAACATGTGTACAGATTCAGAATATTGTTTACTATGCTCGATGTAATTCTTCAGGAAACATCAACAGTCTGTAGATGGGTTTTCATCTTGAAGCCCAGTTTAAAAAATGTAGTTTTAAAGCCATAAAAAGTGAAAGAATTTAATAATATTCATTGTTTTGGAGTAATTCAAATGCTTATACAGCTGCAATCAACGTTAATACGACATATCCATTGTTTCAGTGTCTGAGTTGCTCTTCCCGTTGTCTCTGTATTGCATTTATTGGACTGGACAAAACTCACCTAAAATTCAATATATCCTGACATATCAGCATCTTTGTTATCAGTATCTTTGTAAACAATATGTTGGGTCATTACTTTAACTTGTTATGAGGTTATGATTTCAGTCTACATCAGTGTTGTTCCTCTCCTAGGGCTCGCCTGTTACTAAAGCTATAGTTATAAAGGACTATACAATGCATCAGGAGCTTAAGGGTCAGAGGAACATACAAAAAGAAACAGATGTTGTCAGTCTGCCATTATTTTATGGCCAGAATTTCAATGGTTATATTGTAGGTCCAACCATCTGTTGTCTTTGCCGTTGTTTGTGGTATTAGCATATATCCACTCTAATTTCAATGTACAACAGCATATGAAGGGTAAGTGCTTTTGCCTCTTGGAATAGACAAGGGTGTGCTAACTCTACTGACATTCATTTCTATAAATAAGACTTGCCGTAACCCAGTATAAAGTAGTTATTGAGATGTGAAATGGCTTTTTAGAGCACAGGGAGGTAAAATATAGTCTCTAAAGTAAAGGTAAAGTAAAGGTAAAATATTGTCTTTGATTGTATATCACTCCAAAGATATTCTTAGTGTTGAAACAGCCTCCGAAGATGCAGAGTAACCATATCTCAAATCACCATGTGGTTTCCTACATTGTAACAAAGTAGGAATTTGGGCTATTTTTTTTAATATAGCTTTTTTTATTCATGTTTATTTTGTGTTTTACGTGAAAAGGAAAAGTTTCAGACACATAATTTGAAACTGAAATGTAAAACTATTAGGTTTGATAACCTCGCTGTGTTGGCCTGTGGTGTTTTCTTGATGAGTAATGCCCTGTTTGACTGATTCTTACGTATAATGCTTAATTACCAGTGTAGGTTTCCTTCACAGTGTTGGGATATTACCATCGGCACAGTAGTGGACTTCCTCGGGCTAAATCTACCTGAACTTGCACTAGATTCAGTAGCTCTGCACTTCATTGTCACAACTTTGTGAACACGTTGATGCACTGAGAAGTTGCTTCCCTTTTGTTTTGTCCTGAGGACAGAACAAGGAGTTCTGCAGCATAGTTTATTATATGATGAGGAAACAGCCTCACAGAAGTGACTATCACTTACATAAGAAAATCACTTGTATTGTAAATATCTTGAATATTTAACAGACAAAGCTTAGTTGGAAAAAATAGTGGTTTTAAAACTGTACCATGTGACTATGACCTTCTATCCAAGCAAGACTGGGACCCAATCAGTAGTTTAAAATGGTGTTGTCATGTTATCAGTCTTATCACAGACTGTACTCTGACCTGGAGCAAATGAAAGGCTCTCTGAAATCCACCAAACCTTTTTTAGATATGTGAGAGACTGTGGCATTGAAATAATTATGAAAGCTGATGTCACGGGGCAGAAACCTTTGGAGCAGACTAAACCTGTTTTTCCCTGTGTTGGCATAATGCTTCGTTGCCTGTTCTAAGGAAACCCTCTCAGTAGACATTTTTTTTGTCTTTGATTGTACTCAGTTTTTTTTTAGGTGAAATCTAGTAGGTTTAGTGTAGGTTGGCAGAATAATGAAGTTACTCATAGTTACGTTGAAGTGAAATGTTCCCATAATTATGTCATGTTCTTTGTTTTGAAGTGCTCTCAGAAATAGGAAAGTGTTTAACAACAGGTGTTCATGACGGCAAGAATAGACTATCTTTGTCACTGTTGTTTTTTTATTAGCCAAAACAGCCTTGATGAAATGTTTGTAGAGGTTGAGGGTAGGATAGCTTTAGTTTATGTTGTATGTAACAGTTGTATGTTTACCTGAGATCAGTCACTAATCAATGAGCTACAGTTATTGACTTGACCTCTGACTTGTGGAGTTTTAGCAGTTTTGTTGTAGCTAGCTTGAGTAATTGCTCAGACAGCCATTATGGTATTTTTTTTGTTTTTAAAGAAGGGACATCCCCAGGAGGATATAGTCTGCTGTCTTTTTGTCTGTGACATCCTGCTAATTAAACATGGTGGTAGCTCCAAATTTGAGTTGCAAATCTGAACGCCTACAGAAACATTGTATGTTTTCAACCTTGCGCAGCCTCTCCCTTAGTTTGGTCAGGATTTGTGTATTTGTGTTGCTGAGATGATTAACTTGTCTATTTTTGTGGATCTTTCATGTCAGCTCAAGTGCTTGAAATGAAATCAATTTTTATATCCTAAATAACTTATCTGTACAGATACTCATTACATACTCATACTAACTCGTTTTAAAACTACTGTTAGCTTGTTGAGACACTGCCAAAAAAAAAAAAGATAGAGCTGATAATCAAGCTGTTGTTAATTTTACCCCTTATTTGCACGTATCTACTATTTCTGGATGTCTTTTCTTGAAGTGGTTTTATTTCTGTTGTGGCACATTTCTATCTACTCCGTCCATCAGTTTATTTCTGTGATTGGTGGTCATTCACTGATTATAGCAAGCTGCTCCCCCATCCCTTTCCATCCTCTTCTCTTCCCCTTCCTAACCCCAGACCGCTTCTGTGTCTGTCTCATTTCTGATGGGGTGGACTCAAGACGCAGCCCATTAGGGCCTGCCTCAGTGAAAGCAACAGTGACGTGACCATTTCCTTGATTGAAAGAAAGGAAGAGGGAAGGACGGCTGTGTCCTGTGTCACAATAGGTCTTTGTCTCATCATCGTTGGTTGAATTAACAGGATTTATGTCATTGATAGCAGTAAAAGCAGTGCAGATTGACCATCTTGTGTGTAAATTAAGCTTATCTATGATATATGAACATTAATGGATATTCTATTGTCCCTATTTTATATTCTTTGACTAAAATATTAAAGAACGGCTCCAGATTTGTTGGTTAGGTGTTTGGCTTTAATGAAAAATAAACTTAAAAGTGTTAGCGTTATGAAATTTTAACACTTAGCCATGCACCTTATGCTCACCACTTGGATCATATTTACAGAAAAAATGGAACATAACAGAAACTATGTACTTGTCACCAAGACTTTATATTTCTAACAAAAAAAGGATAAAATACTTAATGTCCACCTTAAGATGTACAATATTGTGTGCACATTAACTATTTACTAATGCCAGAAAGCATATTATGCCATTTTATTTTCTGCATCTGCATGCTCATTATTTGCTGCACCTTTTTGTGTTGATTTATTCATCAGAAGCTACTGGAAATATTTTCAGCCTCTGAAATCAAGGTGCCTAATTTTATTTTCTGTTTTCAGTCTTTGTAGGAGCTTTTATTTCCTTTTGCACAGAAGAAGGATTTTGTTTCAGGGCCTTATATTTAGGTTCTGGGTTCCTTGCACACACATACACTTGTAGTATTTACAGGGAAAATAATCTCATTCAGAGAACATTCCTGCAAGGGCTTATGGTAAAACCTCACCTAAATTGCTGAAAGTATTTCTGGTGTGCCTTCACAAATGTAGAAACTCTACAAAAAGCCCTCTGTGTGTGTGTTTTTTTTATCTTAACTTACAGGCAGCTGAAGCTGTTGTGTATGTTGATCAGTAGTTAGTGCTGGTACTCTGAACTTACAGGCATATGACCGAAGAGATAAGGTTTCAGCATTGGCTGGGGGCTGGCATGTACTTTGGATGGCCTCACCTCTGTTTACAGTCAAAGTTCAGTCTTGTGTTTGAGTTTTAAGTCACTCTGAATTTAATGTATCTGATTTGAGTGAACAAACTTGTTATTTTCTGGTATTATTGTTAGCTTTTCTCTTAGTGAATGTTTTAATCAATAAAACTCAGATCATAGTGTGAGTCTTTAAGCTAGTTTTGGATTAAATTTATAGTTAAATTCTTTTGCTTTGGTAAAAACAGCCTCTTGGCCTCTTGCTGCCCGAGTCCTCTGTTTTGGTGTAGAGCAAGGCAAACTGTCTTTGTGTTAGGTCTGAAATGTTTTCTGAAAATGAACTTCCTCAACAGGCAGGAGGTGTTTCCTTCCCTCCAGTCCTCTATTTGAAACTGCGAGATGAATACTGAGCACTTCGGAAACATGATTAGAGTAAAAACAACTACTCCTTTGTCTGAGCTGAGTGCAGGGCCAGTTGTATTGCATTTTACAAGCATTTCATTTGCTTTCACCTCAGACATTGATTAAACCATTTGCATTTACTTAAAGTTTTGTTTTTATACCATTCAGCCATGATTTAATGAAAGCCAGATAAACCATCACATTAATGCTTACTTGCTTCGAAATGACACAGTTTAACCCTTTTTATAGAATAAAAGAACTGGGCGCTGGTCTGCTTTACTTTGGAGCAGCCTTTCCCTCTCACCCACTCTAACTCAATCTGGCTTTGTCTCATTCACATTTTTAAAGCTGCAGTCAGATCAGGCAGTCACCTAAATATCAGTTAGGGTTTCAAATAACAGCCATCACTAAGGAGCTTTGCGACACACCTTTGTGTAACAGGTTTGTGTCAACTGGCTTATTTCATATAAAGAGGGTGTGGTGTGAGCACATGAACTCGAGGCAGTTGCCTCCATAATACCTGGATCTTTTTCTTTGTATAATAAAAAGAAAATACCAATATGTTATAGGTTTAGCTAAAACTTAGCTTTTGAGTGCATGTATTGGACATTATAAAGTATTCTTAATGGCATTGAGGCAGACAGGCTATTACATTCAGGTTGGCAATAGCCTTTCCCACTGCTCTTTGTCAGACAGGTTTGTGGAGAACAGCAGCAGACTGCTGGCCTCAGCATTTTCCGCTTGTATTGATCTCCCCACATTAGTTCTCTCTTCATGCACAGACATGAGCACAATTGCTTCCCTTACAACATCGGCTGCCGTGGCAACTGAGTCCTGATCATGAGATTCACTCCCAGGAAAAACATCTCAAACCACTACCTTTTCATTTGAAAGCTGCAATCCTCTCCTTCTATGCACTCCTGTACATATCTGATGCATCAACTGCTTTGCCACTTACAGCCATCTCCATATGTCTTTGTGTATTTCTGAATAGGATAAGTGCTTAACAGGATAAAAGAGCAGTTTGGAAGGGGGGAATCTGCCTTGGCACCTGCTGTTAGCCTGCCTGTTTGCACATGAATATGATAAAACTGGCAGTGCACAGGGCTATTTTAACTTGCAGATGAGCCATCAGGTCAGCACCGTTGCAGCTTTGCTGTGTTTTCCAGGATGAGCGGCAGTCAACAGGCCGGTCCGGCTTATTAGCTTCCTCTCCCATCTACTCTACTCACCAGTGTTCCATTATTATCTGCATTCCCAGCCGCCTCTCTTTGATGCCTTTTTATAAAAGCAATGATAACCGGGATCATTGCAGTAGCAGTGGTAATTGACCAGCTGCAGTCACAGGAAAATACTTCCTGTGTTTGGCTGCATGCAAGACAGCTTTCTTATCCATCCACTCTGACTCTGTTGATATTCAAATGATGAGGTACTCAAAAGAGGATGAGCTCTCTTTTGCTACCCAAGGACCCAGCAAAGAGGTCAAGTTTGGTCAGAAAGACCCAAGTAATATTCTCTTGTGCTTTAAGGTGAACCACTTCACTTCTCTGATTTCTTTGCATCTCACAACCATAAAACTCTTTATCAGGTTTACAGGGAGTCATTTGTGGGCTATTAAAGTGGAAGATACAATCATGTGAAGTGTTTACAGTTGACTTTTGAAAGCAGTCCTGCTGCACCTTTTAATCAAATGACCCATCGTGGTGACATATTTTGAATTGACACCTGTGAGGGCTTGTAGTTTACTGAGACTTAATTTTCATCATAATAGACTGAACAACAAAGCCACTGATGTAGACTTGACTAAAACTCACAAAGAAGAGTCTTGAATACTTCTCAGAAATGTTTCAGTTTTGTTTTTGGTCCTTTTTTTCTTTCTCACACATAACATGGAATTGATCTGAATTGTGCAACACTTTTTGTATGTTCTCATTTCTCTCGCCTTTACATCAGTAAATTCTTATACAACTTACCCTGTATTGTACTTATACATTTTTATACAAACCTTTGGCCTGTTTACCCAGCTACTGCACAGGTTTTTTATTTTTCTACGACCCAATGAAAGCAAGATGACTCATCCCAGTGGTTTATAATGGTACAATATAGTGACTCTAAACATGGTCTACAAGGTTTTTAGAAGCATAAAAAAGTCATTAAGCTGCAGATTTGCCTTTGTACTTGTTCTCCTTACAGTCAATAAATAAAATCAGAATAGGACACTGTGATGTCACAGTATATCTGTGTTCTAGTGTTTTGAGTGGAGATTTACTTTTGACATAAATGGGCAGTCTTCTTGCTGCCTGACGTATCTGATTGTTCTACTTTACTAAGAGCTGTGATTCATCTGACCTAGACTGTTTATAACTTGGAGAGCATAGATAGCTCCCTTCCAACCAATTTAGTTATTTCTGTTCCTCCTTTTTTCCTTTCTTTT
>JBAMHV010000017.1:11368666-11379994 GCA_037177535.1 Pseudomugil gertrudae | reverse complement strand
AGTCCCATTTTATTTATTTTTTTAAATTAAATTAACATAGTATATGTTATTCAGATAGGTTACAATCCTTTTTGCAAGCGGTGGTCAAGTACATGTATTTATAGGGGTTCATGCTAACATAAATGCACACACATAGTTTTGTACATATACAGTATGTGTGTGTATTTACATATACACATAAACATGTGTACACACACCTAGAAAACTATACATATAAAAGTGAAGTAAAGTAAATGCTACAACCACCTATTAGAAGTTTGAGGTTGTTCAGAGGAGATTCCAAATGTAGCAATAAAGGGGTCCATCTTTATCTGGGTCCTGAGAACAAATGTAAGTATTGTAATTGGTATAAAATTTTTACAACCTGGAACAAAAGAAAAACAGAATGAAAACAAAAGCATGGCACGTGTCACATTAGTCAACAATGCTACAACCTTCCTTCTTTATTTTTTTTCTCTTTAGCTTCCATACATAAATCAATCTAGCCTCCCACATGTCGTTATTTCACCATATCCTCATGCTGTTGTTTAACCTATGGTCAGAAAAGGTCATCGACTTATTTCCCCTTTTGTTGGTGATTTCAAATTGTTGTATAAATCTGATTTGCAAACAACAAAGCATCAACTGAATCAAAGATAGATCAAGATGACACAATGTTACATATGGAACAGGAAATATGTCCTGAAAGAATAAATAGACTTAAATAGACTTTGCTGTATGTTTATCCCCTCACTAAGATTTCAATGGTTGTTTTTTTTTAAATGCACTCATACCTCCTTTCTCCCCATTGGCTCTCATTGACTGGCTTTGACACACTGATGGATGTGTACACCCTATCTCACCTGCTGTGCAAACAATCAAGTTTTGACCCAGTAGTCTTATCATAAAAATGCAAAGATATGCTCATTTCACCACACTTTGGCTCTTTACCTGTCCAACTGTTTAATCTCCCAGTCCAGATCCCGAACACTCAAGCCCGCCTCAAAACCTGGACACCTGGTGTTCACATACCGTTACAGCAGGAGAATGTGTTTGGCTTCATAGCGGTCATTGATGGCAGAGTCACCCAGCATGAACTACTGATTTTTTTTTTAACTGACTCTCATTCATGGGATTTTTGCTTCTAATTAAAAGGACAGTGTGGTTTCCATGGTGACACCCAGGACATGACGCTTGTGAGCCGAGACAAAGAATCGCCTCTTCATGCTCTTGGCCTCCATAAGAAGTGCACAAGACCACTGCTTGTACAGTATGGGTTTAGAGAAGCTGTTATTTTTAGTAATGCAGATGTCTTTGTGGACAAGACCATTGCTCTATTTGTGGAACTTATTGAATTGGCTCAAAGTAAAATCAGGGCATGATATTCTTCACTGCCGTGTTTTAAAAAAGAAAGCGTTGCTGTCTAAATACTAATGGTGCTTAAGTGGAATTTGGTAATGACGTGTATTGAATTGCTTTTTGCTGTTGAAAGGCTGATATCGCTCGGATTTGAAGACTATTTATGCTAATTAAATTGGCATGTGACAAATTGAGACTTGATCCATCTTGAATGCAGCTTAGTCTTTAAGAGCCATCCACTCTGTAAGATGTTTTTTTGACTCATTCCTACAGTCACTGGCTAGTCTCGTGCTCATTTACACATAATGAGCAGCTGGGTCTTGTCTGCAATGAGGTGGGAGTTGAGGAGAGGAGCCTTAAGTCAGCTCAGTTGCTTAAGAGGATGTCCTCGAAAGTCCTTACTAGCAGTCAAGAGGAAGGAGAGTTGAGAGCCTCGTCCTCCTCACCAGGCGTGGAAAAGAGGAATAGAGAGGCAGCCAAGAGGTGCAGTGGAGGCAGGCAGACAGTTGCAGGGAAGCGCCTCTAGGGAAACTTAAGAAAACAAGGTCAATGTTTTGGAAGAGCACATCATCCCAAAATGTCGCATCCAGTTATACACACTGGTTTTGTTTGTCTTGGCTGTCAAACTTAATATTTTTTGTCTTTTTAAGCCATTTAACATCACCAATCTCCTCTGTTTTTGTTTCCCTAGACCTCTTTGATTTAATGGGTCCAATCATTGGGATGTCACCAGATAAGAAAACGGAAATTCCGGGTATGCAAGAGGAGCGGACGGGACTCAGAGGTGTTTGTGGTGTGGGAACCCTGCCTGAGGCAGAGTGCGCATCCAGTCCGCTGGCAACAAGCGTGGATCGTACTGGAGGTACCGAGGATGAGGAGCTCACCAACCTCAACTGGCTCCATGAGAATCTGCTTCAGAACTTCACTCTAGGGGGTCCCGAGGCTCAGCCAAGCGGTAGTCCTCTCTTTGATATAGAAGGAGACTACGGCTCAAACCAAGGCCCATCGTCATCGTCTTCATCTTCTTCACACAGCAGAAGCAGGGAGAGAGACTCGTTGAAGTCTAAACCCCCCTTTTCATTTTCTCTCCTTATCTATATGGCCATTGAGCAGTCTCCCAGCAAGTCTTTGCCTGTTAAAGAAATCTATGGCTGGATTCTCGAGCACTTCCCTTATTTTTCAAATGCTCCCACTGGCTGGAAGAACTCAGTTCGTCACAACTTGTCTCTAAACAAATGCTTCCGTAAGGTCGACAGGAGTTTGGGGAAGGTAGGTCATCAAAGTGTTTCCTAATTTTTATCCACTTTACACAGAGCCACTCTGAGAAATCTGAGAGTTTTTACCACTGTCATCTGTTGTTATTTAGTTTCACAGTGAGAAATGAACCATTTAGTAGGCAAAGATATGCCCGCTTGGTTCAGCAGAACAATGCAGAATGACAGTGTGCTGCAGTGCAAACCTGCAGCAGTTTCATGTGACAGTGTCCAGGACTTAAACGCAGCGGCAGGGATTTCCAACTTTGCTGCGATAAGAGTGGAATCCGGTCAAGGTCACAGATACTCCTCCAGAGGAAATGCAAACACAGCACACTAAGAAAGGACAATATCTCCTGAAACATGTCAAAGTAGCTAAAGCTATTTTAAGCAGATGTTGGAGAGTGCAGAAATAAGTTTTAAAGAACATTATGTTTACTGTAATAGTGGTCTTATGTTCATTTATGGTGCATGCATGTATATAATGAAAGAGAAGCTGCATATGGTTGTGACTGAAGGAGAAATGCTTACCACACTATGCAAGCATTCCTGTAAATAGAACAGCAAATAGGTGTTGTGAAATGCCCTTTTACTGTCTGATGGTTGCAGTTGCCTTTTAGCATCTACTTTTTTGTGGGGAAAGATGTATTGGAAATATTCCTGACCATATCTGCAGTAAGACTCTGAATTAGTAACTCATCTTAGAAGTTTGCAGGCTTGGTTTAAGTGTGTGCTGTCAAAGGCTGTGCCTGGCCAAGACCTGATATTTTCCCTCTCTGGGAGGAGATGGTTGTTAGAACTCAGCGAGTAACAACACAGCGCTGGCTGCTCAGCATGCAGGTGCACAGTATGAGCCCTTCGTCTGCTGAGACACCAGCACCAGTTTCACATGACACTGGCTGGTGGTTTCTGTTGCCATGGAGACGTTTCCTTCTTCCTGCATCAAGGCTAGTTGGTAATCTGAGTCAAGGTTATTCTCTCTCTCTCTCGCTCTGTTCTCGTGTACTGGGCAAGTATACGCCACCGTCGGATAAAATTGCACACACTCATTCGCATCATATTGTTTAACACAGTGCTGTCACACAGATTTTTCTGTTTACTCATACTGTTTTAAAAATACTTTTGTTTGTTTTTCTACTAAAAACTGATGCAAAGAGCCTTTTTTGGGAAATTTTTAAATGTATTTTTTGCAACAGCCACAAAATTAATCTAAAACTGTTTCACTGTTGTGGTGTGAGCATTTTTTTTTAAAGCGGCTGTGAAGATTATGTTTAGAGAAGTGATTTGTGAAATGTAGTGCGTTTCCACGGTGACTAATCTGCAAATGGTAGAGGTCACACTTGACTTTTTTATTTTAAATAGGAATAAATAAGCTTACCATTTTCACTGCAGTGCCGTTACTCGCTGCACTGACTCAATTAATCTGTAAAAGTACTTTAGTGTAGTATAGTATATTCACCACTGGTAATATGATGGGGGATGCTTACATTATACATTAGGATTACATATATGAGGTGCTATTATGTGCTTTTATGCAGTGAGATACAGGGAGATAGTTCTGCTGCTGTTTTTTTAGATCTATCTGCTATGAACATTTGCAGCTGTCAAACATGAAAGGTGTTCCCATATACCTGAGAAGGCTAAAGGATAACCAACTTAAGGAATGCATGCATTATCTATTTTTAAAAAAATGCATGACAAAATTATTTTTAAGGACAGAAATGCCATGAACATTTTTGTTATGCCAGTATGCATACTGAAATTTCTAGTAGAAAAGAGTGGATGTGGTTTAGTTTGCTAGCTAAAGTGTTCCACAGACTATTAAAACTTTCTTCCACTACATGATAACACCTAAATCCATCATTTAAAACAGGTTTTTAAGTTTACTTTGGGTGTAGAAGTTTGACTGACCCCGCTGTGTCTTACAGGCCAGTGGAAAAGGTTCTCTCTGGTGTGTTGACCCTGAGTATCGCCCCAACCTAATCCAAGCCCTTAAGAAGCAGCACTTCCCAGCCGCACATGCCTTCTGCACACCACCCGCCTCCCCACCCAGGTACGGTCATCACCATTAAAACAATGATGTGTTTGTTTGGGTTTTAACATAAACTTAAAAACTATATATATATATATATATATATATATATATATATATATATATAGTGTGTGTATAAATTAGTGTGCAATTTTAAATATTTTGTAAGAAAACTATAAAAAAACTGAACACTCATAAAGTTAAAGTTTCACTTTATGAAAAATCTCTTCCTCAAACTTAAGATCTGACCCACCATGTCTTTGTTTACTGTCTGCAGTGCCTCCTCACCCCCTCGTCATCTCTTTCTACAAGGATGCTCCTTCAAAGGTGAGACGGAAGAAAAATGATCTTACTGTGACTTTGCAGATGCACATTAAAAGCCGGCCTCTTGGTGAGAATCTGCAGATCTTTAGGTGCAGTTGTGTTTGTGCAGTATTTTGATTATGTTGCCTTTGCACATTTCAGTCTCAAAACATCCAGCATCATTTCGTCCTCAGCTCTTTGTTTGATTTGTTGCTTTCAAGTCATTGATGCCTCATGTAGACCATAACGTTCAGAACTCTGTCGCAGTCGGTGTCTTAACTCCCCCTCGCCTCCCCTTCTTGCTTCTTGAAGTTGTAACCTTGACAACAGGCAGAGGTTCTGCTGGTGCTCAGTGTCGAGCACTCAGTCTCACTATAATCATTAATAATTTAGAGCTCTAGAGGTGAGCTATGAGGCTTTCAGACACTTTGTCAGGTCTGAAGAGATTGGATGCACTCTCGCTATCAGTGGCTTAAATTTATCCTCGGGTTTGTTTCTGTGAATCACCTGCAAATCCAATTTATTCTTTAAGCATCAATGGGGCAATTACGTGCCTCTTTCAAAATGACCAAAGTATCCAGGCCACCCAGTCCCAGTAGAGATATCATGCTACCATGCTTTCATACCTTTAGGACTGACCACCATGCATGTTCTCTCCTCTTCCAGAGTCTGACATTGATGCTGCCACTGCCATGATGCTCTTAAACTCTGCCCCTGGGCACCACGTTGACCCATGTAAGAGAATCCACAAGCATTCATACTTTCTTTTAGCATTTCGTCTCCTACCTCTGACATACCACCCTGTCATTGCTTTTTTTCTTGTCATTTTGTGTGCTTATTTTGTTACGTATGTGTAAACTAAATATGGCTCTTGTATTGGATTGAATTTCAGAAAAAGATGTGTACCTGATTGTATAAAATTTTGCCTGTACTTCGACTAATTAGACAGTTTGGAAGTCCTGTTATTGAAGCTTGTTCACTTATCCACTTACCACTCATTCAAGGGTGGTAAAATCTGCCTGGCATTGCATTAGATGCTGATGATGAAATCAATCAGATTTTATTTTTTTAACAATACAAAGTGTTACAGTCTACAGCTCACTGTTTTGGGGTACTTATGTACCACCTTATTTCTTAGCTAGAGCTTTTAGATTCAAGATTCAAAGATTCAAAGCGTTTATTATCACATGCACAGTAAGGAAACAGGTTTCCCTGTACAGTGAAATTCTTACTTTGCCGTCCACACCAAATGCCATAAATATTCAAAGTATATAAAAAGTCTAATTTAAAAAAAAGCATGCAAAAGAGTAAACATAAATGTAAATTGTAGGTAAAATATAAGTAAGTAAAGTAAAGTAAAGTAATCTATGTACATAAGTGTGCAATGTAAAAAATCCTTAAATGGAAACTCCTTAAAATAACCTTCCAGTGTGGCAGATTAGAATAAATCAAAGTCAGGTTTTAATTAAACTTAAGATTCTTTCTGAATATTATCATTCAGAAAAATATAACTTCAGCCTACTTTAGATTCAACTTGCTGCCAGGCTTTTTGTTATTATTTGATGTGGCTTAATTTAGCTTTTTTGTGCATGCAACAGTATTTTTAAAGTGAATTTTCCCATCAGGCTTAGATAAATATTTGTTCTACTGTGTACTTGTAAACAAAATGAACTAAAGCTACATTGCGTGTGTTTAAGAATCTCAATCCTTATTTTCTTCTTCAGCAAGTCACAATAGCATGTAGTCACTGCCAATAAGCCTACCGTATGTTAAACCACCTGTGTTTTTACATGTCCTTCAAGTTATATGCCTGTAAAAAAATATGAAATGAGCGAAAACTTGATTTCATTCTCTTCTCCTCAGGCAATTCTGACAGCCCGCTCGATCTCTCCCGACCCGACTCAGTCCTGGTTAGCAGTGATCCAAAGCAGGACCACAACTACAGCAGTGTAGCTCTGCAGCGCTGTTCTTCCCGTTCCTCCTCGTCCTCCCTTTCCTCCCTGGACGAAGGCGGCTGTGAACGCAGGCAGTCCTGTCGCGCTGGCAGCGAGGGTTTTCACAGTGATGAAGACTCCGACCTCTGGGACGAGAGGGGCGTTCAGCAAACGTCTCGACGTCCGCCCGCCATCAAGTGGCCCATCAGCAAAAGAGCACGACGCGAGGTCAAGCCGGAGCTGGACGAGGAGCTGAAGGAAGCTGCTGGATCTTTGCTACACCTCGCTGGTATACGCAGCTGCATGGAGGGCTCCAAACGCACTGTCAAGAGCACAAAACTTAACAGGAAATGAAGTTCCCTTTTGCCCTAACTAGACTCCTCTGGATCCTGTCAACCCTAACCTCTGACCCCTGATCGTGTATCCCAGTGTGCCTCCTTCTCCTTACCTGATCGTTCACTGGCCATTTTGAGCCTTTTTATTTGTTTGGGAATATCTTTGTCCAACAAAACAAATGGCAATAGTATCGTTCACACAGGAGAACAAAGCCATATAGAGTAACTTGCGGAGGGGGAGGGGGGGCTATGGAGAACCATCAAGATACCTATCAAAAATGACCTGCCTGCTTCTGTCGGATTAGAAGATTGTGATTCAAGAATTTTCCTCTTAAAGACAAAATGGGAAAAAAAGCTGAAGGTTTTATAACTGAAAACGTTGCATGCTTCCTCCTCAAACCTGTATCCTCTTCCAAGTGAATCTATTTATGAAGCGAATGAGTGCATGTTTGTAACAGACAAAATCTAACCTCCTGGTGTTATCAGTTTTTCCTTTTTGTGCTACAGAAAAAAAAAAGCCACTGTTTTGAATCCTCTTGTAAGAGATGCAATAATTAATCCTTAACCTTAACTTTTTCACATTGCTCCATGGCGTTTTTTCAGAGTCAAGTATGCTAGTTAAACTTTACAATTAAGAGAATGAAAGGAGTAGTATTATGATCTTGTTATGCGATACACTTACTACACATGAGCTTAGGCTCTATTTCAGGATTAGCAAGATGAGGAAATAGTATTACTCTGCCACTGCCAAATTGAGTTGCAAAGTTAGCTATAGTACTTCGCTCGGTTTTGTGCAGCCATTACAGTACAAACTGGGTTTGTCCTTTTTTTTCCTTCTTTTGCTGCAAATCTATTGCTTATCTTGTCTCTCATCCCTTTTATTCACCATCATGTTCTAGACATTTATTGTGGAGATACAACATACTTTCCTGTTTGGTGCCAACCTATGCAAAGTGAACATGAGTCAGGTGTTCGCTGTGTGCTCATAGGTTATGCGCAATACATTTTCATTTTGTGGGCGTGAGTGTATCATAGTGCATGTTGACTTCAACCTAAAGCTCAGATAAAGGTCACAAGGAATAGCTTAAAATAACCACTTTCCTAACAAATATGGCTCCAGTGAATATGATGAGCATGTGTAATAACCGACCTCATGTTGTACAGCTGTGCTGGTAATCTGCTTGCTCTTGGTTGAAAATGAGGAACAGAGGTGAATAGTGAGTTAACACAATGTATTGCACCATTATTTGGGTGTGCAGTGTGTTTAGACCTCTCTGTCGCCACGTTTTGTGTTCCATATACTTAAAAAAAATCTAAATTATACAGGTTATCCACATTTGGCTTATCCTGGGGCCAAGTTGGCACACTTTATGCAGGAAATGTTTCTTTTAAATAGTTCAAGTTATGTACAGTAAGATAAAGAGTGGGACAGTTCAGTCATAACTTCAGAGAAATCCACTTGCATGCTGACCTCAGTTTTGGCTGGTTGTGTTTGTTGCTCTTCCTCCTTTGAGCAAAATAAAGAAGTACGCATTCTCTTCTCTGAGAATGTGTATTTACTGCAAAATGGATGGTTTATTGTCAGCCGACTGCACGAAGGGAAGTCGCTGACCACTTGTGTGGCTTGCCACACATGACATTTGATCTTTTAGATTGCCCACACACTCAGTAGAAAATACAAGGCAGCATGGATGAGCACAAATGTTAGGATATTTCCCTCAACAGTACACGTGTAACTGTTAGCATAGCATGGACAGTCAGTGCCAAACCTTTAAATGTGCCACTGATGTAAAACTGCAAAGGGCCATGGTCATTATGTTCCCCTGTTGCCATACCGTAGTTAAGTTTTTTGTGATTATTTTCTTAATTATTGATTGGGAGACAGCTATTCAACTCAGTGACTTTACCAATGTTTTGGTTTGTTTTGATCACTTTAGAGTGGGAACTGATAATTGCAGAATAAGCTGCAGTTCTCGGAACTGATACTTGCATACACTGGTCTTCTTTAGCTGTGAAAAAAAGAACAAATTATTGTTCGTCAATCATCACCTTATTTATAACTTTTAATTTATGGGATTTTTGAATGCATACTCTATCAGACACTGGTCATGTGAAACAAATGACTGGGCACATTTATTTGTCTTTGTGAACTCTCTTTTTTTTCTTTATTTTAAAGCAATACACTTATTTTTTCTTGTTAAATGATAAAGTATTTTGCCAATGTTTGTCTTTTGAGCTGCTTCCCTCTTTTTCCAACCTAACCACGACTGCCAGACCTTCTTGATGTCTTTATTTTTGCTCTTTTATTAGACTCGATAGAAGACAGTTAATTAACATTGATCCTGAAAATGTTTTTTGTTGCCAAAACTGCTGTATGGAAATAAAAGCTAACGCATTTCCAGTGTGCTCTAAAAGTTTTATGAGGCGGATAAAATCTTTTTTACATTTGTCCCATGGATGGTTTTTGTTTAGGTATTATGACTTGGATGGTCAGAAAGGTGATAATATCTATCAGTCTCACTACAGATGAAATTCTTTAGAGAAAAAAGTCCTACCAGTCATGATTTTCTGAAACATTGAGATTATCACTGTAAACAGGATCAAACTGAGTCTGTCTCCAGGCGTCAGACCCACATTTAAGTATAGCGACGACTGCATTGAAGTTATGGAAATACTAGCAGAGAGGCTCTCACTCATTCTTTCTGTAGCACTTGCAGACGTGTTGATCTCAAAGCGACAGAGTTGATGTTTAGGCAAGTACCTGAATAATTTGGGCTCCCAGGACCTAAACAACTAAAAGAAAAAACTAGTTGCTTCATTGCTCAACAGCTGTTATTAATTACTAATTATGTGATTATTTTTTTCAGTTCCTTTGGGTGTAATAATTCTTGCATTTGACAAAGCTGCCAACTCAGTATCAGTTTGTCTGTTGTCTGCCACGTCTATTGGACTGACACATCTTTTGGTTTTTGTATGCTAACCTCTGTTGATAAAATGTTTATAAGATTTATTTTCGCCAAAGATATGCAATTGCATTATATATGGTATTACAAAATATTAATAAAATCCTGTTCTTGTTATGTCTATGGGAATTTTTATTCTAGTTTGCAATGCAGGTTATTTTTATTAAATGTCCAAACTCATGAACGAGAGCGCTATCTTTGTATTAGTAGCGCATGTTAGCTTTATTATTTTTTTTAATCCACATTGTCACCTCATGTGAAAGCATTAAGATGGAAATTCTTACTATAAATGATATTACAGTTTCAGTTTTCACATATCAGTATTCCAGCTGGCAAACATTTTTCTCCAAATCCAGCAGTTCAGCAGAACCAGTAGAACCAGTAGAAAGTCCACCTGACTTCCCATTTTCTTCAGCGTTTGTTTTGAAGGCAGCAGCATGGTGGGCTGCCAGAAATCCACCTCTCATCGATGTAAATTCCAGGGCTGTGCAAGTGATGGACGTATCATCAAATGTGCTAACGACACTCTTTGCTGTAAGTTAATTAGTCATGGAGGACTGTTGGATGAACACGGTGTGACCCTGAACAAGGGCCTGTCTGACTAGCCTCAGGCCCACTGGCACAGCTCTATTGTTCAATAGAGCCCTGTGTGTCGATTGGAAAAGGGGGGGCTTCTCCCTACTGACTGCTTCAATTCAGCTGGAAATCAGAGCAGCATCCCCCCCCCCTCCCCCCTCCCACACAGCCCTAGCAACCACGCCACGCCGACAGTTGCCAGGCAACCAGACAATGCTGGAGCCGCTGGCTGTGGTGTGCTTGTGAGAGAGTTTGGGTTCTGCCCGTATACATTCAAGATCAGGAACAGTGAGTGCGGCAAATAAAACAGCAATATGATGTGGTGAAAATCGAAAGAGATTATTATGGATTAGATCAAATTAATCATGTAGGATTTGTGCTGTGATGGATGCATTAGCAACACGTCATTTCACTTCGAATCCAAATGAGGTCATGTGCGCTTTAGAGGGAAATCACGGAGACTATCCTTCACAGTAACACAGTATGCATGCGATTCCTGACCACAAATCAGCATCCAGTTTCTATCTATCTATCTATCTATCTATCTATCTATCTATCTATCTATCTATCTATCTATCTATCTATCTATCTATC
>JBAMHV010000017.1:11331088-11344732 GCA_037177535.1 Pseudomugil gertrudae | reverse complement strand
TATATATATGTGTGTGTATGTATCCTTATATAGGCTATTTTGATGAATTGGCTCAAATAAGATGTGAAGCTCCATGAGATGACATTGTCATGAAGTGGCGCTATAAATAAAGTTGAATTGAATTTAATAAGCGCTCTGGCGTATTTAAAAGGAAAACAGCTTTATCGTGGTAAATACATGCTAATGACATGTATGCGCACATATTTAAGCTTATAGAATCATGTGTGGTGTAAACATGGAGGCAGGTGGACTGTGTTTAGTTTCTTGTATCATTTTAATCCAGATTTGCTCCTGATTTTGATAGTGATGTAATATGGGAACAGCCACTCACCTGAGATCTCGTTAGTGACTCCAGTGTTTAAGGTTGATGGATAGTGTGACTGAAAAGAGAGTCCTCTATCTGTGGAGTGGTTGTTTTGTTTACCACAATGCGGTTCTCACTACACCAGGTTGCTTTTTTGGAGAGCATTGCTTATTATAAGGGGCACGTTTCTGACTCAAGCTGGACCTGGATGAATGAGAACATTCACAGGCCCTGTGTGAAATGTGTTAATTCTGAAAACACAAAGAAGATGTGAATTACCAGCAGTATTCAGAATCTGACCCACAGCTTTTACATACAACTGCAGGCCAAACTCTACCTATCCATAATTGATGATGTGATTGAAAGCATCCATGAGCTTTTCATGGATGAAGGGCTTGAGGACCAAGTTCTGGATGATTTAAGGCATGTGAGTGTTTTTTTCCTCTTTGCATAACCTTGATTCAAAACCCTTAACTTTAACATGCATCTTTGACAGCAGTAGCACACACACGTGTATGCAGCATGCCATACTGCTGTGTTTTCTGCCGTGCAGCTTTGGGAGTCAAAGGTGATGCAGTCAAAAGCAATGGAAGACTTTCGGAAGAACAACATAAACTCTTCTAACTTTGTGCTGCAGCTTCCTGCCAACTACCGGCAGACTGACCAGGACCTCGCAGGTATTGCTGCAAAAACTGCTGAACAACATTCTTATGAGTTAAATGTATAAGTAACTGTTTTATTACAGCAATAAGTTGGGGAAAAATGCTAGTGGTGGCATATTTATTCAATATATTTGTGTTTTAAATGTTTCCTTAAGTGAATCAGAGGAGAAAGCTTTCTGTGAGTTTGTGTTTCACCTCTGCTTTCTGCTGCAGCTTCAACTGTCATTCCATCAAGTCAGAATATGCACAGCTTACCAGTCACGGTAAGATTTACAGAGCCTTGCCTCTCTGCTTTATCATGGTTCTTCACATCAGAGACATGCTGTACATTAAGAAAAGAAAACATTGTTTTATTTTAAAGGCTACTGATAAATACAACCTGATAAACACAACCATAATCTGATAAACACAACCTGTTTGAAATGGTAGTCTGTCTGTCCTGTTAAAAGCTGCAACAATAAATAACTTTCAGCATAATTATGGTTGACCCAGCTATTTTTGTAAGACTTTTTTTGCAAATAAGTATTCCCAAATAAAGTAGCTTGCTTAAGAAAATGTTTAATTCATTACTTTGATAAAAGCCAATGGCAATATATTATGTAATTGCAACCTAATGCATTCAGAAGAATATTTATTTTATTTAATTCAAGAAATATCAATGAGACCAAGTTTTCAGTGGTTTTATGAAAGTGGTTTTTATTCAATCTGCATAACTAAGTGGAAAAATTGACTCATTGCTCACTTTTTCTATGACTTAGTCTATTTTAAATGTGCAGTTAATGTGAGGATGATACATTTCTGAACTGCACTTCTGTAGAATTACAACATGGCAGTTAAATGCAGCCTGTTTAAAACATTGTGTATGAGGTTTAGCATAATTTGCTTAACATACTGTATTATATTATTTCCATGACATGATGTTAAATTGCAGAACGCTTCAGAAACAGTTGCTACTTTTTCCCTTCCTGCTTCGTTGGCATATCCTGTGCAGATACCAGCAGGTGTCACTCTACAAACAGCCTCTGGTACGCAACAACTTTAACTCTGACTGGCCTAGTTCTGTTTGTATTTCTAGCCTGGATTAGCTGAAATAACATTCCACTATTTTGTTCCCCTGAGGTCAACTTTACAAAGTCAATGTTCCTGTGGTGGTAACTCAAGCCCCAGTGGGCCAGCAGCCTGCATCCCATCCCACACAGAGAGTAGCTGAATGGAGGAAAGCACCTGCCTCTCAGCCAACAGCAGTCCCACCAAATACCATTGCCCCTCATGAGTTAGGACCATGCTCTCATGCAGCCTCATCTATCACACATCCAAGGATCAGTCTACCCCCAAGTCAAGAGAGCATCCTTCATCTGCACTCCACAGAATCAGAGCTCACACTGGGAGACAATGAGTCATGCCCACAACCTGAACCTGTGAATGCTGGTGTGACTGCTTCTTCCTGCACTCAACCATTAGACTTCCAGATCAGCACAGAGGATAGTTTCACGGCAAAGCCACCAAGCAGAGATCTAGATGACATCCTGAAACAGGTGATCGAAGAGGAGCGAAAGAAGGCAGAAAGAGCAAGAAACCTGTCAACTGAGAGGCAGTCTGGATCTGATCTTGGGGTAAATTTGAAAACCTTTTTTTTTTATTTAAAAAGTTTAAATAACATACCCATAAAAGGTCATTTAAATAACACATGCAAGAGATTCCTGACAATGGTCCCAAAATCTGGAACTTGAATGTTGCCACCTTTGTGATGCTTTGCCTCTTTTTCCCACCAGTGGTGTGAAAATGTAAATGAACATTGTGGCCATATGGATTGAGGTCAGGGGAACTTCAGCCATCTAGAATATTCTGTTCTTTGCTTTTATGGAAGTCTTCTCTTTGCTGTATGTTTTGGGTCGTTATTCATTTGTTCTCTAAGGCACCATCTTTTCAGTTTTTCCATCATTTGTTTTGAACTGGAGCACAACCTCCGTACACACAGATTTCATCCCACTGCTGTGGTGCTAACATCATCAATGCACTCCAGTGACCCAGTTTCACTGCTAGTCATGCACACATACAGACCACAATACCATCTACATCACGACTGACCGATGATGTGATCTGCTTCGGACCATGTGCTTGTTCTTTTTTTCCCTCCATGCTTTTATTCTTGCTCATTTTAAATCTTGGTGCATATGACAAGAATTAAGCATACAGTACTTTAATCGTAATCTTTTCAGTTTATTATGAGGTAAATCCTTTTATTTTACATAAAGTTCTTTGCAAGAGTAAATAATTCTGACATTGCTCAATGTTCTCCATATTTTTTATGCAGTTTTTACTGCTGGATTCCTTATTTTTAATGCACTAAACTGCTTATTTTTCAGATTAATCATGACTCATTGCTTTAATTCAGATCTCTTGGCTGAATGAGGATAGATTGTATGAAGTTTCTGATAAGAAAACAGATTATGCATCTGCTAATTGGTGAAAGTGCAGAATGAAGGAATTTAAAACATGATTTCCATTCAGATAAACTGTAAAAACTGTTTACTGTAGCAGTTAAGACCTTTTTTACTTCATATCTGTGAACTTGATCATTAGAAAACTGACATTTCTTTGTGCCATCCCTGCTAAGCTGGACTTGGACTATAGCTACGGTGAACTGTCAGACATTGTCCAGCTGGATGGTCCTGCAGACAATTCTGACCATGAGGAAGAGGAGGCCCCCTTGGAAGAGAGTGACTTTCTGGGTTTAATTAATGCCGAGGCCTTAAAAGCCCTGCAGGAGGAAAATGCCAGCAGTGACAGCAACAGCATCTCCTCCAGCAGCGATGACGAGGCAGCAAATGAACTCTCTATTGCAGAAGATGAGGTGAGAAAAAGGTCCTGATGCAAGTTTTTTCAAATCTTAGACTTCCAGAGAGCATTCATACAATCCTGTTTTACTAACTGGTTTTCTCTTAATGCCCTGTGTCGATTAGGACCCTCTGAATTCAGGCGATGATGTTGTTGAGCAAGACATTCCCGATCTATTTGACACTGACAATGTGATAGTGTGCCAGTATGACAAAGTAAGAACATTTAGTTTCCCAGTTAACGGTTATTTGTCTTCCAACAAAATCCAGTGCCAAACATTAACTGTAAATATTATGAATATTTTCATCATGTTACAGATTCACCGCAGCAAGAATCGCTGGAAGTTCCATCTGAAAGATGGGGTGATGTGTTACGGAGGCAGGGACTATGTGTTCTCTAAAGCTGTTGGAGAAGCAGAGTGGTAATGAACTTTAATGCTCTTGAACAAATCAGATAATCTTGTTGGGGAGAAAAAAAAGACTGAAAGGGAAAAAAGTCAACTTAGACCTCTGTGGTGGTGTGATTAAGTTTGGAGAACAGGAAGTTAAGAGGATGCTTTGCGAGTTTACAAATACTTTATTTGGTCATTATGTAGTAACCAGAGCAAAAAGTTGTTTATGACGTTACAGTCAATTACTTTGCTCCAGTTTGCCAAGACAAACGGCGTATGTTTGTTATAATTTACTGGTGTGTTTTCCTTATTACTAGAGCGAAACAAAATGTTTTCCTCTGTCATGGAGTCTTTAAAATTTCCTGATGTGTTGGTAGATGCTCATGTGTTGCATTTTTTTCTTTCAATTGTACTTTAAATGCACTAAACTGCAGTATTCATGAACAAAACCTGGGTGACCTTTAGTTTTTATTGCATGTGTTTTTGTGTCATTTTCACCACAGAAACCTTTCATATTGATCTGATATGAAAAAGCAGAGGAAAAGCTAAACTAAAGTAGTGTTTTTTGTTTAGGACTGAAAAGCCAAACAGTTGGAGACGCTTTATAAACCAAAAAACTTTTCTCGATTGAATCGGATACAGCTAAGTACAAGACTATTGGCTATTTGACTTGGGTACAAAATCAGGAAAAAAAAGCAGAGCTTAGTATAAATAACTGACACATTTATTTCTTTAAATTACAACAGGAAAGCAAATTCAAGCCATTTTATACAATAATATTTTAAAACTTTCCAGGTTTGAGTTGCTGTGACTGCAGTCTTCACGTCTCCTGAGTACAACACAATAAAAAAAGTACAAAATTCATCTGAGCTAAAACATTTAAATCAAAATCATTTTATAGTATGCAAGCTTAGAATCTTTATTTTACACAGCAATGAATAATTTTGTTCTGAAGAGAATTAAATGCCACTCTATGCAACAATTTACAAGACTTTAGATTTACTTTGCAAGCTGTTTCACTTGTTCTCCATTCCTGCTCTGGTCAGCATCTTTGTACCACAGTATCGGTAGAAAAAGTGGAGGACGCAGCACCTGTCGTCTTCAGTTTGAGGTCTTTTGGTTCCAATTGATGAAATTCTCAGTTTGTAAAATGGATCAAATCAGATCTGATGTTTTCCATGCAAGACCGACAATATGTCCACCTTGACCTTAATTCCAAACAAGTGCTACAGTTTTAGCAAGAATGCACATGCTGCTTTTAAGTTCACAGTGAAAAAAAAACTGCATTCTGCCAATCATGTGGCTCCCTTATTTAGGAAGCAACCCTTCATCTTTATGTGATGAGCATAATAGCTAACCGTGTGAGGTTTTCTGTGAGCTGTTTTGTGGACGCAGGACTGTTGTGAAGCTAAAGTCTGTGATCTATAAAAATCAGTGTCGGCATGGCAGCAACCGCAGCGACTCAGCAGCTGGCACACATCCTTCCTGAAAGCTCGTGTGAAGATGGTGTACAGGAAAGGGTTGCAGAGGGAGTTGATGGGATAGAACAGGATGAGCAAGATCTTGGAATGAGACACGGTTATGAGGGGCATACGCAAAGCTGCGGAGATTGCAAAAAAGGAGATTGGTGCCATGCATAGAAAGTCTGTAAAAATCAGCACAGCCATGCGTTTAGCAATTTTGGTGTCTCCGTTACGGGTGGAGTGCTCTGGGTTATGAACACTGAGGTAAATGCAGATGTAACAGAAACATACCACAATGAAAGCAACAACATTGAGAATGAGTACAGCCACAACGTAAACCTGAGAGCCTAGAGTGTCGATGTCCATTGGCAGGCAGATGCTCACTTTGCTGTAACTGCTGACCCCCACAAGAGGGAGCAGGGCAACAAATAGAGAGAAGAGCCATCCTGCCCCCATCATGGCTGTCACATGGTGCATCCGCAGCCTCTTGTTGACATGCATGGCATTGGTGATGGTGTGCCAGCGTTCAAGGCTGATCACAGTCAGCGTGTACACTGATAGCTCGCTGGCAAACACAGTCAAAAACCCTGCTGTACCACATCCAGGCCCCGTCTGCCAGTCCGTAGCATGGTTATAGTATTCGTGACGGGAGTGGTGGTCCATGAAGGCAATTAGCATCAGATAGAGGCCCATGCACAGGTCAGCAAAGGCCAGGTTGCACATGAGAAATCGAGAAATGGTGAGCTTGTGGTGGCTAATAAGCAGGATGACCAGAACAGCAAGGTTACCAGCCACAGCAAAAACTGTAATTATCCAGGTGAGACAGCGCAGGAAGGAGAAGCCCAGCAGGTCCTCACAGGGATTAAAAGCATCTGGCTTTGGTGTGCATGTGACAAAGGGGTTGTTATGGCAATCATATTCCAGGTCTGGATAGTGAAAGTTGATGTCATTGATAAGATTCATGCCATCATCAGTGTGCTCTCTGAAGAATACACAAATGTTAATATTAATATTAAAATGCCAAACAAATGGACAAGTATTTAAAGGCTACATTTCTAAATATACATTATTATATTTCTAAATGATAATTATAAATTATTTCCCATCCAAACATCTATGAGCTAATAGGAGATGATTGAAAAACACAAGCTTGTTGTTAGTGGCTGTACGCCCTGCCCAGAACATTAAACTGGATGAATCATGAAAAAGTCAGGTTATGTTATAACATTAAGAATAAAAAAAAGCATTTTAATGCTTGTTCATGATTAAATTTAGTCAACAGTGATTCACAAATAAAAATGGTGTTTAGAGATGGTGCAACAGATTAGAAATGAGGTGCTCATGATAACTAATGCTTATTGATGGATGTTGCAGCTCTTTCAAAAATAAACATGCAGTTGAATTTTGTTTTTGTGTTACTTAAGCTTGTTGCATTCTTCATGAGAAGTGAGAACTTCTTTCTTGTTCTTGAGGCTACGAGAAGGACATGATGTCATTTTGTTCTTGCGGACGTGAATGAAGACGGTTCTTGACACACTGTGGGACATCCCACCCACAGTGATCCCCACCCCGATGCCGACACAGCTCAGTATGAATGAACCAGAGCACAAAAACTTCTTTCCTGTTCTTGTCGCCTTGAGAGCAGGAACAAACTTCTCATATCTCATGGAGCATGAAACAAGCTAGTCTCTTTGTTTAACATGGATGTGGTGTAAAAATCATACCATCGAGTTCCTTCTACAAATACATTGTGGTAAGATAATTGTAGTAATTTTTGCTTTTTATTGCAAGTCAATTTGTGTATAAATCAACACAAATAACTGATTGACGTCAAAAAAGACATTACTTACGTTTCTGCTTTGCTGAGATCACAAAATTTAGTGAGGTTCTTTGAGGTATTTTCCCTTTTTAAGTAAAAAAAAAAAAAACACACCAAAAGGTTAGATTACACAAAGTGCAGAACTCTGTTAATAAGCAGCTTACTGATGATCTGTATTCATGGGACAGAGCTTTGGTTGTTTATGCAGATAAGGATGGATTTGTTGCATTGCTGGAAGCCATGGTGGGTTACCTTTGTTTTCTGCGCCATGTGTGGAAGGCACAGCAGTGGCTGGGGTACGTGAACTCTGCTTCTAGCAGTTCATCCAGGCTTTCTAATGGAGGAAGGCTCTTTAGGGCAAAAGCAGAGCTTGCATTCAGAGATCGTACCTGCCTCAATCCTTTGGGTGGGAGGAAACTCAGAGCTGTGGAGGAAACATCCCTGAATCACACAAGCACAGAATGTAGACATGCATTTCAGTAAGGATCAGCAAAAAAGGATTAGAATAAAGCTCTTCTAAAAACCCCAAACTGCTTTAAAGAGAAGCTGTTGGTACTTTGATAAACTGGCCTTTGCTAATTGGATGCATCTTCCACAGGTCGTGTGACCGCAAACTCCCAGTTTGTTTACAATTTGATATATTTATGAAGAGTGCTAATCATCATGTTTTTCTAAAGAGCTGCTCTCTTAAAATTGAAAAAGCAAAAAACAAAATAAACTTGGTTCCATTGCAGAATAGAAAATGTAATTGTTAAATAGTTACTTTTATTGCAAATTCAAAGCATTTAGGATCAGCATTGCTTCTCATTTAAGCCAGAAGTGCCCACACTGGACCCCACACAACCAAATCAAGAGTGTTTTGCATTTTAACATGCTCACAAGCAAGATAAGAGGCTATTTCACATGAACCCCACAGAACTGCTTGCAATCAGAGGACCTTGCAAGCTGTGTGTGCTTCAGACTTTGCCATTTGCCTGCTAATCAGTATTTAGCTGTCTTGTCTGTTAGTTGTTTACACAGACAGGCTGTCACCACCCTAATCTATATAACAAAAAACATTGTTGTGAATAGTAATCTTGCTTTTTGACCCAGTTTAGGTAAAATCACCTCAATGTGGCTTAATAATTTGATCCTGCAAAAGTGCATCAGTTGAAGCAAAAGTTTTTCTGCTTTTCTGCGTCTGTATGTTCCAATTGACACCTTAATGTGTCTTCTTATTGTTCTGAGTTGTAACATAAACAGCAAAGCATAATCCATCTACACTTTGCTGCACATCAGCTGAAAGGAACAAAAGTTTCAGAAACATTTCTGTATAAGGAAATAGTTTTCTTGTTTAATGTTTATAAAATCTGCCACATTCCACTTACTAGCCTTTTGTTTCCGTTTACACACAATGATGTAAAAAACCTTTTTCTCATTCTGTACTCACTGAAAACCTTTGATTCAGAAACACCTTTCCCTTTAAGCCCCCACATGTTATAGCTGATATTTCCAGAATTATGATGCACATTATAATTATTGTTCTTCATCAACATCTTGAAACTAATAACCAGCCGTGTAAATATCTTCTTGCTAACGGCTGATTAACGCCATTGGATGAAACAGTTTGACATTTTAATCAGTATTTCATACTGTTTCATGACAAAAGAAAAAAAAACTATACTAATTTTAATACTTTTTGTGGGTGGGGGTGGGGGGGTGGTTATTACAAATTTGGTCAGTGAGTTTGGCTAAAAAGATTCAAATAGTGGCAAATTAAATGGGGATTTAGTTTACAAGATGCTGAGAGGTTATGATAAATATTCTCTCATTGAACCAACAACAAGGCATTTATTGTGCTCTGCTTGCTACTGAGGTCACTGAGTTACAAGGTGCAAAAACGGCTCTGAAAATAATTTTTTTTTTAATGTCGAGAGTTGAGGCCTTGAGGCCAAAGGCTTTGCAACAAGTTCTGGAATGTTGCTATTGCATTTTGCAACACTTTTAATGGTTATTTCAGCCATCAAAACTGGCATATTGGCTGCAGATGGTTTAAAAGGTTTTAACGTTAACAGCTCAAGTTCCTGAATTACCCATACACACATCTGAAAAAGTCCAGCCAATTTAGGAATGTTATATGGAAAATATATAAGTTAGAATGCAACATAAAACTCAGTAAAATGACTAAAAAAAACCATGATATTCACAGGAAGGGCATACAGTATAAATGTTGGAGTTAAACATGCCTGCTCCTGATCACTCACATTCTCCAGGTTGTATGTGATGCTCCAGTTGTTTGATGAAGTAGTTATTTGACAAAGCAGCAGGAGCAGCTGACACAAATATGTAAATTAGAGCATCTTGCTGGAACTAATTTTTAAGAAATGCTTGTACATGATTTTACCAAGTAACTGCTACATGTACAAATGCTGCATTATGCAGCAGTGGAAGCATCTATTAGTGATAACTGATTTTGTTTAAAACTGGGATTTTTAATCTTTTCATCACAAGCACTTTGTGTTTGTTTATTTTCTATGTCAAAGTGCTTTATAATAAAAGTTGGATTGCTTCATGGGTTGATACATAGAAATGTACAGCACACTTTGGAAAATAAACAGAAATGGCATGTCTTCCTTTAAGCCTTGCTGAGATCATATCCATCTATATCCTAAAAGTATAAATATCCATTCTCAGTGTGTAATATCTTAATTCATTGCGACTTACAGATAACTTGGACCTGTAGCTCCTTCAAAAGCATCTTCTTCAATGATTCTGAGATGTGTGTTGTCTCTCAAGATTCTACAAGAAACACATACATTTATAGTAAAAAGTAACCTCAAGCACAAACTGTACTTTTCTACTTAACACATAATATAAAAGGAACTGAAGATGACATAAAAATGGCCAACAATGCCCCTGGACCGTTATTTATCTACGTTTTGTTTTCTCAAGTTGACACTGAGGAGGATAAGCATTATTTTTAGACTGCAGGGTGTCTTTACATATCTCGTCCTCATCAACATTCAGCATTACGGGGGCAGGACAAGAAAACAACAGGGCATCCAATCTTTGTTTAGTCTTACATAAGGTTTGTTTACTGGTACACTCAGTTTTCATGATTAGTGTAAAAAAAGCTTTACCAGCATTATTTAACAGGAGCTGCTGCATTGCTGCAACTTATTGTTGCTATTTGAGATAAAACTGCTTACAGAGTGTTGAGCTTGGTCCCATTGAATGCATGAGATTTTATTTCCTTGAAGCCATTTCTAACCAGGTTCCTGTCAAGGACAAAATATTATAAGTGCTAGCTTGTTGTCAATAACGGCTATTGCCAGGGTCAGAGAACTGAACATTCAATTACATAAGATACTTTAATATGGACCTCTTATAAAGTGTGACAGATTGTTGCTCTTAGCTCAGACACTGCAGCTAAAAGTACTCGTTTGTACTCACATGTCGGCATACTTCTTTGTGATGCCCTGGAAGGAATTGGCAGGAATGATGTTGATTTTCATGTTGTCTGCCATTTCTCTGCAGGCACCAGATAAAACGTTCATTAGGGCCAGTTTATCTTAGTTTTAGACCAAGTTATGCATGTTAACACAAATATGTGCAGTTGGACAGATGTTCCAGCTGGAGTCAGACGATGTTAATGGAACAGTAAAGCAGAACTCGGAACAAACAGCTCGAAGAATAGTGATATAAAGAACTTACAATACACTGTATGTGCTGAAGGACATTAGTCCAGTGAAGTGATTCTACCTTTAAGAAGCATTACTTACAGGATAAAGTTTGGTACCAAGGAGGAGATGGTTGTGAAATCTGGAAAGAGTGTTATGCCGGTGTTAGAGATGCTCCTGTGTAGATGAACAACAGAGAGGTGATCACAAACAGGTTAGATTAACTCTTAAAGCTACCCACAAAATACCAGTGTAATAATGCATCGCTCATCTATATCACACACACACACATTACCCTCTGCTATTGATGTGTAAATAGAGCATCAGCGTTCATACTGGAATGCAGTAAAGCATAATAGATTTTTTTTTGTCCTGCAAATGGGTCATGCTCTAAAAACTGGATCCAGTAATGACAATACTCTTTTGCAGACACTCAGCTTCTGCTTAACCAGCAAACGAGTATTTTAATGTTTACATGGACTCTGTGGATGACACGTTTCATTTCATTAGTTGCATTATTTTGTGAAAAGATCAAATATCAGTGTTTAATAACCTGAATATCTTTAAATGAAAGCAATGTAAATCATTGAAGCATGTTTATAAGAATAGGTTCTTGCTCCATAAATCAGCAGGTAGTGCAGTAGCTCATCAGACAGAAAGAAATGAAAAAAATCATTGATGAAATTAAATGAAACATCAATAATGTAAGAATCCACACATTTGAGCTCTCTTCATTTAGATTGAAATCATCAGATCACACTTTTCCTGTCTCCGCTGTTTGCTTTTCTCTGCTTTGTACTCGGGTGCAGAGCAGATTTGACATAAGAAAAACACAAGCTGTGTTTGTGCTCCTGCAGGTGTGTCCAGTCAGCTGTTGGTTACATACATAGCATAACAGCTCCAGTTGTTGCTGTCCCTTGCATGTAGCTGTGTATCTGTCAGAGTATGAATCATAACATTCATCCTCTGAAGATGCATAATGACCTTTTTTAATATGCAAAAGGTTTTTTAAACAGTACTTTGTTTCCCTCTGTTGACATTTATCCAAACTTTAGCATCTCCTGTACAAAAAATTTCATTTAGCAATTGACTGGAGGATTAGACGGAGTACATGTAAAACAAAGTAACTTACAAATATTCCAGCCTCGGCAGGTCGGTGAAGGCACCTTTTTCAATAACTCTCAGGCTGTTGATATTCTGCACTGAGCTGCAGGGATAAAAAACGAGGAAATGCATCAGTGATTACATTACTGTTGAAAGCGGCTGTCAACAAACGGAACAGAAAAACCCGTTCATGCATCTGCGGCTCTGAAAGTCAAGAATTAAACATGCTGCTTTTGTCATTTACACAGTAATCCAATGAAACGTTGACAGAATGCCAAACACACACTGACTGCTCAAATAAATAATTGTTTCCATGAATGTGACATGTGAAGGATGGAAAAGTGTCACTTAGCCTACATTTGTGCCAGACTGTGGAGGGAGAGGAAGGCGTGTCTCTGGATGTGAGTGATGCAGTCACTCTGGGAGATCTCTCTATGACAAAGAATTAGTGCCATATTAGTCAAATACAAAAAAATGATTCTTCAAACATCTCTGATTGAATTATTTGGTTAGGATTACTTAGGTTTTAGTGCATTCTGGGTAAAAATGGGCCAGAGTTGATTTATACTGGGTTTCAGGCTATGGGGAAACCACCACCAGACAATTCTCACTTTCTAGGGCACTACACGCATATGCTTGACCTCATGTGGAAGAGCTCCAAACATACATCACAGATGCAGTTAGGCCACAAAGACGGAAAACAACTTAAAAAAAGACGACTACACAAAGAGATTAAGTGGTAAACAAAGTCAACGAGACTTTGTAATCTATCCTTGATCACTTTCTTGATTGACCGCTGACTTAGTAAAACACACTCCATCTTCAGTTTGTTGTTAGTTTCAAGTCCTGCTTTACTGCAATCAGCCAACAATTTTCTTGGGACATGTCAGTGTTTCCATTTCAAAATCAGAAACAATTAAAGGACTCCATCTGCGCCACATACCTCTTTTTTTCCCTTCTGATTGCAGTTGTGTCATAATTACTGCTTACAGTCACAGAGAAGCCTTTTTACATGAGATGGTGCAGTAATTTCACACGTCATCAGTGACAAATCAGAGCTCCTCATGTCATCCTACCTTGACACAGGCTTTACAAACTAGGAAAAATAAAGCTTCACCGCTTTAAGATTCTAAGATTCATAGACTTGAGGAGATTATATGAGTTAAAACGGAAGAATTTCAAGATATGCACTAAATCTGCACATAATGGACCAATCTCATTCAAGTGCAGTAAGTATCTGAGACTGATAAGGCTTGTCCCTGAGAAGTGGAGCAAAGTCAAAAACACTGAACTCAGAGCTGCTCAGTTTGAAAATGGTTGGGTCTAATATTTTACTAGAACATAGTAAGACCAACTCTTGGGTGGGGGGGGGGGGGGGGGGGGGGGGGGGGGGGGGGGGGGGGG
>JBAMHV010000017.1:11301779-11325639 GCA_037177535.1 Pseudomugil gertrudae | reverse complement strand
AACAACATATGTGCAACACATCCTGTCACATGACATGTACAACATATCATGATCCGTGCAATAATACTTTGAATGTGTAATATATTTTTCAGACATATACGTCATATTTATATCTGCAAATAACTCGAGTGTGCACATCTGTTTTTATTCTGTAAAATATTGTATACCCTAAATCTTTTTATTTTATTATTTATCTTTTATACTGCTTTCCTTGCACTGACACTGGGGATGGCTTAATCTCGTACATTTGTATAATGACAATAAAAGGCATTCTATTTTTCTATTCTATTCTATTATTTGGTATGAATGATATAGTGAAACATAGTTGTCAATTACTTGAAATGTTTCCTGCAACATTTATTCGAAGAGTTTCTGTGCCGTTGATTCCCATCGTATTTTAGGTTGGAAATGTATAGTTTAGAGCAATTTTCTTTTCCATAATCCTAATGCATTTTCATAATATGTTTTTTCTCCCTTTTTAAATGACATTTTACAATAAGATCAATAAAAAATGCTCAGGGAAATTGTTTTTGACAAACCAAACATACTCAGAGGTTTAAATGCAGTTTCCATGACTAAAAAACCAGCGACTCAGCGATAAAAGTGAACCAGACAAAGTGATACACAGAGCAGACGTTTAAATAATAACTTGAGATATATTTATCTCTTTGATGTATCATCGATCATGCAAAGTTAGATGTGATATTTGTAATGATTAACGAGTTTGGTCAACTTTGCATTGAAAGATCTAATTCCATTTTTTTTTACAGATTATCTGTGTAAAGAAGTTAAGTCAGTACATTTAATTTGAATGATTTATTTGTATTTAAAAATGCACAAAGAAATATGTGTAGGCTATTTCTACTTTAGCAAAGAGGGTTCCACCGTCTGGAAACAGGCGACGCTCACTTGTGTTTATGTTTGCTGAATTGTCCACCTTAGAAATGTAAAGCTGAACACAATTATTTAATCAAAGATACACATTTAGGGGCTATTTGCTGCACACGTGCAGTTTAAAACATTTTCTATCATGAGAAAACATAAGAACAAGCCAAAAGCACATTCACGTTAGCACATCAAGCTGAAAGCTTTGTGTCATCAACACTGCCAAGTCTCCTCTGCTGTCAGTGATCCTGACCCCATTTACCGCTCTCTCATCCTGCTGCTCTCCATGCCACGGTGACCCATGTCAACAAAGCCGCAACACCTTCTTCTCACCGCTGCGGTGTAACAACCACACATGGACACGCACACACACTCCTGGAGAGGTTCCTGCCCAGTACTGTTTACCAAGACTTTTGCATTCCCTGCAAGCCTTTCAGCTGAGCATACTGACATGCTCCAGTATGTTTAACCCTGTGGAAAAGAAAAAAAAAGAAATAGAAAGCTGACAGACGGAGAGGGGGGCTAATTTATGCAACTGGACTTAAATCTGCCCACGTCTTCATGCTGTGCATCACTTCACACCAAGAAGGTCATGCACAGCAGGCAGAGAAAAGCATACAGACTCAATTTGAAAATTAAAACTGCATCACCTTACAATGTCATGCTTGCTTGGCAGACAGCAGCAAATGAGCAGTTACACCTTTTCTAATAGCGGCACTGTAGCAACAGGTAAATTAATACCGCCTGTCTAGATTATCAATGCTTTAGTAGTTTCTCTTTTTACTTAATGGATTTATGAAAACAGCTGGAACAGCGACAACTAAAATAATCGCAAAATAATTTATTTGAATACAAAATAAAGTCCCCATACTTAAAAGACATTTTAACATAGGACTTCATCATGCAACTTTGGTATGGGATCTTGTTTAAAAATAAAATAATAAAGAGTACAATATATGCTTTCAAAAAAGAAAACAAGAACATAACTTTTCTATGTTATACCCTAGTGCAATGATTACTGCTCTCAATTTTGGTTTAGGCCATACCAAACAACCCACCAGGCAGCCATCATGTAGTTTAGGAAGGAAAGCCTGACAATAGAGCAAGGATTTTAGAGCTTCTGTATACACTTAATCAATGTCAAGAACAAGCAGCAACAAAAGGGTTCCTCTTCTGGGACTGCTTGTGTTTTGAGCATCTGGAGAAAGAAATTTGTTGTAATAAACTCAGTAAAGCTGAAACCTATAGCTAAAGGGAACAGTAGCCTGTTTACTAGTGTTCAGCTAGAGATATTGTGTTAATAAAGAATGTAAACAGTTTGAGGATATGGCAGTGGTAGTCTGCTGGTTGTAGAGAAGATAAGCAGAGATCATAAAATAAGGAACATGTAGTTGTACCTTGTGTGTGAAATAATTGATTTAAGCCTACCAGGGTAGTTGCTCTGTCAGGCATAGAGCTATTGATTCAGCATACCGAATCGTATTGAGTGATGGCACATATGGAGTGGTACACTCTAAAAAGAGATGTACATTCGCTAATGCTTCAGATGTTTCCAATGACACAATGTCAGCTGTGTACAGTCAGTTGTGGTGCAGCATGGGACTTTTGCAGGTCTTATATGTGTTGCTTTACTCACCTACTTCATAAAAAAAGAGATATGCGTCACATTAAAAACTAAGGAATGGGGAAAAAGATAAAATATAAGCTTTATGACCTCTGTAATGTGGGGTTGTATAATTGGTAAGGGGGCGGGTGTTTCTAAATCATGTCGTAGCTGATTTTGTGTTTTTCTGTTTTCATGCAGCCATTATTTCAGGTCAAATTTGTTTCTGTGATATTTCTATGCTGCTTTATCAAAGATTTGTGCTGCTTTGTTAGTCTTTATTTAGCTGTGGAAGTGACAACAGCGATTAATGTCCACATTAACAGTTGTGAAGTTTGCACACACCTGCAGCCCAGAGCTGGTTCAGCCACATTACAGTTCACCTGAAGAGGACTGAAGTCATGTTTATACAGACAATGGTTGAAGATTTTGATTCTCTGGCCATGCTCATACTTATGCAGGTAGACTAACACACTTTCTTTTTGTTTTTCTAAATTTAAGTGTATATAATTTGTACTTTTATGCAGAAAAAATGCCAAAAAAAGTCTGAAAATGCTCCTAAGGAGATAAATTTCTACCAATGTAACAGCAGTAAATGTGTGACAAATTCAGATATGTGTGATTGTGGCATATTAATCAGTAGGTGTGATAACACCTCATGATGTCTCCTCAACCTGCTTTGTTGCTATTGTGAGAGGTTTCTTTTCTAAGGATTGGCTCCTGTTGACCTGTCAGCATCCTGCTGGTTATCAGAGCAAGAAATTAGAGCATAAGAAGACAACCTAAAATTATCCCATATATCAGAGATTTGTTCACCAGCTGGTGTTAAACAATATAACAAAATATCAAACAAAACTTCACATTAAAAGCAGATTAATTTGGAACTACACAACAAAAAACTGGCCCAATCTTTACAACTCAGTCAGAACTGACCCGCAGTCATTAGAAGCAGCAATCGTGTCAAATAGTGTTTACTTGCCATTTTCACACAAAGTGACATTTTCAGGGAAGAAGTTCAAGAGTGAGCACACATCACTGTGGCATTTGAGGTAATTGGCAGCAGCAGTGTTGAGTGTGTTTAGAAAAAACTTTTGTCTTAGTTCCTAATGCTGCTGTGGCTCAGCGCTGACGAATGTGTTCTTTCCATCAGTGTCAGCCTCAACAAAGACTTTTAAATTATGTTGAGGTTTTCTAAAAACCCGTTAATAACATTGAGGTGCACAGAGCTGCTAATCCTTGACTCACTGCTGTCTCTGTTATGCTGCTGATACATTATGCCAGTATCCTAGCTCCCTCCATTACCCTGTTGTCCTCCTCAGCGCTGAATGTAAGCCAAAATATAGTTTTTGAATAAACAAGACATGTGTCTCATACAGAGAATATTATGAGAAATACTTGTGAGTTTAGGAAAACTGCAGCCCAAAGAGAAATAAATCAGCACATCAATAAATCTTTAAAGTTTGTGCTGACTTGAACACATTGCAGAAAGCGTATACATTTAATTATATGTGCATGTGGAGTTGATCAATTGATCCACTCTGCGGGTGAAGCATAAATTGTGAGCCTATGACACTTCTAATGAGGCAACTGACTGCATTAATCTCACCAAACACTCAATACACCTGCTGGTGATTAACTGATCGAAGCTTATTGGCGATTACAGACACTGTCCATATCACCACAATGTAATCTAGCTAGGGGCCATTTGTTGTATATTGTAATTCATACTTTGCACATTGTTCATTTTCCTGTCACTTTTAACAACACGTTAACATAGCAATCATTCAGTAGCATCATAATAAATGCTGTTTTATGGACAGTCACGTGAATCACTAAGTAAATCAGAAAAAAATCTGCACATTTGCTAGAAAATTAACAGACGAGCAAAAAGAAATCACCTGTTTTTAACAATAAAAGCAGGGTGGAATAATGGGTTTGAGACATTTAGAGAAGTTTGGTCATGTTTGCTACAGACCAACAACAACTTTAGAGGAGACAGTTTTTCTTTTGTTGTTCAATTTAATGTTTTTTTCTTTTTACTAACTTGATTTGCAAATCAGTCTGTCATCAAATCAGGATGTCATCTGTAGTTTTAACAAACTAATCAAGGAGGCTGGTTCTGTGTTGGGGAGAACTGTGCAGATTGTCTGGGAAAGACACAAGAGGCGGCACAAGATGCTGAAGATAATTGATGATTCCTCAATTTATCTGCACAACACTGTGAAGACGCTTGGACGCTTCCTCAAGTCCAATGCAAGACAGAAAAGTACCGGAGATCATTCCTGCCCGTAGCCATCAGCCTCTGGAACAAAGCCCTATCATCATTGGGTTTAAGTTAAATAAAGTATCCTCGAAATGAATTTTCCTTTGGGATTAGTTAAGCATTTACATCTCATTTAATTTAATTTAATCTATAATGCTTTAATGCCTCGCAACACTGTCTACAGGGTTACTTGATGCAGTCTCACGAGAGCTGGAAACCAGCAGGATTTCACTGTGTTCCTGCTTCAACTAAATCAAAATAAATGGATCAAACAGCATTGATTCATCATCAATGACTCAGGTGCGTTAGAGACGAGATTTATAGAAAACCTGCTCGATTGCTGCTGTTGTAGGAACAGAATAAGTAACCCTGGTCTACCATGCCAGTGGTTTCCAACCAGTTTTCTTTGAAGTCCCAGTTGATGTAACTACCAAAACGCTGTGGACCCCTACCTGCCTGTGCTGAAATCGTGTTTAGCTTCATACTTTCAGCTTTTTGACACCGGTCATGTATTCTGACTGAGACTTGTCCTGTTCTTTAATAAAATGAGATTACAGGTAACTGTCAAAATAACATCTTACTTAAAAAAACAAGAATTTCTGAAAAATATTTAGGGATGTATCATCTGCATCGCAGTGCTTCTCAGGCATGTTTTGTGGATGAATGAAAGGGTTTAGGAAACATCAGGATTTCCACTTTCTCACTGACTTCAACAACCCAGTACAAGACAAAAGAATGATTGGATGGGGTGTCTTTTATTTAAAAAAATGTTTACTTTGGATAAATTATTTAGAATACCATTGAGTAGTAACATTTTGATGACCCCCATTTATTCACTTTGGACTCGTGTTACTGTCATCTAGTTCAGGCAAGCAAACGCACCTCAGCTCATCTTTGCATGGACATGGCCTTCATTTAACAATCACGCTGCCTCTGTTCTGTCAAAACTATCTGGACTCCGTGTGCTCATTGAGATCCTGACTAGAAGCCAGTTTTATATGATTATTATACAATCATGTATGATATCCATAACGGTGCCCAAACCTTTGCACACCTCTGTGAAGATAAGCTGTCCAAGAGACTTTATACTGAATCTTTTCACAAATCACATTCATTCATTCATTCATTCATTCATTCATTCATTCATTCATTCATTCATTCATTCATTCATTCATTCATTTATTTAGAGATGTCATGGACCGCAGTACTTTGTTTCAATACTTGGAGAAAGATGGTCAGATGCTGGATTTGGGAGTCCTGGTGAGCTGCCTGAGGACCTAATCACATTTACTTCAGGAAAAAGCTGTTCTGCAAATTGTGGTTAAACTCTTTAGGCCCCAAATACTGCTGACTTAGTGTCATAGCACGAAAAGGAGAAAGAAATGAAGCCAGTTGCACACACCGGAATCAAAGCTTAGACTGAAACAAAAGAACAAAATCGAATGAAACACTATTGAATGCAAATGAAGAAAAGATAAAGCAGTTTTTTACCTGGGGTGTGTGTGTGTGTTCCTGGAGCAAATGATGAAACGTCACTACGTCACAGGAGCGTAGTCGCTGATTGGTGGACGCTCAGCGTCTGGACGCCAAAAGTTCAGCTTTTCCAACTCTGGCGTCGATGCCGGGTGGCATGTCCAGGCGGCGGACGCAGCTTTGAGCGTCCTCGCCGCAAAGACGGGCGAAAATGGACGCGTGAATTTGCGTTTTGCGCCGCGCTGGATGCAGATTCGCGATGCAAATTCGCTGGATGTCTCTAGACGCGGGTTTACATTGACTTAACATGTAAATCAGATGCCAAAACGCTTGACCGGTGTGAACGCAGCTTAAGTAGTAACGTAGAAGAAGGTAAGATGCATTGCCACAGAGTCCATCCACCCGGGCAACAAACTGTTTGTACCGCTTCCACCGGGAAAGCGGTACAGGAACATTAACACTTACTGGCCGGTTGTTGCAGATTTCTCACAGGGCTGTGTGGTATGCGGAGGACTAATTTTTCGTCACATTTCTGGAGCGGCTGCCGGTAATCAGCTGATCGCAGTAGTGAAAATCCCGTCTGATTGTAATGATCTGTTAAAATGACATTAAATTAATTGTGAGGTTAATGCTCTATTTTGCTGCTTACTATATACTTTTATCCAATAAAGTTTCAATCTCTGCATTGTGTCAGGATGAAACCGTGACAGTGTGGCGGTGTGTGCCAGCAGACAGACAGACAGCCGCGTCGTACCGGAATGATTTTACACGCCAGCTGATATCTCAACTGATCCTATATGTCCAAAGAAAATAGCTATTTATACAGTTATGACACCTATTTAGAAGTCATGGAAGCAAAGTTTCTGTTGATATGTTCTGCTGCACAGCAGGTGCTTCTGCTTTGTGCACCTCAAACTCTGGGTTGGATTCTGGATCCAGGACATACGGTTCAGTATGACGCTCTGCCATGATGGATAAAATCTTCTATGTATCACTGTGTACCGGTGCACGTGTGCACGCCTCGGCTGCTGTTTACACCACTACTCTGAACTACGTCGCGGGAGGCTCTGTCTGAGGTGACGTCACGGGGTGGGCAGGGTAATATGATGGTCTTTCTGGCGGCTCAGTGCCGGTGGGGTTACCCAGTACCACGTAAGAGATCTCACAGCAAGAGATGACTGGTATGACAAAACTATAGTATTGTGCATGTTGCAAAATGCACCTTATTATCATAAATATGCATAGGATGCACTGTGAAACGGTAAATATAGCATAATATAGGACCTTTAAAATATCTTTTGAACTCATTAACGGGCTCTGGGTAGGTATTGTGACATATTTGAGCTTCACCTTGTCAACATGAACACTGGCACACATTTCTGTTAAATGAGCTGAGGTTGCTTGGGTCATTTAAGAAAATCCTAAAACATCTTTAAATGTAAGGTAAACAGGACTGTGTAGGGATTTTATTGTTCTTCTGTTCATCTATGCCACCTTTATCTGTGGTCACTATATGGATTTACTATCTCCTTTTGCAATGGACTAAGTTAAATTGGAAAAGTGTGCTCTGTAGGGACCATTGATTTAACAGCTACGCTGTCATGCATATTGTAAATGTTCCCCTGCTTCAACTTATTTAATACATATTAACGAGATGTGCAGAGATGCACCTAAAACAGGTCAGTGACCTTTAAAGGGGATCTAACAAGGGGTATGTTAGTGTCTATGAAAGGCACCATCAATGCTAAAAGGCATTAAAACAACAAATGCTAACAAGCTCGAACCTTTTCATGTAAGGATTTGATACAATGCTAACTCACACACTGCATCTGTTTCAGCTGCGTGACTTTGTAGAGGTACGAATCTGGATGCTGGGTCTCCTGCAGTTCAGACCTTTTCTTAGTTAAAACATTTGATACATCATAAAATGGTGGCAGTCAAAGAAGATCCAAAACTTTTGAATATCTAGAATTATGTATCAGACAAGACTGGAACAAGCTTTGTCTCCCAAGGAGACTTTGCTTTTCTAGTTTACTTTAAGGGTTCTGCGTCAATGTCAACATTGGGGAGAGCTAAGAGAACCGGAGTAATTTGATTTGGTTTGAAAACATGGAAAATCAAGGCTCAACTCTCAAGGCCTCCACATGACTCTTAAATCATTAACAAGGAAGTGACAGCCAAGGAGACAGAACAAGAGCCAAGAGAGGTCAATACAGCAAAGCACAGATAGTGACACACTGAAACACACTCAGCTCTAACACATGCATAACGTTTCCTTGCACTGTGGAGTTTAATAAGCTCATTACTTAATCCTTACTGTTCATGAGGGGGTTGCATATTGGTGTTGTGGATCTGAGATATTTCTGCCAGTTCTAATCATTTCCATGTGCCCTCTAATCATTTTCAATCAGTTCTACACCGCAGAAGTTTTGCATGAACACCACGAAGCCAGCATGTTAATAAATGCAGGATACACAAGCCAGCAAATGGGGCGTTATTATTATGAATTATTAGGCAGAATTTATGCCGTCTAGTTTTTAATAGCACATAACCTTGAGGCTGTCTGTTCTTTCAGTTCTTTATCACACACACACACACACACACACATACGGTTTCTAGAAAGGACAGTGTTTCTGAAAGCTTATCGGGGCAGGAATTCCTGGGTCCTTGGACATCTGAAACACATCGCAGAGATATTACATTTAACAGGTTAACCCTTTCCCACCCCGATGGGACCTCATCACACTAAAGTTGCAACAATGGGTGTTTAAGCTATGATGTGGTTCATGCACATAATCATTCGGTAAAACAATGTTCTCATCTCTCCAGCTATATTTTATAGAACACTGTACTCTTTGATATGCTTATCAAATCAATAGCACCTGTCAGAAGACGCTGCAGTTCTCTAGTCTGATCAACAGGTGTCAGAGACCACATCTCTTTCATATCTGGGACTGAGCTCAGGATTACAGCTGTGAGGAGCCAGCTACTCTTTGATCACCAATTCTTTCTGATCAGAGATAAAATAAAAAAATCGGGACACTGTCCTGGTTGCAGCCTCATTAGAGTCTGGTGAGCTTTAATGCTAATGTCCAGAGACCCGCAAATCTACCTGTTTGTTTTACAAGCCTGGTTTGATAAGTGTATACAATAATGTGGAGAGGAAAGAACATTGTCTTGCACTTTTGAGGATTTACTTATTTCGAGAATACAAATCATATGGTGCATACGTCTTATGTAAATAGAACTTTAGATGAGTAAGAGCACATGAAACATTACATGGTCATTATTTAACATACACTATGCAACAATGCATAAGCCACATGTGAAAATGTAAGTGCATCCTTACTGCTTCTACTGGAATTAAAAGAATAAGGAGCAGCTAATTGCTAACCAAATTAACTAAATGCTAATGTCCAAATAATATTGCATGTGTGTCACTTCACAAGGAAATGGTTTTTTGAGTGAAATCATTTGAGACCAGTCCTCTTAGAAATGGATGGCCTAGTAAGTGTATTCCAAAGTCAGAGTGTGCAATTCCAAATTCAGACTGTGAAATACTCTGTGAAATACTGAAGAAACTGCAGATAACCAAATATTCAGACTCTACAGGCCTCAGTTAGCATGTTAAATCTTAAAGGTTCATGGCAGTACACTGAGACGAAAAGCGAATGAGTATGGCTTGTTTACATGAATACATCTTCAAGCATCACTCAACTGACACTACAGCTGGGTGATGTATCTCTAAAGGCAAATAGGTAGTGCTGCTTGGGTTTACAAATGTGTATCAGAAGTAACCATGAGACTTCTGGAACAATGTCATTTGTACAGTAACTTTTAACTGATTTTAATTTATGATTTTTACTGTGATATTTGCTATTTATTGTTGTCTTTACATCATAAGTAATGCTTTTCATGTTTTACGTAATACACTTTGAATGGTCTGGTACATGAAAGATGCAATTAAGCATAGTGGGGAAGAAGTGCCAATTTAGGTTTCCATTAAGCCACAGGACATTAGCACCTTAAGGTAACCGAATCAAACATAAGCTCCTCTGTACTTCCAAATATCCTAACGTCAAATGTGATTGCAGGTAAGTCTGGAAAAGTTTTGATTGGGGTGGGCAGAGGCACAAACCATGGAAAAAAGGTAGCATTTGTAAATGACACTGCAAAAAAAAAACAAAACAACAACTTGATCTTAGTATATTATTAGGATATTATCATTAAACCTGTTCATCTAAATTAATAAATAAAGCAAAGTGTATTAAAGTGAAGTCAATAACTTTTTCTATTAACAACTGTTTGAATACCTTTAATCATTGTTGCACAAAGACAATCTAACATGGTAACTATTTAACATCACTCACAAGCAAATCTATAATAATGATAATAATAATAATAATAATAATCTGGTATGGGTTAGATTCTATTTTACTATGTCCTGATGTGTTAAACCTTATAACTGTATCGGGAGGTTTTGCTCTTGAAAAGACAGCATACATTTTTTCATTAAGGTTTATTTCCTTAACAAAAGTCTGGTGGAATTTCTAAACCTCAACACATTTGATCTTTACAGGCTCTATTGAGACACATTTAAGTGTTAAAAATAAGTAATTTCCACCTCAATAATCAGGTTGTAAAAGGGGCAGCAATGTTTCAAATAGCATTTTTATTTTACTTATCAGGCACTGGAATTAGAAGAAAGTGTGATTAACGCGATTACTGGTATCAGTTTGCATCAGTAATAATTTCCATAGATTCTTAATATTGATAAATGTGATGCAACTTGTGAAATGAGATTTGCCTTTGAACGCATTTTACTTGTCAGCGTGTTTGTACATAGAGACTTCAATGTTCTAAATACTTCATTTCTGTCAGTTGTCAGAGTGATAATCACTCAGAAATACACAGTGTACACTCCTTTCATGAAGGCAGTCCAGACAAGCACACTGTTACTAAAAAAGATCTGAGGAAATGCTGCACTCATTTAAATCTTCTTGTTTCAAATGTGTCAACATTGCCTCCAGCACAGTAGCTAAAATAGTTTTACTACTGGCAGAAACACTTACGGCTTCTACCCGTAATGCTTCTACCAACATCAAAGAATCCCTTTTCTGTGCCAGCTGGACTGCAGCAGCAGTGGAGGGAATTAGATGAGTGAGTTCATGCATGTGTTTTACTGTGTGTATTGTAAAGTAGGAGGCTTGGAGCACATCCCATCCTTTTGCCTATTTGTGTAGATAAATGCATTTTAAAACGTCTTTTTTTCTGGACACTGTGCTTTTATCTAGAAGTAGAGATGTCAAAGTCAAATGAGGACAGTTCTTACTGAAAGACAGATATGTGTGCTACTCAGTCCTAGAGGCTTTACAACACAAACCATGTTAGTCTACATAACAGTCCCGATTAGTCATTTCCTGCAAGATGTCTGAGGACGGTGCACTCTGTACCTGTTTAGAACAGTCTGAGCTCTGGACACTCAGCAACTGGGAGTTATTAGCCGTTAGCCTGCTTTGATCTGAACTGTCTACTCTGTTTATTTTGTTATTTATTTTAAAAAGCGGTAAGCAATTATTTCTGGCAACAAGCTGTGCATCAGCCAAGAGTCATAATAAAAAAATGTTGACAGTTTACAGATGTATAAACTTAAATTGCTCCTGGTCTTTAGAGACACTGCAAAACATATTAATGAGAATGATATTTATATATTTATTCCAACAAAGGATTCATGAATTGACATCTTTACTTGTTTAAGAGAATCACCTTTATCAAAAACAAAATAAAACAAACAATATGATACTAATAAATTCAACTTCATCAGTGAGCAGGTCAGTATGTTAATCTGTTGTTCAATGTTTAAGCAATTCATACAGATAAACTTAATATCTGATCAGAGGTTATTAACTCTTGTCCACGATACATTTAACAATCTCTGATGCTTGGTTGCTTTGAAATGAGAACTCATCCAAAGTATTCAATAGCTTCTTGATTCCAGGTCAAAATAGATGTTGAGGTTTTTACAAGTCTTCAGCAAACTAAAACTATTAAAATGTATATCAGGCAGAATTTGGAAGAGAATAAGAGCTGTATCTCAGGAGAATTGTGAACAAAACACTGTGAATCCCAAAGGAAAATGACATATTCAATCTTCTTGGAAATAATTTGGCTGTCGGACTCTAAAGATTTTTTATTACTGCAGTTTTAAAATCCTTTTTCATGGTTTTTTGTGGCTTATAGGTTAACAAAACATTTTAAATTATATTCAATTTGTAAAAAATAGAAATGATCTTTCAGCATGGATTATTCTAGTTTTATAAAACATTTAACTTTGGCATTATTTCCAGTTACATCTTTTAAAGTGTGGATTTGGTCTTATTCATACAAAACAAGGATTTTTCTCCCAGTGTGGATGTGATTAAATGAATTTCATATCTAAACTTAAAATTATAGACGAATAGAATAGAACAGACCTAAAATCAACAAATGTCTTTACCCCAGTGTACTGTATTTAAATATACCTTAATAGAGTAGTTATTTTGGGTATTTCTGTTTATAGTATGTTCCAGCAGCAAAAAGAGGTGACCTGGATTGAATCGGAGGGGCAACTAAGTCAGAAATTAGTAGCACGTTGCTCCTGCATTTGTGTTTTCATGTTGAATTTGCTGCCACACCTGATGTTTATTTACTTCCGATTCTTGTTTGTCATTATTGTAAAACTCATACACAGGTTGTGTAAAACTGTGTTACTTTTCTTTATAAAGCCAAATGCAGATGCAGGAACATTATTGATGATAAATTAATGATGAATTTTAAAATCATTCAGGTATTTGTTTGAGGGTCCTGGTATTGCCCATGTTCTGGATCACCGTGGCAATAGAAAAGAACAACGAATGTGTTAATAATGACATTTGTTTCCATGAAGTCGAAATGGATTAAATGAAAAATGCATTTGTGGTGTTTTCTGCTCCAAGCTTAACCAATCAACATCATGTATAAATCTCTGGATGAAGACAGGAAAAATTATTGACTGATAATAATAAATCAATAAATCATAGCCCACAGGAATAACAAACATATTCAGTGTGTGAGTTTTCTTTAGTCAATAGTTTGAAGTACAGATTCTCAGTAACATTGAATTCCAGTGTACAGACTTCCTCATTCCAACTACTCAGTAATTATACTGTGTAAATTCTCTGAACCCTCCCATATAATATATTTGCAAATGTACTACCAGCAAAAACAATGACTTTTTCCGATGATTGTTCATGTCCTTTTACTTTTGAAGCATATAATAAGTTTATGACGGCAAGCCGTGCACAGCATGAGCTTCAGCCCAGGCCGCAGTCAGTTACACAGCAGCACACACAAAAAAGAAATCAATGTGATGAGCTTTTTCTGAATCCAACAGTGACTGCCTCATCACAAAAAATCTGCACAATTCCCTTTCACATTAGGAGCTCAAATCTTATCGCGTTATTTTTGTCCCGTTTTGAGCCTTTGCTGCAACATGAAATCGACATGACATGTTTAGATGTGTGAGGAACAGTGTCTTTAAAGGAGAATGAAGGATTTCATAATCACTGTGCACATCTTTTTAATATATCTATTTTTGTAAAGTTGAGAGAATAAATTCAGTCAAATGTTAATGCCACCAGTTATCGGTCTTGCATCTGATGTTTCTTATCATCTCTGTCTTTTTAAAATTGTTGCCGGTATTTGATGATTTCTTTTGATACAGTTCATGTTTTAAGTTTCTATTTTTTTTTTTTTGCTGTCTGAAGTCCCACCAAAAAGACCCCAAAAGACATAGTTCCAATCTGGGAGTTGTTACTGCAATGTAACAGATATTTAGTCACACAAAACAACAGCCTGTACATTGCTTCATCACAGTTTTACCTCTAAATTGATAGACTTCTATGTTTTTGACCCTATTAAATATTTGCGTGAAAGACAGGGATGGTTTTTGTGTGACACCGACTGAGGTAAATTCAGAGAAGCTTGTAAAAATCTAATTCTTAAATTCAGTTTGGTGTATGCATTTTACCTCCATATAGGGTTTACGTGTGCAAAAAGCCTTCTTAAACATAATTTAAGTTTGCTAAGAGTAACGTTTGATTACAGAGACTTAATGTTAATTAAATGCAAAACACTGATGCTTCCTCTGTAAGATAATTACTTTGTGCAAGGACTTCTCATTCACTGTCATTTATTTACTATAACAAAAAACATTGTAGCCTACTTAGAGATATTTCATATAGTCAATGAGATAAAAGATTCAGAATAAAGAAGCTTACTGAAAATAAATTGGTAGGTGTGTCCACATTTTTGACTGCTACTGTATTAGCCATTTTGACACAATTGGTTACATGAGCTTGTCTGCCTTCCTCAGATGGAGCCACACAGCTGGGCCTGCTGGTGGTCAGCTGTAGTTAAGTGGCCTGGGCAGCAATCAAGCAGCTGCACACAACAATACACACAATGAATGAAGGGCTGGCAGTCTGTCTCCTGTTTCAGTTTCACAGTGTGTTGCTGTACAGTCATCCATCCAGCAAATCTGTTCCCTACTAATTAAGCTGAAAAGGGAGAGTGAGAGGGTCATTAAGTACTTATTTATTTGGTAAACCACTGGCACAGAACGACAATTGTATTCTTTTCATCAGGTCATATAATTGGGCTGAACAAAGATAAGCTTAGCACCATGCAGAGCGACAGGGAAGGGTGCAGGGGGATGTTGTAAATTCTGCTAAGTCTGTGGCACACAAAGTTTGATCATTACATCCTCAGTGGGGAACAGCTTTGATGAATGCCCGCATTGACCTCAGGACTGCCAAACCCATTTTGGGAGCTACTGCCTAAGTCATCTCATACATTATGCTTTATTGCAAGAAATGAAAAGGGGGTAGGTGTCCTTTGAGAAGTGGTGGCACCGAGTGCGATTACATCACAAACAAGAAAGAAGAGGAGAGGATTCAATTTGGGAAGAAGTGTATCACACGGGCAGAGTGGCCCTCGTGCTTGTCAGAGATTGGGACAGAGGAGTGTTAATCATGGCGCATTACCCGCATCTCCTGGGCTCCAGCATAGGCTGTTTGAGCATTCTGTGAACTGAAATACAGCCGATGTCAAAGAAAAGGTCAATGATATTGTTCAGAGGCCCAGTGAGGATGCTGAGCAGGTACTCGGTATGAACTGTAACAAGAACAAACTATAAGACACCTCATATAACAATCAGCAAGCAACTCAATTCATACAAAACACATCACAGTGATTGGTGGTTTTTGACGTGGTAGGATAAAAATGTATTAATTGGACTTATAAGACAAAGCAAAGCCACAACCAGGGAGACCAAAAGGGAATGACATCTGTTTATTTGGTGCTGTTAAGCATCCCTGGAGCCATCTGTGTTTGTGGCAGTTTGTAATTTTATAACCGTCTGATGAAGCAATAAGGAGCAGCTTCAGTCTGGGACGTATCTTAAATGTTTTTTATGCTGGAGCAAAGGAAAAAGCACAGACAAAGAAAAAGATTGGTAAATTCTTGAAATCTTTGTGGAAGTAACTGCTTTTACAGCTCATGTAAAAAGTTAAGTACATTTTATAAAAGCAAATATCAAGTCTTTTGCTTTAAGTGCATGCAGGATAAGATGCCTTTGGCCACCACTTTGCAAAGAATGGAAATATTTAATTGGTGGCAGAAAAAATGGCCTTGATTCAAATCAGGAGCTTTATTTTTTTATCAAGCATTGTTAGCAAATTGACTTGTCATAGTTATATTGACTAGCATTGTAACTTTCATTATCTTTAGAAACTGTAAAGTCAGCACAAAGAGTATTGTTCTGTAGCTGATTTTAAGATCCTGCTTAACTTTGGTATCAATTATGCAAAAAAACTGCAAAGATTCATGGGAAATGTGTATTTTTTAGGCATCTAATCTTTCATGATTGCTACCTATAAATCTGTGATTTGTGGTTAACTACTGTATTGTTATGTTAACATTTTAACATTGTTGAATGTTGTTGTCTTGTCTTGTGTTAAAGCTGGTGCCATGAGCGTGGAAGACAATAAAGAAAAAGAGACCCACAAATAACAGTCTTGGGTTCAGCAGCAGAAATAAAATCATGAATTATTTTGCCCCTATGAGTTTTCTATTGGATTACAAACTATCATCTGACTTTGACGTCACAAATCTGCGCCAGAGAATAACATTGATGCAGCTAGTTGATGTGAAAAAAGTGAAAATTTGGACTTAATTAGATTTGGAGTGGCACATCTGTTCAAACCAAGCTTGAAGATTTGTACAATAGCAAGACTTTGATTGACTTTATTTAAAAATAAATGCCAGAGCGAGGCACAAACACAGAGTCCTGCAACGGGCCAGCTACTCGACAAGCTGTTAAATTTACATAGATTAAATTTTATGGAGACAGGTGGATATTTATTTAGTGTGGGTGGTTCTGAGGGGAAAATATCATTTTTTAAATTTTATTTTGAAAATGACATTTGTGCTTGGTCACCTTAACTGGGAAAGCCTTTAAAAACACTAACTGGTCATGTGATTCAGCAACAGAGATCACAGTTGAAACCAGGAATGTTGAGCCATATATTGTTAGACTATGGATAGTGGAAGGATTTTAAACATGTTTGTGCACAGCAATCCTCCATTAAAATAAAATGAAAGAGACAAAACCCAATCCCATGTCTCTTTTTTACCCCTACCCCATCTCCTTTTAAACAGAGCTACAAAGGGGTAGGGGAGAAAGTCAAACCCTATGAATTGGGACACCCCTTCAGCAATTGAATACATCATCAGTACTCACCACTGACTTGTATGCAAGCAAACACCACAAGCTGTTGTTGAAAGTCTTAATAAATCATGCTGTCTTAATAAATCTACAGCTGTGGTAATCTTTCTTGTGTGGGTTATTGTCATCCTTTTAGGATGGTTTGCTGCTAAATGGAAGAAGAAAATGGAGAAGTTTTCTCCACCTGGAATATTGATGGCTCATTTATGTTATGTAGGGTGTAATGGAGAATGGAGAGCTCTAAAAACTGGTGATACTGCTTGCAATTAATTGAGTTACAACATCCATTTAACAAATGTGTAGCATGGATGCTCGCACTTCAGTTTCATGCATCAACTCATCACAAAAACACTTCTTAATTGTGGTGATACAGAGTATCATCTTGAACATTACCAGGTTAACATCCTATTTATGCATTTATGTTGTACCCCATAACACCCTCAATGTAACCAGCTGCACGGTGACCAAAGGTTTTATTGATAACATAATTACTGTAACGCTACAGAGGGAGGAAGTATGAATGTGCTTATGTGTGACAATGTTTGAAACAGATGACCCTGTCCACATACTGTATGTAATGAAGCTCTTGTAGTTTACCAAGTTTTTGTCACCAGAGAACAGCAGCACAGTTTCCTTTGGGCTCTGGGAATTCACCCAATTAAAAGTCAGTTCACACATTTCTGGGTACATATTCTATTGTGTAATATGAATTCAGATTAAAGGAGCTGCCATCTACATTAGTAGCATCAGCCTCAGCTTCAATGGGCAAAAGATTTTCAGGTTCTAGTTGCAAGAGAGGGGCTGCACGGTGATGCAGTTGGTTAGCACTGTGGCCTCACAGCAAGATGGTTGTTGGTTCGAGCCTCGGTTATGGCGGGGATCAAACCAGGAAGCTTTCTGTGTGGAGTTTGCATGTTCTCCCTGTGTTAGCGTGGGTTCTCTCCGGGTACTCCGGCTTCCTCCCACAGTCCAAAGACATGCACCTTCGGGATAGGCTGATTGGAGACTCTAAATTGCCCATAGGAGTGAGTGTTATAATAAGATAAGTGTAAGAATATGTATGTGTATGTAATAATAAGATGTTACTTATTCTGATTTTTGACAGTGTTTTAGAAAGTATGCTAATATATTTTGGTAATTTGATCACCTAATGGCAACATTAAAATAACAGACCATTCTGCTATTACTACACACGTTCAAAGCTAATAAAGATACTTTAACAGATCACCCCCTGCAAACTGCAATCACTGCTCACCACAGACTGTAGATTGATATTCTTCTGTTGAACAAAGGATCCCAGTTCAGCATCCCAATATACTTTGTGGTCTGAAAACAATGACGGCAAAATGGACTGCAAAATATAGATGACTTGAATCATGTTAGGGCTAAACCTGATGTGGGTTATGGAAGGAATTCTATATAACAGCAAGCACAACAAAGTGGTTCTTTAAGCTGATCAAGCATTGCGAGGGATGTCAATTCCAAACGTCCAACAGCTCATCATATGAGTTTTGTTATAGTTACAAAATTGGAGGTGAATGAGAAATCACTGTATTATTATAGTATTATAGGTGCAATACAAAACAGGCAGCTGCCAAGGGAGCAATGTGGATCTTTATCCATATTAAACATGAGAAACTAACAGCAATCACTCGTCCATGTGGGAATGTAGAATTGCTGCAATCAATCCTGAGTGAAGCAAGGAGACGAGTGGGATGTCAACACTCCTGATATTTAAGAGGGTCAAGTGCCATCGATCGTAGGCTTCCACAGAGACACTGACCTGTCACCAATAAGACAAATTAAGCTCTCAGTGCCAGCACATGTTTCTGGACTGCCCATCATATCTGCATGACCTGTCTGTATTGTCCACCATGCAATTCACTTTCCTCTTTTCTGTGTGGATCTGCTGCCTATGTGGCATGATTTCTGATTTTTATGTAAATGTGGAGAATAAAATGTTTTGACCTTGTTTGTGTGGAAAACTGAGTAGCAGGAAATCCAGGAAACATTTTAATGGAGTGGCCAAGGTGGTTGTATTTGGTGGTTGCAGGATCACTGTGTGAAATATAGGATTGTCTAGGTGTCCAAAAACCCTGGAATAACAGCTTTGAGCCATTTTTAAGGGTAAAAACTAAATTCTATATGAATAATGTAAAGAATATCCTACAAAATATTAACTCTGGAAACCATTCATATATAAATATTACAGACACAACTGTCTGTTCTACAAAAGGAAATTAAGGGTTGAAACATTTCTCATGTAGCAAATTAAACAACTGGGATAAATAAATGACCAACCACTCAACACAAGGATAACAGAGTTCCCCACCAAACCCTAAATCCCCCATTAACCTTGTCCCATGTCTCATTTCACACACTGGTAAGTCAAGTACATCACACCTAGTCTATTGTATATACAGTAATTTGAGTCACTTGTGTTGGAACAGGGAATCACTTTTCTTCTCCAGAATAAAACATTAACTGGTTGGATTGTCCATTTTTTTGTGTTTTATGTGAGAGCATGTGTAACCACATTTTGGAATAAGGGATGTGGTGAGGAAGCAAAAATTAGAAGACAAAGATACGTATAGGCTAGAATTACTCATTAAATGCTGACATGGATCCAGACTCAACGGAAAGCTATCGACTCCAGGGGCTTATCACAGTTTGCTCTGACTTCTCACTTTCATCTCAAACATGTACAGTATGGGTAACGATTAAAACAAGTCCCCCCTGGCCTTAACGCCAGTTTTTTTTTTCTGAAACAAGTTATCACATTCATTTACAACAGTTTAATACTGAAACTGATTTATAGCCACACCTTTTTTTTCTGACTACTTTGCAATGAATTTGTAGTGAAAACAGTCAGTGGAATATAGATTGTGCATGCACAGATTCTCAGTTTATTCATGTTATTGTTGAAATTTTCCGACCAAACAGTAAATTCTGAGGCTGATATAATCTAATTAGAAACATAATTACATTGTCTGGTTTGCTATAACTTTACAAAGAACAAAATATATGCCTTGTATTTAAATATTTGCACACTTTATGAAGATAAATCGCGGTTGAACTGTTTCCTGCATTACATTAATTAGGTAGTTAGTCAACCACATTTGCTGCCAGCACTGAGCATTGGTCCATTTGTTTTAGCTTTAAGCATAATTTGTGATGTTTACATTGTGGCCAGCAGATGTCAGAAGTGTTCCTCAGAACCTGTCTTTCCTTTATACCACTATCATCTCCCAACTGTCATCAACCCTGAACTCTTTGCTCAATTTATATGTAAAATTAGCATGTGATATTTGCACAGGTCTAGGATGAAATTTCTTTTGATTTCTGTCAGTTGTCTGAATAAATTCTTTGAATCAAGAGCCTTCCCTTGAGTATGTTTGTTTGGTGGTCATTTTGTAATTAATGCAGTGAATGCAGAACAAAGCAAGTGCATATAGAAGTTGTACCCCAGCTGTGCATCAAGAAAAGAGGCAGATGCAGTAAATAAATGTTTAATGGAGAGGCAGTGCGGATTGACTGGCTGTGGAGGAATACAGCAGTCGAAAAGGTTGATAGAGGCTGATAGACAAGCAGACGAAAACACACACTGACTGACAATCAGGCAGGCTGTGCAAGGCAAATAAACACAAGTGCAGTACTGTATGGATAATGACATCGTTTTAGAGATGAAAGCAGAAACAATGCAAATAGCCCTCACTCTCAGCTGTTACCATGGCGACCAACTACCTGAACTTGGAGGTAAATCCCAGGAGAGGTCTGCAGAAGGGAGAGGCAGGACAAGAGAAGTGCGTGTGTCCTCCTTTTACAGTTTGCCAAGTCCTTGATGTATCTCCTCGCTACATCCAAGTTATCACATTGTTGTGAAATGGATTTACTGGAAGGCTTATTTTCTAGCAATATATAGGAAACAATGTGGTGGAAACAAGAAATAAAATCAGTCCAAGTTAAACCTGTTTGGGAAATTAGTTGTGCTGTTGCTACACTAAATGTTTACTTATGAAAGCCTGACTTTTTCCTGCCCTCTCGTCCAAGTCAACTATCTGCCCCACATCACCCCGTCTTATATAATGGATTCTCTTTGTTATAGCTGAACTCAAGTTGGCCTTACCCAGAATGTGATAAGGTATCCACTTTGAACTTCAGTCTGCCTGCATTAGAAGGCTGTCTGATGTCGTGGGTGGTGGCAAATCCTGCTGAATTTCTCACTTCCAGGGAATTGGTTTACTATTACTGGCACACAGTTGGACTTACACCAGCCTCTGTCCTGACATACCAAGAAAATACTTTTCATTTGGTATTGTTTGCTTTTTGTGTTGATGGACACAGAGGAAGAGGAAGTCTATTCCAAAAACTATCTTATGGATTGGAGGAGCAGAGGAAGCAAATTTAAAGCAAAACTGTTGACTCTGCTGTGTCCGTGGTGTAAAATGAGCCTTTTTATACCTATAACAAACAGATAATATAATGGTAATATATAGTAATATAATAATGTAATAGAGCATGTTATATAAAAACCATATGAGAAAAAAGTACACATAATCATATTATTTTAAATTTCAGTGTATGTTTTATACTATTTACAGTACATAAAGTCAATGGCCATATTAACTTGGTTCCCTCCTCACCATTGTCTCATTTATACAACCACAAAGTTAAAATATTATTTTATATAGGAGAGCACTGGTACCACACAGCTTCTGTTTGGAAAGCAATCACATCAAAAATGTATTTTTTGGAATTTTAGAGACTGCGATTAATTTCCAGGCAGCACCTATCATTATGAAGCTAAATTTTAATTACACATTTCAGGTTCAGTTATGGCTGAAACCCAAGCACAGTAAAGATAATTTGTTTTTTTTTTTGTTAATCTTGAGGGGAAAGGGGGGAATTTACAGCAGCCAAGGTGGTGGATGCAGGCGATTTCTCTGACAATCACACCATAATTGTATGTGAAGATTCAGCCAACCGCAACATGGCCCAGTGTCATTAACTTGCTGCCCACCTCAGACTGAAAGGCACAGGGAGGTCTGTTATTATTTTCTATTACTCTGAGAACAATATAAATCTAAATAAGCCTAGTAAAAAAAGAGTAACTGCAGTTGATGCGGAAGGGTTTGCCAACTAACACCCATGAGTTAAACCTGGATTTAGTGAAAAGAATGGTGTCACAGTGATGATACTGCTTGAAGAACAATGTGAAATTTCATTAGGTCTGCTAATGCTTCCCTAACATTACTGTAGTGACAAATCCTATGTTGTTTGCTGACAAGAATGCATACTGTATATTTGCAGCCCATGATAACTGCCTGTCCAGTTGCAGAAAGTGAAGCTACTTAGCTTGAATTCAGGGCTATTCAGGGCTGTGTGCAACAGAAACATGTTGCTGCACAAATTATGTGACAGAAACAGCTTTACCTTATCAGAGAACAAGACACCGGTGTGTTGAGACTTTGTTCAAGCTACCTGATCACACACCTCTTTGACTATTTTGCAATGTGAACAGAAAAAAAACTGTCTCAGTGACACATACTGCCATTGCTGTGTTCCAGGATTCAGCAGGACGTTAGCTGTACAGCATCCATGACAGACCTTTTAGAATTATAGATGAATATTTCATGGCCCGATGGACTGGGATACTGTTGGCAGTGGATACATTCATCCTAGCACACTCATTCCAATGCCTTGATACCTCTCATCCCCTTGAAATGTCGATGTGAAATGATCTGAGGATCTGTTGAGGTTTCCCGAAAAGGAAAAACAGGAAATCGAGACAAGGAAAGGCAGAGTGATTGTCTTACCAAAAAGCGCTGATCCATATTTTAATCTTATGCATGTTTTTGAGATCAAGGACATGCTGTGTGTGTCCAACATTACCTCAAACTCCTGGTGGGCTTTTTCCAACACTGCACTGGTCATCAGAGGAGGATCACTGTCACTGGATCAGAGAAGGAGCAACCAACAGACAGACAAGGCTGATTTTCTTCACCATGTTTCCAAGCTGCTGCTATGAAAACAACACTGCAGAGGTGGTTTTTGCTACCACTGACATGCATAAAAAAGTATCTGAAGCCATCTATCGTGTGCTCAAGGGTTTTATAATGCTTTGTTGTCATCCTGACTCTTGATTCTTGATCCTACTTTACAAACTAGAGCTGTGGAGGAGCAAGAAAACTGGATAAATGCAGGTTACAGCTGAACAATGAACAAGAGTTTGGAACTATTGACTTAATTAGTCCTACAGGGGATTCAATTATTATTATTATTATTTGCCAGCCTGATGATGCTTATACACAGGTGTAAAGAGGTCAATGAGGCATATATGCACTCAAAATGTTTTTTTTTACATCTGCTGTTCAGGTTCAGACACCCACCTTCCAGATAAAGAGGGCACAGGAGAATATTGTTATTCTCTTTGTTAAATTAATGGAGCATCAGTTACTCAATAAAAAAGGAAATGGAGCATTTCAAAGATGGGCCTTTCTGGACACGGGGCATTAGGACTAAAGTTTAAAGCGATAGTAAAAATAAATAAAGAACTAAAGCAATGGTATTTCTTTCTCGTTGTATTTTATGCAGTGTATTTGATATTAATAATGAATTAGATTTATACGGCACTTTTCAAGACACCCAAAGCGCTTTACATGGCTTAATAATTAATTCATGTTATTTTCTGCTGTGAGAGAGAGACTTATAGAAAACAAGCTCATACCGAGAGAGGTGCATTTTACTCAAACATACCTTCTATTCTATTCTATTCTATTCTATTCTATTCTATTCTATTCTATTCTATTCTATTCTATTCTATTCTATTCTA
>JBAMHV010000017.1:11290480-11300873 GCA_037177535.1 Pseudomugil gertrudae | reverse complement strand
AACCAACCAACCAACCAACCAACCAACCAACCAACCAACCAACCAACCAACCAACCAACCAACCAACCAACCAACCAACCAGCCAACCAATCAATCAATAAATATTGAAAGCTTTTTATTGAAGATTTAGTTGGAACTTTAGTTGAAACTCTATAAGCTGCCATAAAAATCACACTTATATAAAATAAATGTAATATTCAGGTATTCCTACTGAGCAGCTTGATCTACATGACTGGATCAGTCGAGTTTATTTTATATGTGTGACAGAGGCTTAAAGGATCTTATTAGGAACATAATTGATTTGAGACTTGTGAAATGATAAGAACAGAGGCGATGAAATGAAGATAAAGACATCTCCTGGAGCAACATTTGAAATAATGACTCACTTTCACACGCATACACAATTTCAAATACAAGTAGCTTGTTGTGCCTTGGAACAACATTACGTCTCTTCCAGCTTCAAGGCTTTAAAATTGACCCTGAAATCTGACCTCACGGTCAGAAAGGAAGCAAATAGGCAGCTTCAACGAACAGAAAGCTATTATGCCGGACGCTATCATTACAATGTAATGTTTCGAGCTGCAGCTGTATCAGCTTGCAATGCGTTAATCAACTCTTGTTTACTGAAAGTCAGGAAGGTGGCTGCAATAAATGTTAATAACCTTTCCTTCCCCTTTTCTTTCTTTGATTTAAGTTGAGATGTCTTCAATTCACACAACATTAACAATAGTTTAACGTCTCCGTATCATCGATTTGAATGCAAACTAAAATATTAGTACATAAGAATTGCAGTTGATGCAGTGATCTCTAAGTAGAGAGAACCAATGGATGTCACTATAATCTACTCCTGTTTCACATGATTGTAGGTGTAAGGTGATTTTTCCATGGTCCTTTTATCCTACATGAACATCACAAAGATGAAATTGACCTTGTATGGCCCTTGAGAAATAACTAAATGTTTTATTTGGACCTCCACAATTCTTTGATCCAAATAAGTCCAGACAGGCTCTGCCCTAACTACACGGTGTTTGAAAGGCGGTAAATAGTTTTTGAAGCTTCTTTGATGGAGATGACAGTTTGAAGCCGTAATAAGAAGGTTAGGTTAGTTCTGATTGCAGCTCTCGCTTTGAATTGAGCAATTGTGAATTACTTTGCACCACCACAGCTGAAGAGCTGGACACCAACTGTTGCCATTTGACTGCAGGTTATTTTCTAGCTCATTAAATACATTGATAAAAGTAAACAAGACGAATATTTTATGGCACAGAGTTGAATTTTGCTAAACACTTTTATCAAAAGTTTTTTTTTTCCTTTGCATAGCCTGTGTCTGTTATGGACATTAACACTGTATAGTATTAGACAGAATATAGAGGAATACTACAGAACTGGAGCTTATAAATGAGACATGTATTATGTCAGAGGGTGTTGATTTAGCTGGATATACCTTGACAACCGTGTCAACTGGTCCTGACCTAAAAAAACATTTTCTGAGCAGATAAGAAGCCTGCTGTTATTTAACATCAGTCAATAAGAAACCCTCTTACAATATTTGCACTGTACATTTGAACTGCCAGCACTTATGTTGATGCAGTTTTATTTGCATTTTTATTACTAGAGTGTTTAAAGATCCCAGTTTGACCTATGTGAAAAATAACATAGGATTTCTTATTTTTGTTATTTTTTGTTATTTTGATCAGCATCAGTTTGTCATTTATACATTTTCTTAAATGTTTTGTGAATATTTTGATGTACTAATTAACATGAGTTTAGCTTTTTCTATGCACAGCTTTTCAAATGTACAAGATCCCATTAAAACAAGAACTACCAATTTAGAGTGATCATAATAAAACAATTATTCAAGATAATTATTCATTTAAATAATAAGATGACATTTTAGATATATTGTTGGTCAACAGAGTTTGTGCAAATTGTTAAATGTTAAACATATTATACAATAAGAAATCTATTCCTTTGTCAAGTTTAATTGCTATGTATTCATCTTTGCTGGCTTTGGATATAACAAACATGACAAACTGAAACACATGATTAGGAAGACATGGCATCCTTCCATCCAGTGTCTGCTGCTTATCCAGGGTCGTGTTGTGGATTTCTCTTTTCCCAGCGGCATTTGCCAGCTCATCGGTGGGGATCCCGAGGTGTTCCCAGGCCACCTGAGAGATATTATCCCTCCAGCGTGTCCTGGGTCTTCCCCAGGGTCTTTTACCACCAGCATGTGCCCGGATCACCTCACCAGGGAGGCCATCTCTTCTGGTTCCTATTGATGTGGAGGAGACATGTCAACAGTTATTTATGTTGCCTTCTTTTTTATTTTAATTCTAAAAACAGTTTCTCTGACATTTTTTTGGTTTTGTTCATTGTTGTGTTTTGCTCTCGGGGCCACAGTGCTTTTATATTTTTTAGCCATTTTTTATTGATCATTTCTAGGGGGAAAATTCCCTTCACTGGTTGATAAGTTTTCCCCTTTAAGCAATAACAAACTGCTTGATCAACAGATGGTTCAAACATGAAACACAAAACTGCTTGGAAAAGTTGGTTGCTTTCCTGTGAACACTACAAACATACTTTAATCTTATAGAATATGACACATGGATTTATAAGATACTTCAGAATACAACCAGGTTAAAGAAGCTCACTCAAGAGTGTGTTGCATTATATTTCTATAGTTACAGAAATAAGCAACACGTAAAGAAAGAGCATTAATATTAATTCAGAAACACTGATAGGGAAACAAATGTGTTATTGTAAATGAGTTCTGCTGACTTACCGGTACATACTTTTACTAAAATAAGGATTGCATGACTTACTTGACATTCTCTTTCTGGGAAGTTTTCACAACTGTGTTGCTTCTCTTCGTTAAAATCACAGATACTTAAACCCCTGCTGTAATCCAGCAGTTCTGCCAGCATGCAGTTCATAGTGCTGCAGCTAACGTTACACCTGAGGATTAGTAAGGCGACTTTCCCGTCAGCTTGCCTCATACATTTAAGGGCCCCAATGGGAAACTTTCATCCAACATCATTAGCGTCCAATGCTTGCTTTCCAAATTCAACTACACCTTGTTTCCTCTGAGAAAAGGTGCTGGGTCAGATCTTAATTTAGACCAATAAATTTAGGCGCCTTGCTGCTGGGGGAAGCACTGTCATGGAAAGATTGATTTTAACTGTCAGCCCTGAAGTGTGTATGTGGAAGTGTGTGAGGCAACAAAGGGTGGTGTAGAGGCTTTCAGCTTTCAATGGGATTTAAAATGGCTCTTACCATCTGCTAAAAACCGTCAGTATATCCCAAAGCTCATGTAGCCCACCCATTTCCAACTCTGATAGACCTAAAAAGTTGAAGTCTTGAATAAGCAGCCAATCAAGATGCATTGAAGAGAGCAGATATCTCTCCAGCTCTTTTTAAAGGTTATTATTCTGACCTCACCATAAATTTCTTGAATAACTTTAGAAAACCGAATTAGTTTTTGTAAATAAAACCTACAGCCTAACTTAAGTAGCCAATCAAAGAAAAAAATAAAAGTGACATTTAATGTTTTCAGAGGCAAAATAATCAAATTTAACTGCATAATAGGGATGTTCAACATCAGATACATAAATTTTGTCCCACTCATAAGTATTGATACTGATATCAGCTGATACCAAAATATTCTCCACCCTGCAACAAATTTAATGTCTGTAAACACTATTATAAAAAATTCCAAAACATATGGATGAGCACAATTAAAAGCTCCTGCAAGCCCTGAAACGGGTTGATGATGTCACAGCCACAGGATTTATTGCAGGTTGTGCCAAACAAACAAACATAACTGTAAAACTGCATGTCAGTTCTTATATTTTGTCATTTTGAGGAAGAGGAGACTCAGCTAAAGTTCGATATAAAACACGTAGATAGTGTAAAAGTGTAAAAAAAGACAATACCAACATGTTTTATGTCAATGCCAACTGGCAGATAATATCCATATGCTGAAAATATACCAACAAACAAACCTTCAGGTTTTAAAAGTCAAAATCTTGGCTAGCCACTTTATCTATAATGTAAGTACAACGGCAGCAGATCAAAACAAATTGTGTGAATGGGTGTTTTCAGACCCATTATAGGTGTATCAATAAATTATTAGTAGTGTGAGCTGTGTGCCTGCCTGCCTCAGACCTCAGATGTGTCCCCCTTCATTAATGTGAAATTTCCAATCACAGAGGACAAAATGTGAATCCTCTTCTGCTGCTCGGAATCATTGCATCAATAAGGTGCTGTTCAGATTGCTTATGTCTATACAATTGATTCATCATGTAAACATTCAGTGAGACATTTGACAGAACATCATTACAGTAAAGCCTCTTATTTTGATTCCATACATATTCAGAACCTTTTCATGATCCCATACGATGGAGATGCCAAGAACTACTCTGCCCTGTAATAAAACTGATTACTTGCTTATTTCTCTTATTCTAAATATCTGATGTCAGCACAGAAGGAGATCAGAAACTGAAGAAAGCATTTTTCCGTTTTCAGTTAAATAATCAGTAATTATTCAGTCTTGGTAGAAAGCTTGAAACAAATTATTTAAATGAAAAAAAGATTCAAGAAAACCTTACATAATGTGCAATTTGCCTTTATACAAATACCAAAGCAAATGTCTCAACTAAATGTGAAAAATGACAGGAAAAAAGTATATTATTTGATTTAGCACAAATCAAGTTCCATAAATAGGCTTTAATGACTTTAAAAGCTTTAACAAAGCATGATAAAATTCAGTTTGTGCTCAGTTACATAAGTGACAAACTACACTGTACATGCACACGAGGTTTCTGCCAACATTTTTGGACAGTGCCAGACAGAAGATCCCCAAAAGCAACAAAGCAAAACCAATTCTGCATGACAAGGTGCTGCAATGATACCAGAGGTCTGGGCTCATCTTGCTCAGTCAAGCATGAAGGGTGCAAGCATTAATAAAGACCCAGACACAGAATAGAAAAAATGGCTAAGAGAATGCAAGGCATGATATAAGGAACAATACAGTTTGGGGGTAAACAATAGTGTCCTCCTGCTCTGGTCTGCAATTCACACCACTGTGATGGAGCTGTCATAGGTGCACACTTGCTCCAGCAATACAATCCTCTAAGGGACGCTTAGTTTTAATTTGGATGTCAAGACTATGATTGAGTTTTATTGTTTGTTTGGTTGGAAATAGATTGCTCACATACAGTATAACCATATCTGTCTCTGTTCATTATGGTGGGCAGAAATATTACATTTTCTCAGGAAAACATTTACTTACAAAACAGTTACACATACAAATTGCTTCCTACTTCTCAGTCTTCATTTTCCCTTTATCATTCTGAATGTCAGTCTAAGTACCTGGAAGATATTCTGTCAAATTCAAAACCCTTTCTGCTTCGCTTCATCACCTCGATAAAAAGAAAAGTATCACAGTGAAATCTTTACCCATTTCCCATAGCCTACTCTGTTAATACGAGGTAATGCATTCTATATTTGTTATAGGGGGATAATAAACAGACATATTTGGCTTAAATATGACAAAAACAAATGTGTGAATGTACAGCATGTAATTCAACACAAGACACAAACTGTACTGTAACACTACTTATGATTTAGACAAGTATAATCCCAGGTTAGACCGGATACAGTGGTAATATTACACCATATTTTGTTACAAATAGGGTCCAAAACAGAGACGTTATATTATTGTGCTGCATTTTTAGTTATTGTCCCCTGGGAAAAACCATAGCATTAAACACATCCATCAATGTTAGGAAGTAGGTTGGGAAGCTGTGTACAATGATAGCAAAAACACCAAGCAAAAGTCTGAGACTATTACAACTCCTACAGTTAATAGTACAAAGGCAGACTATCGTATTTTAGAACTGGAAATGTGTTTTTCTGCTCTCATGAATCTGATGCAATCAACACAGAAATCAGTTTTGTTTGGGATTAAACAGGAGCATCACAGACAGTCTTGTGGCGGAGCTCACCACCCTATCAAAGCAGCTATTGTACTTGAACGACACATTCTGTGGACCCAAGCTGACTAAAGATGGATACTGTCTTGTGATGGATGCTGTGTCACTTGGGTCAAAACAGAGAGAACCAATGAACATTTTTATTAGTGCATAGTTCAGAAACTAGCTGAGATTTCATAGGGGTGAATTAATGCACCAAATAGATGATCTGCACATGTGATGAGAGATATTTAATGTATGAACAACGAATATCCAAAACAGTAGGAGTACAGGCGGATATATTGAATGACAATTGTTATTGTGTAACATGATGCAGGCAAATGCTTGAACTGAAAATGGCTAATACTTGTTACTCTTGTTAGGAGCCTCTGATCAAAGATTGAAAGTGTGATTAATCGCAGATGCAGCTGAACCCACGTTCATCCTGAACAGGGTTGATTTCCGGCAGGAAATGAGGATTTCACTCGACTAGATGCTGATGTCTTTACCTTGTGGTAGCAGAACAAACAAACCCATCATGTCAGTAAAAATCCATGACACTGGTGGTGTCCCCCAGCTAATAATTTGCCTTGGCTTATCATAAAAACTCCTCCGGACCAGCTTGATAGACATGGTGAAGTTCCCAAAGTGCTGACCTGACCTTAAAACAACCTCAAAATGATGAGTGTTCTCCAAATGCATCCCAGTCAGATTCTTTCTGCCAACATACCACAGCTAGATCCTTCAGGCTCCTCAATGGCTGATAAATGCATCACTGATCTATGTGTGCATATGGCGACATTCAGATGTCTCTTTCAGTGAAGACATTGCTTCTTCAGCAATGCAAAACCACATTCTACTCATATTGCAACTGTAAGTCTGTGTAGTAACAGTGTGGAGGTGGTAGAGTGATCTACCTGTAGTTCAGACAGTCTACATGCCTAAAGATTAGGATGAAGACAAAATAGCAGATATGTCCTTCTCATAGAGCCTTTAACGTTGTCATTAAAGCTTCCCTGCAAGGCGAAAATATCGACCTAAGCATGGACTCCTTCACAGACCAGTGCACTTTGCTGTCCCGCCTCACTAGTGCCATCAAATCAATCAGCCTTTCTAATTAACTGCATCCAAATGAGGCATCATCTTCTATGCCTCCAGAAAGACCCTTTTCCACATCAACTCTTGTGCACACACTCCAAAATTGGTGCTATTTCTGCTTACATACTGCCTCTAACCACGCTCTCCCAGTATTCAGTGTTTTAATTACAATTTTTAAATATGTTTAAAAAATAGAAATCGGAAGATCCAAATCTGTCAAGCATCTAATTTAAGAAGAAAATATGTACAACCTGGTTGTTTAGCATGTCTAAGTTTCTGTTTTTAGGTGCAAAATCCTCAGTTGCTTCACTGATTTACAAGGATGCAGAATCTCTGTGAGCTGTTGTGGAAATGTGACAAAGTAGCTCTTTGAGCGCTTACAAAGCAGGAAACTCTGCATGTAACAGCTGCTCAACAGTAATCAGATCCTGACAGCCAACAACTCTTTTCTTTTCACTTTTCTAAATGCTCTCTCCCCTCGCTGCCTCTGACGGAGCCAGGGAGCTCATCTTTGCAACATCCCTCGGGGTACTTGGAGGAGCTCCAGATGTGCTCCTTTAGAAGCGTGGACTGCAGCATCGTTTGTGTGGTGCTATGCATTCAGCTCCTGTTAACTTCATTTATAATCACAAACTTAGTCTGAAAATTGGTTTCTTCTCAACTTTTCTCTGGAAATGCAAGTCATAATCAAATCAGGTGGAGTGGACAATGAGTGGCTTAAAGTTTGGAGCTATACATGAAAAACATGAGACACAAATAAGCTAAAGATTTGAGTTTTATGATTTTTTTAAGCTGCTAATTGCCTGTTTTATTTAACTGAAATGCACCTCTTTTATAACATTTCAAAGTCCAGACAAATAAAAGGTTGAGTAACAAATAAACAGATAGATATATATAGGATTATATACCTGCATCACCTTCACACTGCTGGCCAATAACCACCAAATGTTACAAACCTAAGGAAGACACTATTGCTGCTGTTAGGAATGAGCAAGTCTTTTGAGATTAAAACTACACCAGCACCTGAGATTTGAAAGGCAAAATGCTCTAATTGGTTTGTTGATAATTTATGATTTTATTTAATTAATGCCACAGTCAGGGCAGATGTTGATGAATAAAATTTCTGTAGGAAGGTCTCCAGTTGCAAATACAAGATCTCTGAGCACAGGCACTAATTAAAAACACCAGGATGCAGGAGTCAGGGAAGACAAATGATTTTCTGTTTTATTTTTGGCTGCTTTATAGCTCAAGTGAGTCCATTCAAATCCTCTTTTCCTTTAGTTTCTTTTAACAAACCTTCTCTGTTTTCTGCAAATTTAATACAGTTACTGCTGGTACAACTGATGTTGCACTGGTTATGCAGTTCTTATACATCACATCTTACACACGCACAAGCAACCACCATATAATAGGATGAGATGTGTTTATTTAAACTCAGGATATGATTGAATTTTACTAATTACTGAATGATTTTTCATCTTGGTGACAAGAAAGACAAGAAAAATCACAAACACAAACACAAGACCAGCGGGACTTAGTTCAGGGAACACTTTTTATTGTTAAGTTGCCTTTTTGGGATGCTTTTTTTCTCCTGTACCAAACGTCTGAATGCTTTAACACGTTCAGAATTGGCAGTGAGAGGTTTTTTTCCTTCTACTTTCTGTAAGCTAGATACAATTTAACTGTGAACATATGCATTATTCATTTTTAAAGCCACATTCTCTGAGTGGATCATTTGGCCTGTGATCGTGCCTTGAGGGGGAAGTCTGTTTATTCCTTATTGAAATAATCTCTCAGTAGGAGAAAAGTTGCCCATGTGAGAAATCTGATTTTCTGGCAATGCACCAGAGTACAGAGGAGGAGTGCCGAGGAATAGAGGTGGAGGCAGAAAACTGTATGGGCAGAATTTTGCTTTGTTTTAAACCATCACAGAAGACAAACAACCCTTACTCCAGCAGCTGACAGCTAATTGCCACCTCCAAAACCACTTTACAATCATTATCCATACTACCTGATTTTTTGCTGGCACTTGCGCTGAGCATGATCCTTAACTGGGAGGCTTAAGTGTGTTGCTTAACAAGCTAATTTTTACTCAATTCTGTCCATGCTACCCTCCCATTTCCATTAAAATGTTTATATTTAGGCCTATGTAATTGCATGTGAATGTGCATATGTGCCTGCAGTGTGGGTGTAAACAAGCATGCTACGTAGTTGCCATACCTAATGCGCTTGTTACCCATCTTGGACTCCCCTGAGGCATGTATCCCTATCCTTGGACTTAGTCATGGTGCAGTTTTAACAAGCACTGCTGAAGTGAGGCCATTGAGAGCTTGCAAGATTGCAGTCAATGGTAATTTCATGTGCCACACCGAGTGCAAATGAGGTCTGCAAATATCACTTGGGCTCTCCGTCTGTGTCAGTGACAGCAGGAAGGCTCAAGCACAATAGCCACAGGCTGTAGATAGGGGGATATTATTGTACTGAGAAAAAACCAACCAGGCTAAAAAAACAAATTATTCTATCCTGAAACTATATTTAGATCACTTGTAAAGTAAGATCACGTTGATGTGGTTATCAATAAAAATAATTATGATGCAGAAAGCTGTTGCGGGGAGGAAGTAATCAGTCAGTAGATATGGGTTTAATTTAAAATGTTTGCTGAGGATCGGTTAAAACTTTTGATGTTCATCTAATCTGGCATTTTTTGAACACCTTCACGGAGGTTGAATGAAAAGATTGAAGGTACTGTGTTAGCATGGCTAAGGACAGAGTGGAAGCAAACTACAGCATCCATAAGGAAACAAAGGTATAACACTTTACAGTACCTGTTGATACTTCTGTTTTTACATTTTCAGACTAAATATAAAGGTTATAAAATTTGGTGTTGTTGATAAAAACTTGACATTTACATGCTTAAGAAATGGAAATTAAGCCAAGAATCACTAAAAACCTTCTACACAAGTTTCTTCCCCAAGTTTTTCCCATCAGTGTATTGCCCTGTTTTCATTTTAATACTATAATTTAAAGTTACCTTTTCAGTCTTTGTTCATTGTTTAGTTACACTGAAAATTTAAAATCATGCTGCCTCATTGATTTTATTGTAAAGATGTTACAAAATTTCAGAGGAATTCAAAGAAATTAGGTTCAGATAAATAACAAAAAACACAGAGAAAGAAAAACTTATGTGGGATCAGTCTTAAAATAAAAGAGAAGAGCATCAGGTATCAGGCAAAGGCAATCCTTTTGTCATGTGTTGGACATTTGGGTGGTGGTTTCTTTTAGTTTCCTCATTTGTTTTCAGTTTAGCTTTTGTGTTTAGT
>JBAMHV010000017.1:11273939-11288201 GCA_037177535.1 Pseudomugil gertrudae | reverse complement strand
CAGCTGTGTCTCGTTTGGTTCTGGGTATATAGTCTTTGGTGTTTTCTGTTGAGGGTGTGGGATCATTGTTTGCTGTTATTGAGATTTTTCATGGTACTATTTCTAGTGTTCACTACTGTGAGTAGTGTTGTTTTTGATTCCAGTCTTTAGTTTGGTTATGTTTTATTTATTTAGAATAAATTGTTAAAATGCAATCCGGCTGTCCTCCCCTGTATCCACCTGCACCTGGGTCCAAACCTCACTTCCGTGTCGGCAGACCTGACACCTTTATAACAAAACAGTGCAATGACCTGATGTTTCTGAATAATGTTGGTGCTCCTCAGTAAGCCATTTAGATCCATTAACTGATCCAAGGCTCTTTAAGTGCCATCCTTGCTCTTCCGCTATTCCTGCATGTCCAGTAATAACTTGTACCTTGTATGCTGCTAAATTATGAAATGGGACATGGTTTGAACTGGAAGTGTTCCCCAATGAAACAATGTTCTTCTGCCTAAAATATGACAATGAAGTATGAGAAGTACTTCAAGAAGTATTACTGTTTTTTTTTTTTTATTTCAAGGAGAAACAGGAAAGGAGAAATCAGAGAAAAGAGGAGGGGGGAAACCCACATCATGAATTAACAAACCCATGGTAATGGAGTCTATGGTCTCATTGCTATTTGTGATGGAGGCAGCCATGCATTCCCTCTCTGCTTATTAGGAGGGAATGGGGAGACCCAGTTCTTTTGATTAATACTCCCACCTTTGTGTGTTTGGTGGGGAGTGTAAAGGACAAGCAGGGACAAGAACAAAAAGAAGATGAGATTATGATGTGAAGAATAAAACATTATAAATCTTTACCTGAAAACTGACTGATTCAAAGCAATGGGACAATCACAGGACAGTCGCAACTGGGCAGATTAGCAACACAAGAGGCACAGCACAGCCCAACAATGGCCGTGAGTCATAATGCTCTGTGACTAAATATAACGTGGTAGGGAATAAGGGTAAGCAAGATTTGTGGAGGAGCACTGAGTATTTTTTACAACAATGTGCTTTAAAAAAGCACCTTGGCTGCAGAGGATCTAAGTAGGCTGGAAAGAGTATATAGAACTGTGAACTGTGACTATAAAAAGGTATTCCTCCACATAAGAATTCTCCTTTTTCCAATTCTGTTGTCTTACAGTCTGGCATTATAATGTAATTATATATATATATATATATATGTATGTATATATATATCATTATGACTTCTTGATATGTGAAGGGCGTACCATGTTGGATCAAAGATTATCTAAAAAATTGACATGCATCTGCGACCTACAATCTGATTATTCAATTTCTTTGGGCTGGTGTTCTTCTTGTTTTCCCATTTGGACCGATGATGCAAACACCTGGAATCAGTGCCTTTAATAACAAAACAGGATGTTCTTAGGCTGTCACTAACTTTGTATACAACTAAGCTAATTAGAAATAGAAGAATAGATTGGGATTGTTTTGATCACATGTTGTTTGATTTGCAATTTTAAAATCAAAGATGTATTCATCAGTTTTTTGCTTTAGGACCAATGCTTTTATATAAAATATCAGGATAGGAGGAACATGGTACACTGGATAAATACCAAGAGCTCAAGGAAGAAATTGTGCAAATCTAGAAATTGAAGCAATAGGAGGAGCAGTGTCCCCTAGTCTAGAAAAGAGGTTCCACCAGATACCTGGAGAAACAGCAGACATTCAGAATTTGACAGACAATGCTCTGAACTCTCAAGCTTCCAGGCTGCTGGAAAACAAGTAAGAAACTAAGAAAGAAAAAAAATCTGTTTTTCAGAGATTGATACATTTTGAATAATATCATTTGGGCTCTGATCGTTTCCTAATATTGGAAATTGGGACTCTCGCCTGTTGACAGCTGGGATTGGCTCCAGCCCCCCCGCGACCCCGCTCTGGGATCAAGCGGTAGAAAATGGATGGATGGAAATTGGGACATCAGCCGTTGTCCAAAACTATTTTTATGTGAACATCATCGTATGGTCATTATTACTGCAATTACTGTGTAAGGTTTCATTAGTTAAACCACACATACCTTCTTATAAGAGAAAATCTAATACACTGAATTAAACAGTTCAAATGTTTGAAAAAATTATAGGAAAAAAAACTTTCGAAAATAAATCCATGACAACGTCTGTCTTGTTGATCTGGGTCCAATGGGGCCTCGGGCTCTGGCTGGGAGCTCTCTTTGCTGCCCCCTGTGGATGTGGGGCTGACTTGTGGGAGCGATGGCTGGTAGCAGTTTTCACTTGGATGGATGGATGGATGGATGGATGGATAGATAGATAGATAGATAGATAGATAATTATAATGTCAATATTTCACAAACTGTTTCTCCATTAACATATCCTGTAAACAAAAGCTCCCCTCCTAGATTGAAGATGTGGATTGGAGAATTTGGAAAGATATCCAATCTATAAATTATATTGATATCAGACCCCAATAATAATATTGTATTGGAGTAATTATATTATGTATTATGAATTATGAAATTAAGTAATTATATGGTGGTGCACTTACACATTATATGCATTGCATATGGTTACCTATTGGTACTGTACTTTGCAGAGTTATAGTTTCATGTTTATCACTGGACTATTTCTACATAATTTATTTACAGAATTTATTTAATTAACAGGATTAAAACTGGAGTGTTATTTTAATGCTTAACGGGTGGCCTGATGATCAGAAGTGTAACGACAGTGAGTCACTAGATCTGACACACACAATTATGCATGTGATTTTGATTACCGATTGTGTTTAAGGATGAGCAGACTGATCTCAGTTTAAACAATGATGACTATTTTAATTGTTTCTCAGACATACAGTGAAGTCCTGAAGCATGTGAAAGGCAAATCTGTAACTTTTGCTACAGATTTTTTCTAAAATGTTCCACCCAGCCTGCTGCAAACTGACTGGCAGATCATCAGGTGAAAGAATAGGTGGAATGGAACTCATAAAAGTTTCCAAGAAAAAAGTTTGTTCCAAAAATTGGTGCTTGTTATTATTTCCGCTGACCTGTATGTTTCTTTATACGTGCTCTTCACTGCTACGTTCACATCCATGTTGTACTGATATCAACACAAGGAGCCTCATCTGCTCTTCTCAACATGTTGTTGTGAAACAATATTTGCACAGAATACTTTTTGCATTGTGTCCTATCTCCTGTGTTCTGCAGGGAAGACACTTTTCTGCATCCACCACTTTCACATTTCTAGCTGTGAGAGCGCATCTCTGTCAGAAAAACTTCTGCTGTGAAATACATGTGTGAAGAGCAGCTGTAGAAAGAAGTCCAGAGCCAGCTGTCTGGGCATCCTCCTGAACAGAACTTGTGTTTAAATGCTACTTATATATTGGGATCAATTCCGAGACAAAACGAGGACCTTCAAAGGGCTACCTTAAAAACAAACAGTGCAGCACTAATATTTAGTCTCTTATTTGTGGAGAACAAAAATTATAATTACTTTTCAAGCTAAGGAGAATCAGGTTTAAAGCTAATAACGAAATACTTGAAGAAGGTGATTGTTGATCACAAACCACTTATTAGCAGTTAATTAATTATCAAGTCAATCCTGATTAGTCCTCTCTCTCAATGATGGCTAACAATTTTATGATTCTCTATAGTCATCTGTCTCATTCTATCTATAGTGTTGCTATTTTATGAATAATCACAGAAGTAAAAATTCCTGTTGCTCATCAAGTCCTCATGTCTTTCACTCTGAAGGCTTTGAAGGGGGGAAATGAGTTGCTCTGCACTTTTTTCTCAGACATGACACACTCATTAAGTTTTCCCACGTCTCGGTCATCTTGCCCGTCTAATTAAAGGTGTTCAGCTGTGCACATTACCATTCTAAGGTGGATCTTACAAATGTCCAAAAGGTAGCAGTACAGATGACCGAACCAGTAAAAATCTAACAATATCTGCTTGCAATCAGGAAATAAATACGTTATCCTCATTTCTTTTTAGTCTTTAGTATCTCCCGCAGATCACCAGTTGAAGCATTTCTCTGTCTTGTTCACTGTTCGCTGGTAAAAAAAAACAACTATTTAAGTAAGGTTGTTTTATTTCTTATTCTTATTTTATTTTATTCAGTTCCAAGTCTGTGGCTAGACTTCAAAAACATTTTCAACAAGCAATACATGCACCCCAGGTTACCATGGAAACTCTACTCTTAAAAATAGACCTAGAGCAATGAGAGCTACTGGTAGAATATGCCTCCTTGATGTGGCTCAGGAAGATATATGCTTCTGGGTGCACCAAAAAACAGGTTAGCATTTGGCTCTGTTTACAGCCTCCTTAAAGAATTACAGAAAGGACTTTATTGTGTTTTAAAGATGGGAGCAGCAATAAAACTTACTTTCGCTGATGTAATGCACTTTTGTAGAATGAATTTATTTAGAAGGTCATGTTACTACTGAGTGGCATGTAAGTGCAGTTATTCCATTTGACATATTTCAGTGTATTTACAGTAAATGACAACAAGAAAGCCCCAGTACAGGGTGTCGTTTTCATTCTTACACTGAATGAAGTCTCTACAGAATAGTGTTTTGACAGCTATGACAGACGCTGCTTCACTCCTAGGATTTACATATGCTGTGGCTGTGAGGATGCTTGACAAGATACCAGAAGGGTGTAATTCTTCTTTTGTGGATATGCATCTACAGGGGTGATTTAAAACATGTTTTTTTTTGTTTAGTCCCGTGTTGACACATAGATTCCCACCTTCCATTTAAAATGAAAAAAAGCTGTGTTGCTCTTTACAGAATATCACACTGCTTTCCCATCATGACATGTATCCCATGTGGATGAAAAACTTTATAGTGACAAAAAGTGTTTTGCAGCTTCTAGAAAATGCATTCATTTTCAGCTCTGGAAGTGTTTTATCAGACCGATTCCCCACTTGCTTCACAAAACTTCCCTAAAGTGTTTTAATGTGTCACGCTTTGGCACACTGTTCTCACTTTTGCTGTTTGTTCAGAAGGAAATTAAACACATCACCTTAAAGCAAAGTTTTCTCAATTCCGGTCCTCAGACCCCCCCTGCCCTGCATGTCTTATACATGCTCCTATCCAACACCTGACTCAAATTCGTGAACCTGCCCATGACATTCTTTGCAGCTTGTTAATTAGCCATTCAGGTGGGTTAAAGAAGTGTTGCCTCTAAACATACATAGCAAGGGGGCCTGAGGACCGGAATTGAGAAACGCTGCCTTAAAGGCACATGAATACACATAAAAAGAGGAAGACTGGAGAAAGAAGTTATTTTCCTGGCAGAAATCTGAGACATTACACTTTGAGGTGTTGACACTGATCCACCAATCAAGATAATGATATGCTTACAGAACTCTGGGGTGATGGATATCACAGGATTATCAGCATCACTTAAAAAACATCCAGTACAAGCATACACAGTTCATTCTTAATTTTATTTACACATTGTTGTAGCTGTGCGTGTGTGTCCTTTTAAATCTAGCACTTCACCTGAAATGATTCCTAATCTGTGTTTTCCCGTTGTTGATCCAATTAAATGTGATTGACAAGCTCCAGTGAGTAGAGGCCTCAGGCTGTTTTCTGATTTACATGAGTCCACTCTTTCATACTGAACAAAGAAAGGGCAGTAATTTACAGATAATGAGGGAAAAAGAGCACATAGTAGCAGGTACTTAAAAGAAGATACTGAGTGAAAATATGTAGACAGAACCTACTGTAGTGTGAAATAAGTCTCCTTTTGATTGTTAGAGTTGAAAAATAAAATAAAATCCAGCATCCATCAACACATATGCATCATATAAATAGAGCATTGATATTCATAGGAAAATGTCTTTTTACATTTTTTTTAGAAACCTTTAAATGAACTTGACAATTTGAGATTTCAAGCAGCCTTTGTCTAACAATGTTTCTAATGTACTTATGAAAGATCTTTACTTGTGTACTTTTAAGCTGTCTTATTGGGTGTAAAAGGAAATGAAACAGAAGGTCTATCAAATATAGTGAAAAACAGTCTTATTACAGTTGTATAATTTGAATCATTACTGTGATTCTTGACTCTCTTCATGTTCTTGTTAGTTTGACTCTCCAGAGTTAGAAGGCTGTTTGGTTGCAGCATCAATGCATTAGGGAACAAAGTACTATTAACATATCCATGGATATCTTTGAGAGATTACTTAGAATTGGAGCAATACAATCCAGCAAGGTTTGCAGTTAGGTTGTGGGTTTTAATACCACTGTTTTGAAAACAAATGTCTGAGCTATATGGGCATCTGCATACTTATATTTGTCATGCAAAAGAGGCCAGTAAAGATACCTCAAGAAACCATCAAAATGTTAAGCTACAAAATATGATAACAATGCAGGAACTGCATAAAGTTATATTTGAAATGGGTGATTGACATGGGTAATATAATTTGAATTACCTAGTACACAACTTCTGGAAATGTTAGAAACTTTAAACACTTTAGAAAGAAAATTTGTAAATGAACAAACATTTTTACTAGAGAAGCAGTTACTTGCATGTGCATGCTTTTCTAAAAGGATTTGCTGTGCCTAACTGAGGTTTTATCTTACTGGAGAATTTATAATTTATCCCCACCCCTCTACTAATTCCAGTGCAGAGTTACAAAGTTAACATATTCCAGCTGCTATCAGATGAGTAGCATGGTACAACCTGCTCCCCAAACCTTTAAACAAACCCTCTAACATAAAATTATTAAGTGAAATTTAGAAACACTAATCAATCTTAAAAAGCATGTTTTGGACTATGGGTGGATCCCAAAATATCTGGAGAGTCCCCATGAATATTACTTATACTATGATGATAACTTGTATGTCACTATGTTGCACGTGTGAATTAACTGAAACTCAGTCCTGCATTTCTCTCTCTCTTTTTATTTGCACTTCTTCTAAGTAAAGCATGGTCCTTTGTTAACTCGTTTGTCTTTCTCTGATAGCATCATCTTGTGTTACTGGGTCTCTTTTGCACATCTACCATGTTTTTTGTAATTAAATGTACTTAAGGACAAAGCGTTTTAATGGAAATAGTAATTTATCATGGCTAATGTGAATTGTTAAATAGCTGCACAATCGTGTATAACAAACGACAAGGAAAAGGTAAAACAGTATTTTGGCTGGCCGAGATTCAACGTTATGTGGAACAGTGTCTGAGTCACTGGGAGCTCTGGATAGTTTTAAGTCCAAAAACCAACACAATGAATGTCAAGTTGCCATCTGAATGAGTCAGGAGCACAAAGTTTCCAGGAAGACAGATTTTTACAGTGCTGGTTTTAGTTTGTGACCAGGCAGTAGTTTCATTGATAAAACAACAACAACAACAACAACAACAACAACAACAACAACAACAACAACAACAACAAACAAACAAAACAAAAACAGATGGTAGATCATAAATAGATGTTGGAAAAATGGGTGTCAAACATTGAAAAACTTTTTATCATAAGATAGTGTTTATATCTTTCACATGCAGCATTCTTGGTTGACAACAAGGACCAAAGTTATAATTTCTATTTCAACAAAGAGTCGCCATATTTACACATTATAATGTGGCTCATTCTTGACAGAGAAGTTTTGCCTCAACAGTGGCCATAGCTGTTACCAAGGCAAAAACTCCAGCATGGGAGAAGTTTGGTGAGGCCACAGAGAACAACTTTCAGACTGCTTTGCAAAGATTCTGGTCCACCATCCGGCAACCGAGGGGTGTGGGGGTTGAGCAGCTCTACGTCAACACTGTCTACAGTGGGGAAGTGCTGACCTTGACTCAGGATGCCGTGGGTCACTGGAGGGAGTACCCTGAAGACCTCCTCAATCCTACCCACATGTCCTCTGATGAGAAAGCAGAGCTGGGAGACTCTGGGGTAGGTCCTCCCATCTCTGGGGCTGAATTTACTAAGGTGGCCAAAGAGCTCCTTGGTGGCAGAGCCCTGGGGGTGGACAAGATCCGTCTGGAGCTTCCTAAGGTTCTGGATGCTGGCTGACACGCCTCTGCAGCATTGCATGAACATCTGGGACAGTGCCACTGGACTGGCAGACTGGGGTGGTGGTTCCCCTCCCCAAAAAGGGGATTGGAGGGTGTGCTCCTACCACAGGGGATCACACTCCTCAGCCTCACCGGGAAAGTCTATTCAGGGGTTCTGGAGAAGATGGTACATTGAATAGTTCAACCCCAGATTAAGGAGAAGTAGTGTGTCTTTCATCCTGGTTGTGGAACAGTGGACCAGCTCTAGTCCCTCCTTAGGGTCCTGGAGTGGTGTCAGAGCTTGGTCCACATTGCCGGGCGTGAGTTGAATTTGTTTTCTATGAGGGTTGGACTCCACCAAGGCTGCCCTTTAATCACGATTCTGTTCATAACTTTTATGGACAGAGTTTTTAGGCACAGCCGAGGTTTTGAAAGGATTGGTTCTGTGGTCTGAGGATCAGGTCTCTGCTTTACATAGATGATGTGGTTTCATCTAGACGTGATCTCCAGCTCTCACTTGAGCAATTCACAGCCGAGTCCAAATAAAGGTAGCTGAAATGAGTTTCCTCTGCAGGTAGTCTCTCTTAGGGTGAGAAGCTCAGCCATCCAGGAGGGGCTTTGGATTTGGCTAGGATGCCTCTTGGTCTTGGACGCCTCCCTGGCATGGTGTATGATGGAGGAAGACGGAAGATGTCAGCTGGGAGTGGCTCCAGCCGCTTATTCCCTATCGGGGTCGGGGGGTGGGGTGGGGGATGGGGGTTGGAGCCAATCCCAGCTGACATCAGGGGAGAGGCCGGGTACACCATCGACAGGTTGTATGTCCATCACAGGGCCAACAGACATAGACAAACAACCATGCACACGTACACACTCACTCCTATTGGCAATTTAGAGTCTCCAATCAGCCTATCCCCAAGCTGCATGTTTTTGGACTGTGGAAGGAAGCCGAAGTACCCAGAGAGAACCCACGCTAACACGGGGAGAACATGCAAACTCCACACAGAAAGCTTCCTGGTTGGATCCCGTGAAGCTAAACCCATGTAGTGGTTATCACCCCGATGTGCTGATGCTTCTTTTTAAATGGATCCCTTATACTATACTATACTATACTATACTATACTATACTATACTATACTATACTATACTATACTATACTATACTATACTATACTGTAATATACAGTCATTTGGCAGACGCTTTTATCCAAAGCAACTTACAAATGATAAGCAGTCATTTTAACCATAGCTATAAACCTAACAAAGACAGTGGGAGGAAGTCGGAGTACCCGGAAAGAACCCATGCATATATGGGGAGAACATGCAAACTCCACACAGAAAGGCCACTGGACAAACCTCCCCAGCCTTGGCTCAAACCAGCGACCTTCTTGTTGTGAGGCCATAGCCCTAACCACTGCCCCACCATGCTGCCAGGTTATCTGCAGGCCCACCAAACACCAAAACTGTATGAGTGACAGATGTTCTTCATTGAATGATTGTCTTTGAGATAATCCTGTTTAAATCTGCCTTGTAACTTAAACACCACAAATTGCCATGACAGATTTTTCTTCTAAATCTGTTTACCTTCAGATTTACATATCAGCTCATGAAGGTTGAAGAGGTCACGCTCTCTTTCGATTAGTTTAAATTTGACCCATCAGCACAAAGTCTTGCTTACGTGAAATGTGATTAGAGCTTGAGTCATTACACAGGCATCAAAATCCATGTGTATAATGACCCAGAAGAGCGTACAGCTCCATTGAACGAAATTGACTGAAAACAGAATGTGTTTTTACTATACCTCCCTTATTTTTTCCTGGACTGAAAGATTATCTGGTGCTTTTTCACCTGGGTCCTCTGCCTATGGCTTTCCATTATCTTCACCAGTAAGATCAAAGGTGATCTTTGATGGGGTGGACAATTCATTCCACCCTGACAGGTGGGATACAGTCAGAAATGCTCATCACTCAAGCTCCCATCAAACTGTCAGAGACGGTACTTGATCAATCACTTGAAGAGGAGGACAAAAGTGGTCTCTTGACAATCCAGGATGTAAACAATGACTTGAGAACGGGACATTCAGTAAAGTAATAAATTCTATCTGTACGTACTGTGAAATGATTATCTGTGTATCATTTGATCCGTTTTTTTTTTGTCTTTCACACAGTATGCCAGTTCTCAGGTTAATCACAATGTATTTAAATGGGGATTTACTTCATATCCGAGAAGCATTGTTATCAGAAAATGTCTTCCACTGAGAAAATCCATATGCATGCTAATATCTGTCCACTTTACTGTGCATCGTTTCTGCATTTGCAGGGATAGAATTGTTGCAAGGGCATAGAAAGTGTCTTTCTTTAAAGTACCTCATAGTAATTGTGAAATGACTGTAACAAGATAAATGCACAGCATTCGTATTACTTCAGGGCTTTCACTCTTATAAATATGCATGATCTTGAATAGGCATAAACATTTCAGATTATGGAATAGAAATCATTCTTTCATGCTCTCTTGCAGAATTGGTTTAATTTCTATCTCTAAAAGTTGCTTTATAACTTGGAGCTCTGCTTGCAATATGTGTGAGTGCAGTGAGAGAATATTGTTTTGTATTGATTAGCGTTTCCACAGTTTGCATTTTGCATTGATGATTTCATGAATAACTACAGCAATTTAATATTTGCCAAAACAGGAGTTAATGCAGTAAGGAAGATAATGTTTAATTCTGAAGTTGTTAAAATATTATCATTCAACTAAAATGGCCATCAAAGTAGAATAACATTGTAGTGGTAAGGTAAAAGATGACAACAACAAGAACACATAGAGAACTGGTTTCAGAGACAGAGCGTAAGGCTTTAAGCTAATGTACCTGCTTTAGCAATGACCAACACGGACCAGCATTCAGATATGTTTCACATCGCAGCTTTTAGGTTAGATAAGCAGGTTTCAGACATCGGAGGTTATATTTGTTTTTTTTTTATTAATTTCTATTTGAATGTGATTTTTACTAATAAAATGCAAGGTAAGTTAATTTTTATATTGCAATTCAATAACAGGGTGATTCAGTCTTTTACAGAAACATTAAAAAATATTGAGCTTAATTTAAAATGAAAACAAGAAATAAAGGAAAAGGAAATAACAGTTAAAAACTGTTAAAGTCATGATCAATTCCTGAACATATTTGGGCTTCAAACAAACTTAAAATAACTTAAATCAAGAACAGTTTAAAGGCAGCTGAGATACTTTGGGTCTTTAACCTGGATTTAATAAACTGAATGTTTCGGCTCCTCTGAAGCTTTCTGGGAATTGTTACAGACATGTGGAACATAGAAGGTGAATGCAGCCTCTGCTTGTTTGGTTTCGACTCTGGGAATTGATAAAATTGGATCCAGGTGATCTGAGGGTTCTGGTAGTTTCATACTGGGTCAAGAGTTTGCTGATGTGTTCAAGCTTTATAGACCAGCAGCAGAACTTTGAAGTTTATCCTCTGACAGACCTCAGAACTGGACTGATGTGGTCCACTATCTTGGAATTTGTCCATGGAGACTTTTTTCTTTTAGAGACAACTTGGAGCAATGTCATAAATAATATCTGACATTTCACCACTGAAACTAGTGACAAGCTCATTGACTGAACCCAGTAAAATAAAAAAGGATTCACCTAATAACTCATTATAAATGTAGTTTGTATTCACTGATTCAGTCATGAATTATACAAAATATGTATTTATAGCTCTCATAATATCTGTGACAAAGGTAATCACATTTATAGAGTCTTTTTTTTCTGCATCACTCTATCACAACTTAATATTCAACTATGCTTGCTTATATTTAATTTTATGCTTCTCTTTCCGCTATTTAAATGTTTGCTGATAAATGTTTTGGGCCAACTTGAACAAATTCCCATAGGGCTGCATCTTATTTCCAAATTAAATTTTCTTTTGTTAGACATACAAATGAGTCAGTTTTCTAAATGAATATTTTTTAATAATGAGAAAAGGAATAAGATAAATGGTCATGATCAAAAAGGCCATCAGGAGTTGCTGGTTAGTTATTATGCAGACAGGAATTTCCTACTTCATCAGTCTTGGTGGTCTACAACCAGTATTAAACCAATCCTCTGATTTCTGGCTTTCTTTTTAAATGCCAGTTTCAAATTCTTCCCAAACACTTATAAAGAGAGGTATAAATAAATGGAACAGATGTTTTGGTATAAATATGAGAAGTGTAGACCTGATTTCAGTGACTTTCCTGCAGTTGTTGTGTTCATCTCTGTTATATTCAACAACTGTAGTTGTCAAATACTATATATCAACTATCAAAGTTAAAATAACATCTTTTATGACTTATTTTACCTTTTGTTTTCAGATTCACTCTAGTATATTGTGTTTTTGACTATATTCTGTGTTTTTGTTCATCCAAGGTTGAGGGTAAACCTTGACTGGGCCTTAATCTGTATTTGTTAACATGACACAGTTTAATAATTTTTCTAATCTTTATTTCAGGTTGTTTTTGACAGTTTAAGACTATATAGATTAATAATCACTCTTGCAGTTCGTTTAGTTTTGTCTTAGTCTTTGGAAGTGACTTGTGCATGGAACTAGTGTAAGATTCATATGTTAAGTCATGAGTTGGAATTAATTTGTTATATGTGCTTAATCTATTTTTGCAGTGTATAGTATTTACATATCTGTTGATGAGGTTCATTTTATAGATTTAGTTGTTTATGTTTACATTCCTAAATAGGACTGATAGTTATTTGAATCTGCTTTTGTGTTTCTTCTGCATTTACCTCAGTAAACTCCTTCAAGCTGCTGATTGGCTAGCACTATCACATGTGGGGGTAGAATAGGGAAGTACTAGTTTTTTTTTTTATTGAGAACAACATCATAACAGTCAGGTCGTACACAAATCAAGACAAAAAACGTACAAGAGGTACGAATAATCAAATTAAACAATATGGGAAAGATAGAGGGGCAAAATACAAAAAAAGAAAAAGATATAGACTAACAAAAATAAAGTGTTCTTAAAGGTCCATTCAGTGCTAGGTTAAGTACTAGTTTAGTGTGTTCGGCGTTAAGTGTGGAGACAAGTAAAGTGCTGCTCTATAAGAAATCTGTCTCCATCCTCTTGTTATTCATCTGAAGAGTGAACTCATCACCACTTAGCAAACCCTCATGTTACACTAGCTTTAAGCTCTGTAACTGTAACTGGCCCGATTATTGTTACAATTGTTTTTTTTTCAAGTTTTTTTTAATGCCATTTTAATGTCGCTTCACTTGATTTACTTCTTGAGTAAAGTAAGTAAAATATTTTTATTTTTATTGTTATTTATATTATTAACTTTTACTTTGAGTGCTTCTGTTGTACACAACATTAGTCTAAATTAACTAAATTTGATGAATGACAACGTGCTTGCCTAAATTTTAAAATCAAACACATATTAGCTCTTTTAGCTCTAAATTGTACCACCAGCTGTTGAATCAATATCTATTATTTTAATACTATATTTAAATAAAAATACTGTAACTCAGGTTTTTATCAGTAAAGTAATCTGGAGTAATTCCACTAATCCACATGATACATAAAAAAGAAGAGGGAATTTCAACTAAAAAATAGCCATAATATGAATAAACCCTATATATTCATGAGCATTGTTGGGTCACAAACAGTGCATTATCACAATTCGTTGCTTCGTTTAAACCAAATAATTGAGCTAAGGTATAAGTTTTGAATTGGCATTTGAAGAGGACATTTTTCAATCCAAACAAATAGAGTGGGAAGAGTTTTATCTGGACTCTGTAGGCAGGTTTCAGTGCCCATCCATGAAATGTCAGAAATCCATTCAGCCTCTAATACTGTCATCTCAAGCATATTATATACAGTCCAAACAGTCAGAGGAGTTGCTTAATGGATTGAGACGCTATACTGTATGGTCAAAGCAATTGACACCTCACTGGCAAAGATGCTGACATGAACAAACTGACTTCTAGTGTGCTTTAGAGAACTGTTGGAAAACAGCTTTTAATATTTTACCAGTGTTACACAGAGGACCCCTTTCCCCTCCATCATATGTTTTATTTGCAGTAACATGGAACTCATATCCACATAGTGCCTACAGCAACTACAAAATAAAAGGACATAATTTACACATGGGTTTCAATAAATACACACACACAAACACACACACCCACACACATGTCTATATCTATCTATCTATCTATCTATCTATCTATCTATCTATCTATCTATCTATCTATCTATCTATCTATCTA
>JBAMHV010000017.1:11238657-11253066 GCA_037177535.1 Pseudomugil gertrudae | reverse complement strand
CAAAAAGTATTCATTTAAAATAAAAATAAATAAATAAAGAATTCTGATTATCAAGAGGATCTCTGTATATACATATACACATGAAGATCTTCTTGGCAAAGCAAAATTGCTCAGCACAATATAGCAGCCAGACCCTAATTCTGCCTGCTGTGATGCTGGACAAGACCTGTTAAAAAAAACCCAAAAAAAACAAAAATATGAAGCAATACCATTTTGCTTCTGCATGAGGTTTGTTGTTCAGTATCATGTTCAACCCTCCCATTGGTTAGTGAATCATTACACTAACATCAGTGTATTGTGTTTGAACTTGGCTTTCTGGACTTATTGTACACAAGAAAATAAACAGTAATGTGCATTTGGTTTGATCAACAGAAACAAAGTAAGTTGGAGACATTATCAAGATTTGCTAAACAGTATTTTATGATCTAGAAATTATACCTAACTGGAAATGCACAAGGTCCCCATGAGTTATTTGTTTTTTAAAGTCCACACAGAGGTAAATTTGTAAATACAGAGTTAAGGTTTAACCATGTTTTAACTAGATAGACTTTTAGCACAATGGATAAATGGATGCTAAAGGTGTGTTTGAGTTTGAAATGATAGAAAGTTTAGGTGCCCTACACAAATTGGAGTTAAGAGCAGGCAACATATTTGAAGATTTAGAGCTGTTTACATCTGGTACCATCATGGATGCTTGATTAATTGATCACAAATTGAAACTCTTGCCAGGGGTAGTGCCAAAGTGTGGACAAGTACAGCCTGGTCTTGACTCTATTTAATAGAAATCCATTTTAAACCCAGGACATTACTTGGTATCACACTAAACCCTTAAAAGCAGTTACAGGGCGCTTACAAAAATACACATAACAATTGCAAAATGTCAAAATCTCACCAATATGACACAAGGAAGGACAATATTTATCTGGTGTATGCAAATTGTGTTTGTTTAGTGCTCACATTTTAAAGCTGAGATGCAAGCTTAAATAAAACATGTAAGACTTTGCAGTCAGTATGCAAACTTATAACTTTCCAAATTCTTTCAGGAATGCTGAAGTTGTATTTTTTTCTAACTATAGGTAAATAACAGCAAGAGGTTAAGTGATTAGAGTAATAGGACTGATTTAGGGAGGATGAAGAGATCAAGCTTCACAATGGCTGCATGACACGGCACATGGTGTCATGGATCATCCTGATTTTCTTATTTGCTCTGCTGTCAGTAGATTAAAACTTTCATGTATTTGTAGCACATATACATTTGAATGTGCCTACATTCATAGGATGTGGCATACATTCATGGAACAGTCTTTAGACTGGTTAGACTGGTTCCCACTTTGAAAAAAAAGTTATGGAGTGTAACAAGCTATGTATTTAGGTCATGTAAAGAGAAGAATGTGTAGGCAGTACATGTGCCTACTGCTGTTAGTGAGCAACCAGTGACACAAATATAGTTTAGTTAGAAAGTAAACAAAAATGAATGACTGGATAACATTTTAAAAAAATGATTGTCAGTAAATATATTAAAGTTTCTGCTTTTGTGTGATTAAATCACATTGTACTTTTGCACGAGAATATTTCTCACTCCACATTTGTTTTCTTTCCCTTTGGAGGATGTTGATATATAGATCTGCAACTGATGGCATGTATTTGCTTTTTCTCTTCACTTTCTTCCCTCTGTTGGCTCATCCACAACTGACAGTTCTAGGCTTCATCAGTTAAAGTTGCTCTTCTGAGCTGTTGATCCTTTACATCATTTTGCTAATTAAATTTTTTACAGTTTGGAAACATGTCTTCATCGGGTTTTGACTTGAAAGTTGTGCTTATTTCAAATCTTATTACATATAAAGTGGATTTTTTGGTGAGGTTGACCAGACTTCAAAGGGGTTTGTTCAGAAAATGTTTGCATTGATAGATCCTGAGTCACTGTTGTGTACTTAGGTTTTCATTTTTAGAGTTATAATAAATTGCATAAAATATTTTTGGAAGCTGTAGTGGAAATTCCATAAAGTACTTCATATACTGGAATATGAAAAGATGGACAGGGTTGTTTTGTTTGGAAACTTAATGCTAATTTTGGATTTTTTTTTGTTGTTTTTATCAAGTTATGGTAAACAGCTGGTGGTTAAAAGAGAGGAAAGATACAGCTGATAGTCATTCATTTGTTTATTGTCAAACAGAAGCGACACATTGTAATTGCAGTGCTGTCACTGTATCCTCTGCTGCTGATACCTTGCTCTGACAGGAGTGTCACAGTAACTGGGAATAAAATAACAAGACACAGGTAGTGCACACAGGATTTTTACAAACATGTGCTGTTTATGCATCATCACTTTCTAGCCTCCTACAAATTTAAATCCCTATTTTGCAGTAAACCTTTATTCATGTTCCCCCTGAGAGCTATGAGACACTTTTGCAGATAGGAGTGTAAGGGTGGAGAAGAGGGGTGCTTGGACCCACGTGCTTCCTGTCCATTATATGTAATAACTCTCTGTGTCTTTGGAGAGATGCCAGACATTTACACAGAAGCACCTACAGTATCAAGTATTTACTGATCTGAAAAAAAGTGCAATACGGTGTTTACATCTTTTGAGTATTGTACAATTGGCAGCAGCCCGAAAGTCTCTATTAGCATAGAGTGGTGACATCATCCTGTTCTCTCCCATATTTTCTGTTATTTAGTGAAAAATCTGGATACCAGTGGGGTTTTCATTTTAGCAATCTTCAAAACCACACCCACACTCTCCGTATCTGTCACGGATGAGAAGATTTGCCTGTCTGCTCTGTGTTCTGTGACTTAACACTTGTCATATTAGGATGCTGAAGTTCTCACAGCCCCTTACCTGTTTGATACTTCAGATTTACCAAACACCTTTTAGCAAACATAAACATTTCAGCACAAAAACTTTCTGTCATCAAACATTTTACAGTGCATTTTAGTGCTATCAACCAATCAGTGAATATTCTGCTCATTATTTCAACTGCTGGTTAAAGTTTTAACAGCATCTCATGTTACTGCAATTGGAAAAGCAAGGGAAGGTGGATTCATTTATGCAACACAATTCAATAACAAAGAAATTCAAGTTACCTAACAGATAAATTACATAAAATAAGAAAAGTGTAAAAAGTAAAATGTAGTAGACAGTAAACCTTGTTACTAAAAGCTCTTTAACTGCATTCAGTCAACTGCAGTGCCAAACACAAATAACTTCATATATTATTTATAAGAAGCTAGCATACAGACCTGCAGTTTTCTAAGAATGGCTTCTATACAGTACATAAAAAATGGGAACGGTTTCTCTATTTTTATTTTTAACTCTGGGGATAGAAAGTAAACCTGTTCCAGATGACCTAAAATGCCTGTATGGTTCATAATGTATCAGAAGATCTGAAATTCAGACCATTTAAGGCTTCATCAATAAATAAGCATTTGGACAGCAAAAATGTTTAGCCCAAATGTGCCTTTTTGTTTGGCCCAAATTTGGTCTTGATTTACAGTGTTGACTACATGTGAGTGTACTACCAAAACTCAGTCACATGACCTCTACATGTGGCCCACAAGGACACCGACGTGATCCATGTCCAGGCAGGCTTCATGTATTTGAACCACTTTTAGCCCAGAAACACTTGTAATAATTCACGTTCATTCTAACAACTGACATCTGGACAATATGAAGCCAACAGGAAGGTTTCCATTATACTAACCAGGTTGGCAAGTGACATCTGGTCCACTTCTAGCCAGACATACTGGTGCAATAACTAAGCCACAAGATCCAAAAGTAGTCCAATTTTAGCTCAAACAGTCCAGCTATCTGGGAGAGGGACTGCACTAGCCGTTTTCTTTACTGTTTTGTTTGTTTATTGTCTGCTCTGATGCATGTTTACATATAGATATGCATCTAGTAAATGCAGAAAAAAAATTGTGACTTGTATCATGCCAAGTTTGGTGAAAAGACACAACAATTTTTTAACAAATAGAATTTGAGGTTGTTGATGAAATCTGACTCCTACACAAAGAAAAACTATATGAAAGCAAATTTATGAAAATGTCATACTTTCAATAAAACAATGTAAACAGTTAATGTAGCAAAAAGAAAGTATGGAAACATTAGAAGGCAAACAAAAGAAAAAAATGGCATAATATTTAATGTCTGCAAAAAAAAGATTTTTCAAAATAAAAGAACCCTAGTCACCTATATTTGGCTTCATGTAACTATGATTAAGTGATATCTCTGGGACCCATCCACACTGGTATACCAATTATGTCCACAATCTACAGACTAGGCAGACCTAGGCCTCGGTGTGAAGGACCCCCAAAAGGCACCTACTTTATAATTGTTGTTTGTCAAGATGTCAGAAAAGGACTGTGTTGCAATTCTCGGGCGTAATTAGATTTATATAGTGCTTTTCAAGTAACCAAAAGCACATCAGAGTTAATCTAATATAATTTACAGCCCATTTGTACTTGGTGGTAGTAAGCTACACATGTCTCCACAGCGCCAAAGTCTTTCTGCCCACCATCAAACATTTATATTACAGTGATGCTGACACATAGGGCAATGTGGAGGAAGTTTCTTGACAGTTTGACTGGGATGCAGTGGCATTTGATTTCTTTTTACAATGCTTTCCTGTTGGTACCTTTCAGGGCCCAGACTCGTATTTGTCCAGAGCAACCCTTATGTTCCCAAATGCAAGCAGGTTCCGCAGTCAAAACACCAAAGAACATGATGGGTTTGACTCAAGATCTCAGAGCAGATCAATAACAGTGTTAGCAGTCTTGAACGATATCTCTTCTCTACCAGTAACAGTCTGTATTTTAACAGTGAACAACTTACCTTGTCTATGGAGAGGAAAAATCTGATCATTTCCAAGGCCTCCTTATACTGTATAAGAATGAGTCAGCCATCGTCTGTTATTCAGTCTGATACTACAAAGCAGCTTTCACAGGATTAATGGAATGTGGAGAGACAAGAATGTATAATAACAAATAAGTTCTTGTATGAATTTTCTCTTTCAGGTAAAAAAAAACACAATTTCAAACTTACAAAAAGAAACTCAGCAGGCTCTGAAAATGGAAAAACAAGAAACATTATGAAAAAGTTTCAACTGAATTGTGCTGCCTAGTTACAATGATGGTTCTGTGGAGTCCAGCTGCGAATTAGTGACAGAAAAGAGTGACGGTAATGTAAGTTATTAGCAGTTGTTGTAAATGTGCTTGCTCAGTTCGTGTTACGTTTGATGGAACAGTTAACAGTATGTGGCATCTGACATGTACACGCGTTTTTATACTGTCAGAGAATAGTTTCCCCTCTTCATAAATTTGATGCCATTAGTTTTGGATTGTTAATACATCAGGGGTGGTTTTTTCAAAATAATTGTGGCTATACAGAATGAACTGTGATTAACTTCAGCTTTGATTGCCCTGACTTTGTATTTTGTTGAGAAGCAACACTTCAGCAGCTTCGTTTTGCAGCCATTATTCAACCGAAGAAGTCAAGATACACATTTTTTCCCAGTAAAGAAAACATTCATCATGTGCAGGCAATTTACATGCAAGTATGTCTCTCCAGCTGAGCTTCACCTTCAAGTTCAGACAAATCCAAGTTGGGACGAAGCTCAAAGAATCAATAAAGCCCACTGTAATTTCTATCTCTTGTCTCCGAGTCTCCCAGAAAACAGGTAATGCCTTTGAACAGCGAGGATGTTGCAGTCTTGAACCGTGGACAAAGCAGTTTCTTTGAGATGTTATGGAAGCAGAGTGAGAAGGGCAGGACAAACAAAAAGAAACAGTAGAAAAAAACTGTTTTGCTTCAATTCTTCTTTACTTCAAAATCATATTTATGTTATGTTGCTGTACCATCATGTATGGTAACACTTTACAATAAAGGTCCCTTAATTAAAATAATGTTTATAATTATAAAGCATTAAATAACTGTTGAATTATTTCCCGATAACTATTATTATGTATTACTTAGTGTTAGTTAGCCTGTTACCTAATGTATTAGTAAGAATATAATAAGATTTTCTACTCAACCATACTTAATGCATTATTAGGTGCTAACAAAATTAGATTATGCCATTATCAGTTATTCTGCAAGCAGTAATCAGCATTATTACTATATCAGATAACATGTTAGTAAGCCCTTCATTATTTCTCTGTTTATTAATGGTGTAGTTTTGTTGTGTAGCATGATGTAAAAGCTAAATAATGCATGTAAAACTCTCTAAATGTTGCATGTTACTTAGGGTGGCACTAATAAATAATTATTGGTATTCAGTGATCACTTGCTCATTTGTCATGTAGCCCTTACTTAAGGTACTACTTAACATCAGCATCCTGACCTAAACCGTAATAGACGTGAGTGCTTTGTAAGCATGATGTTAATCATTATTGAAAGCTTTTTTAGGATCCTTATTGTAAAGTGTAAACACATTTCTCTTATCTAGCATTCTATAAATGTTTGACAGAATCATCAGCATTATTTAATAATTAAGCATTATTGAATATTTGATCCTTATTCTAAAGTGCAAATGTTAATCCTTTTAGAATAGCAAAGGAGTAGTAAATAATTACTACTACTTAATGCTATTAGTTAACATGTAGCTGAAAAAAATCATTTCATTTCGAAGACATTGAAGCACACATCCCACCTGTTTGTCTGTCTCCACATGCCACTTTTATACAGTCTGTTAAACCTGTCACATACTCCTTAAGAAGTGAAAACTTTTTTTCTTGTTCTTGCTGCCACGAGAGCAAGAACAAACTACTTGCTTCTGTATTTAACAGTTTTTCTTATTGTTATCTTTTATTGCTTTATTTATTGTTCTAGGTCCTGAGTAAATGTTTCATTTTATCGTGTTTCACTCATGATGCCCATGTTGGAGCAGTAGCAGTGGAAGTAACTCCCTTCGTGTTGCCAAATTCCCTCTAGATTCGCTTTAGCAGTTTTCTCAGTGCAACTCATGGAAAACCTTATCAGAGAAGTGTTCAGGAGGTCCAGGATGATATCAGTAGTTTAGACTGGGAGTTCCATGTAAATCTGTTGGGTTACACGTCTAACTAAGTTGAAAAACAGGAACCTAATTAGCAGCATGTGATGCTAAGGGTCACTGACCGATTGTCAGACAAACACATTATGAGTGTGAATGTGTTGTTAATAACAGTACAGATGATTTTAACCACAATTAATTATTGCTATGTTGGTAAGAGCTAAAAAAAAAAAAGGACATTTTTGGGTGCATTACCATTTCAATGTGCAGACAATTAAATCCTAGTGATTACTAAGAGATGGAAATAAATATTTTAGGAACAAAAACACAGTTTAGACTGCAATGAAATAGTAGAGTCCATCTAAGTTTGAACAAGCTTCACTGATAAAATCAAAAGTGAAGTAAGACTTGACTTATTTTATCAATCCATTTCTGGATCTAAATCACTCCAGATAAAAATGTCCTGATGTTCTGACTGAGACATATTTGCTTTTTACTGACTCTACTTTACATAAGTAATGTCAGGAATGGGAACGCGGAAGTGAGGTGTGGACTCAAATGCAGGTGGAATCACCGGAAAGCAGCAGGGTTGCCGATTTAACAAATGTATTTCTTAAAACAAAAACTAAGGACTCTGGAAACAACTATACACTGTAGTCGACCTGAAAACTAACGCAGAGAAAGACGCCATGAAAAACAATGATCCCACACCCACAACTGAAAACCCCAAAGACTAAATACACAGAACTAAACGAGAATCAGCTGAACACAATTAAACACAGGTGAAACTAATAACTAAACACAAAGCTTAACTGGAAAACAGAAACAAGGAAAACCCAAAAAACCACCACCAAAATGTCCAAGTCCTGACAAGTAACAAACTAAAAGGATACAATTTTCATAGCTGTGCAAACAAACACTGGTGTAAATCGGGTTGTTTTTATGAAATGAACAAACAAGCAAAACAACAATCAGTAGACTCCAAACAAGAGTCTCTTTAGTTTGGTGTACTGTAGCTTTAATAGTGTACTATCCTGTTTGTGTTTTTGGATGGTAATCCACTGATTGGACTACAAAGAGAAGCTGCTTTAAAAATAACACATTATTTACAATAATAGCATTAACTTCATTAATTCACACTGAATCAACTTCCTGATAAATTTATTTGCTTAATGTGAAATTAATTTATTGGGAAGATACTTTATCTAATAAAGGTCTCATTATAGTGATGCTTAATGAATCCTTGGGAAGATGAGCCAGTTTCCTTGTCCTCTGTCAACAATTCACATATCACTTGATCCACAGCAGAGATTATATTGAGTGTATACAGAATTTTTCTTCTTTTGCATAACTGTAAACAATTTAATTTACTTTCCTAAATATTTATCTGCCAATTTTCTTTTACCAGAGCTCCATGTATGTCTAAGAATATTTGATTTAGTTTCTTTCAGCTGTTGGACCCACCGTGGTCAGCTCAGCAAGCAATTGTTAACCCACCAGTCAATGATAAACGTCTGAGACATCAATCAGGGAAAATTACATTCCTCTGTAATAACAGAAACACAGACTGGATGTATTTTAGAAGTCAGATTTTTTTGCCTCTTTGCATCTCCCACCCAAACATTTTAATCTAAGAGACAGTGTAACATAGTAACAGATTTTCAAACTAGCTCTTAAGGCAGTGTGATGATGTGCATTATCATTTCTCTTATCACCTAAAAAGAGGCGCATAAGGTTACTTGTGAAAAAGAAAAAAAATAGAGAGTTAAATACAATTCAGTGGTTTTTGTGTGGAACAGTAATAGTATAGCAATATGGTAATGTTATATTTCACATATGAATGTTTTAGCCTTTACTTGTTGATCGATTTAAAAAGTGAACCGTGGTTTGTGGCTAAATTTATTGCAAACACAGTATTAGCGTTGAAGGCACTCTTCAGAGGGTCCGCCTTTGTAGCCAACAACTAAAAAGCATTTTGTGAGCCAAATGGAGATCAATGCCATGTCTGAGTGTGTGACAGATTAGGACATTCTGTATGGAAAACATCATCCACACAAGAACAACCAGAAACTTTCCCCAGTTACAACCCTCAGATCACCAGTGACCTCCCCCTCCTTATGAAAAACTAAATTTAATATTATCTTATTGATAATTAATGATGTACATATGCAAAAACAAAAAAACTTAAGGTGCTAAACACAATTGTGATGGACACACAGTGACCAAAAGCAACATTGTTATATCACATAGACAGAACATGAAACCCAATGCAAGATAAAAATAGTACATTTAAAGAAATGTGTCACAAAATCACAGTAGGTTGAAATAATTTTACTTAAAACACAGATATGATAATATTTAAAAAGAAATTCCCCAAAACATAACAGAAACAACACAACCTTTGAGAAAACACATCAGCATCAAACACATCTGGAGGAAACGGAAGTAAACAAAGGAAAAACAACACATGGCAGCTAACTCTGACAGCAAAACAAAACACATTCAGTAAAGCAAGCTGGAAATAAAATACCACTATAGTACTTCCCACTACATGAAAGTAATTCACATAAATGCATACGTAAACTAGAAAAGCCACGTTTGTGTTAAAAAAACACAAATATAGAAAGAAGCTCATTTGAGAAAGTACAACAAAAGACAGTTGCAAAAATTACATACATAAATACATAGCACAGCACAAACTCTTCAAAATTCCTAACAATATAACAAAACACAACACCAGCCTACGTTTTGTGGTGCTTTATTTGTTATGCACCCCTGTTAATATTAGTAACCTATTGCATATTAGTAAGATCTTATTCTTAAACCTGAAAAAGTTCCCACATGATAAATGACAGTTTATGATGTTTATAATGTGTTAAACTTACACTGGGTAATTGCCTTGAAGACCTCAGGGAAAAGTTAATTGATGAACTTCAATGATTTCAGATGAAAAACAACCATAAAACTGGTGCTTTTCTCTGTCATCAGTGTACGAGTCAAACATACACCTGTGTATTTAGAGCAGAACATTTCATCAGAATGGCTAAAGAAAAAAAAAAAACAGGTCAGTATGTGGGAGTGAAGCATAAAAAACGTCCCCCCTCCCCAGCATCACTCCCTTCATTTCAGCATGTGAGCGCCTGATAATGTACAGACTAAATGCAAATATACAGTTGACACATAAAAAAAAAATCAACAGAAGCCTCTATTATAAAACCCTTTGAGATTCATGTCAGACCCAAAGATTGCTCCAATACTCTATTTTCTCCCTTTTATTCACCCCCAAACCAAAACCAGACTCACAGCAGTGATGGCTTTAAAATGCAGAGGTTCACAGAGGGGGGTAACATCTCGTTTTTCTCCTTCCTGCCTCAAGTCTTTATCACTACTCCCATCCAAAACCACATTTCCAAATACATCCTGTGGAAATCTGGCATCTTAGTGCACTAGTGGCACAGCAACTTCATAGTACATTAACCCAATTTCAGTGGATTAAATCGTGCCTCGCCTCCACTCACGCCCCCCCCTCTACTTCCCACTCTGAGGTCTTCTCTCGCCCCTTTCTTGCCCTGTCAGAAGACGTCCTCCATTTCATGTGGCTGTGGTGGTCTCTCTCTGCAGATTTGGCCAGAGAGATGGGAGTGAAGGAGGGTGTGAGTAATAACTAAAGCCCCACTTTTCTCATTGGCTCAGTGTGAATGCAGTGTGGGTAAGTCATTAAGTGTATCTGGGTCTCGTGCAAACCCTCAGGCAAACCAGATGAAACCTCTTCTAATGGTCTAGAGAACCATTTACAGCCCACAAATATATTGTGTGTGTCAAAGTCATTTGAGTGTATCTAAGGAGTGTTTTTATTGCAGTCTGCTGGTCCTACCAAATAGACGTAAGGAGTCCATTCAAAGAAGCTGCAGATTTGCTTAGATTTCAGGGTTTTTTATGCTCCATTTACACAGAACAACTTAAAGTGGGTTGTTGACACTTAGTACTGAATCTGACCTTTTTTATTCTTACATTTATGTTTTTCCCAGATGTTTCAAGTACTGTGCATAACCATAGCAACTAACACACACATAAACACACCAGATATTTTAAGAAAACAGGATGCATTTAATTAAGTGTTGAGATTTTAATTTTCTTTAACATAGTCTTTGTCTGCAGGTTGTGATGGAGATTTTATATCATGATTCTCATATTTCTGGATCACAAGGGATATTTCCATGTCTTTTTCTGAAGAGGGGTTATTTGAAGAACTTATGAGCTGTCAGTATCGCTCCTGTAGTAGACAGCGGTCAGAGTACTCTGAGTTTGGAGCAGGGGGGGGATTTGTGAACGATGAACCGGGCTAACCACTTCAGGATTGCAGCAGGCTGTGAGGTTATTTTTTTAATCTTTAACCTCATCTGTGCGTGTCTTGTCAATACATCTAATTTGTTTAATTTGTTCATCCTCTTTATGTCTTTTCTCCTCCATCCTCCTGTCTGAGTCCCAGAATCCGTTCACAGCCAAACATTTTGAAAGATGTCTCATTTCCTAAAATGCACCCAAAGGAGAGACGATTGAAGAGGAAAGAGGTTTGCTGGAATAGCTGTGAGAGAGGATACACCAATGAGTCCTCTCTGGAAGTGTATTTGGTACTTGAGGCGGGGAAAAGCATGCTTTGGTAATCATTGTGGATAAAACATAAATAAACCCTTTGTCACAGACAGATTTGATGCTTGTCTGACAAAAATAATGAAATTCTGCAGTTGACTGTGACAAAACCGTGTTTTGATCATGCAGCTGTGTCATTTTTAAGGTGACAGATATGTGGCACAAAGCCTTAATTTTATTGAATGCTTGTATTCTCCCTCTTTCTGTCCTCATAAATTTACTTGTGTCGTCTACTCATGAATCTGGTGAGAGAGACCGAGATGTGAGGAATTGAATTTAAGGGCAGGGGTTGAGTATGTACTCTAGGTGTGGAGTGTGTATGTGTACGTAGGTGTGATATTCTGTCTTCTTGGCACTCACCTGGCTCAGTTGCAGCTAATTCTTTCATCGCCTGCATTAGATGTTCCCTGTCTTTTCACCCTTCATTACTGGATCGACTAATTGACCAAAACTTTAGAGTCTGTTTTTAGAATCTATTCCTGTGAATGAGCCTTTTTGCCAAGCCTGCTCTCTTGGAGCCTGCATTTTCTTGTTGCCTTGCCTCACTGCCTGCTCTCAGTCTCAGCAATTCAATCTCGTCTCTGATCGACTGTCTGCAACATTCACCACTGCTTACCAGGTTCTGTCAATAAATTCCTCCATGGTTATCTAATATGTGTCTGCTTTCAGTTATCATGATTTGAAGGACATTTTCTGCAAATTTTCACTATTTAAATTATTCAAACCTCACAGATTTCACAGCAGGTTAACATGTATTGAATGTTTTTACATTTTTGTAAAAAAATTTCATATTGTAAACATAAAACAAATATACACAGACTATGTGCCAGACTTTGATGAATATGCTAGAGGCACAAATAACTATCATTAGTACAATCACGGGATGGTAGTAAGCAAAAGTCAAGTTCACAGTGAATTGCTTGCTTTAGCTGCAATTGAAATAAAAAAAATGGTAGATGCTAAAACATATTTCAGATGCCATTTTAAGCAGAAATGACCTTGGTTTGCCCGTGTGAAATGCTTTCCGTCTCACCAAGAGAGGGAGCATGCTATTATAGATAGATAATGACTAAATTAACAAAATAAACAATTAATCCAAAAGAAATCATTTTAAGCCCCTGATTCTAATGCCAAAGACTGATGGAAAAAAGAGACAAACAGAGCCAACAAAGTTGGCAGTATCCATGACAGAAGGGAGTTTATCTATCACATCTCTGCTTCTTGATTCTCCTTATAAACTTCTGAATCATGAACCTGTCTAACATACCATCATAATACAGAAAGGTCTGAGAGGAGAATCAAGCAACACCCTCACACTCAAAACAAACTCTATGATGTATTTTCTTTGGAGTCAGTCAGGGATTCAAGCAAAACCCACAAAGATGCATATTTGTTGCAGCAAATACTTTTGAACATCTCTGTGGACTTGACACCACCTCTCACTGTTCTGTCAGTCTTCCCTCCCTGGAAGCCTGCTTGACTCGCAACAGCAGCTTATTCCTGACTCGTTAAAAAAAAAAGTTTCTCAGCTGTATATTCATACAAGTATTGAGCTGTATTAAAACTGAAGGCATCACAGAATCAGTTCCTCCTACATTGCATTCTCATATTTAATTCCTGTCAAACCAAATGCCAAAACTAAAAACTCCTGCTGTAAGTTATTTGGTAAATTGTACTGGATAATTTCCTGAAACTGTATCAATCACATGAGAAAGTTATTTTATCAAATGACTAATTATTAATATCATGAAATAATGATTCAAATGCAAAAATTAAAGTGTTGTTGTGGTCAGTTTCTAATGAATAACAAATGAAGCTCTATTTTATTTTTACAACACTTCTTGCCACCATCTTACAATGAGACTGAATGCTGTCTCTGCAATGCTTTCTGTGTCTGCTGAATCATGCTAACAGATGCTCCTTGTGAGCCAGAGAGAGATCTGAAAAATGGTTCTTACAAAAAAAAACCTGTCAATCAATGTTTGATTAAAGTACAATGGTGACAGGATGTACTCAACAGATCACACGGTAAGATTCACATAGCTGCGTTACATTTAGAGTTTAAAGGGTTAATGCTAATACATGAGCTGAAACATTAGTTAAGCAATATTCTACTAAATACTATCCTAACAAGGAAAAGCAACAAATACAACATTTAATTTGGCAACCATTGACACGTTAATCATGTCTGAATCTGACTTAGCAGTGGAGCAGTCTTTGAAAAATCCGGGAGGCAATGCTAGTTAAAAAATTACATCAACTTTGCAATGCACTGAGGATTCATTCATATTACCTATGGTCACTGTGTAATGCTGTTAGGACGACACGCTGTCAGTTTTTCATGCAACAACCACAAACATGGCCCAGAAACACATTTGAATCATGAAGGGGAGCACCGAATTAGCAAAGGTTTTGGTCCTTTTCCATTAAACACCATAAGTGAGGTTTTATATAAATCAAACTTTATTTATAAAACACTTCATACAAAGCACATCATGGCTTACTTTCCATGTAAATATACAGCATATTTTATTAAAAACACACACCTGATCATAATCTGTCTCACATTCACACACTCACACACATACACACGTACACTCACAGTCTCTCCTGGACTGTAAACACTACAGCAGTGGTGAAGAAGGCCCAGCAGCGACTCCACTTCTTGAGAGTGCTCAACCTGGATGAGAAGCTGCTAGTGTCCTTCTACCGAGCCACCGTAGAGAGCATCCTGGCGTACTGCATCACAGCGTGGTACGCTGGGTGCACAGCAGC
>JBAMHV010000017.1:11163763-11186444 GCA_037177535.1 Pseudomugil gertrudae | reverse complement strand
TTAGCAACTTCTCTGAGTAATTCTGAAACAGACTTTTCTCCCGCTGCCATTCTTTTGCAAACGTGTTGTACACCACATGGTGCTTGGTACTTCCGGACTATCAGGACTGCCTTAGTAAATGAGCAGCCAATCACTTTACTGGTTCCGCCTTATCGGCTTTGATTGACAGAACAAGTCATTATGAAATAAATACAAAAGTTTCCTAATTTCACAATTTCCTGGTCATATATTTATTTCAAAATGTTGTATTTATTTATTTAATGTTGTATTTATTTCTTTAATTATGAATAAAACAGGTCTCCATATTTGGGAGCTGTGTTTGGTTCCAGTGGGACCAATGGGGAGGGCTAAGATGGCGGTGTGTCCGATTCAGCCAATCATAATGCCGGCACCAGGAGCGAAGGTTGTGTGTCAGGTGTCTGCAATAAACAGCTGGTGTAGCACAAATGTGTGACTGTTTGAAGGTGACGTGGTGGGTTTTTAATGTCCTATGTTAAACAACTATGTGAAGGTTTGTTTTAAAAAACAGAAAACACTTTGTGTTGATGGTTGCATAAAAAGCCCTTCATAAATAAGTTTAGTTGAAAGGGCTGAGACACCACATTACACAACTTTTTCACCCGGGGCGTGATGTGACGTCCCCGCTGAGTTTCATCTCACACTGTAGCAAACGTTTATTAACCCACTGGTCATTTAGACTGTGCATTGTGACTGATTTTGCAAACAAATGCAAGAAGATATTACCGAAGGGACAAAGCTAATGAAAGAGAGAATGTGACAGAACAAGGGTCAATGTAAGACAGCCTTTTTCTGTCTGAGGAGAGCTCAGAGTACAGGTGCAAGGTGGATGCTGTATTAGTCTATGATTGGGTGATGCATTGCTCTGAGGTCTGTAGTGTGTCATTGATCGCATTCCTGCAGATAGCCTCAAAATGCCCTCACTGAAATCTAAGAACGTTTCCAAAATCACTAAACATTGCTGCTGACAAGTAAGAAAAAACAATAACCATCTTGGGTCAGTAACACTGAAATGGTAGAATCAACCTGGATGTGAAAAGACAACAACCTTACAGTGCAGGATATAAAGAAAGGTGGGTAATGAACCACTGACAATAAAGGCACCCAGTCAGCAAGAGAAGTGAGTCAAGTTAAATGTGTCAGACTCAGCAAACCGTAACAACACAACAAAAGCAGAGGAAGAACAACTTAGGTTAAACATCTCAGTGGCCTTTTCCAGCAAAAAAAAAAGAATTTCTACATTGTAACACAACCAGTCGATGGAGGAGAACTCTGACATCAATTATCAAGATCAGAATGGGTGAATAGTAGACTTCCCTTTGACTGTACAGACTCAGCCCTTAGATAAAATAAACAAATAAAATCAGATACAGTACTATTCTAATCTACTGGATAATTTAAAAGTTCAGGAGTAGAACACTGATAGGAACTTACAAGCTCATCTCATACACATGATCTGAGTAATGGTTAACATGATGTCTTATCATGTCATGTCCAAGGTAAGTGGGCCACATGTAAACTGATGAGAACCAGAGAAAGAAAGAAAATGAAATGCTACTGGCTAAGGGATACAGTTGCCTTTGGTGAAAGTCAAGATTAAATTATTCATGTGCAAATGTTTATGAAACAATTGAGCTCACATGACAGCAACATGAAGCTGTTCTATATGAGGGAAGCCCAGCACAGCATCATCTGCAGAAAAGTGAACAATCTGAAGCCATTCGGACTCAAACAGCCTATTAAAAAGCAAATAATACATGTGGTTTGAATCTGGGAAAACATTTTTTGAAAAGGTGAAAAGGTTTTTGTTGATGTTGACATGCTAATATCAGAAAGTGAACTAATGTTCTGGTAGTACATAACATTTGATCTCACATCAAATCATGTGTTTTAAACAATGTTTTAGGGGTTTCTGATCAGAATAAAAATACTCTTATGGTTACTTATTATATTTTTGCAATGTATGTGTCAGTGTGAACACAGGCTCTATCTCACAAAGGAAGACTTAGGCTATTATTTCACTCAAGAAATATGTATTGTTACATGTATGGTTACTTTTGAGCTAACAAAACTACATTTTTTAACTAGTATTATGAGTGGCTTAGTTTGTTTTAGTGCTTAGGAACTTGATCAGAAAATATGTATTTGTTTGCTTCTTCCTAAAGCCAAATGCAAAATCAACACCTTATTTTTTTCTTAGTTAAAACAGTTTTGTTTATTTTACAAGAGGTTTTTAGTGTGCTTCTGTCCGGTTCTCAGTAATATGAAAAAAGTGATGCAATTTACGGCCCTGTGATGGACTGGCGACCTGTCCAGGGTGTACCCCGCCTCTTACCCGTTGTGAGCTGGGATTGGCTGCAGCCCTCCCGTGACCCCGTTCAGGGAAAAGCTGTAGAAAATGGATGGATGGATAGATGGATGATGCAATTTACACATCAGCATCAATCAAAATATTGCAACACTTTGAACAGTTACTGTTCTGTTCAAAGAAAAACCAATTATTGCATGGTCATCTTTATTAAACTACTTATGATTTGGAAAATAACATAAAATTATGATTGATTCTTGACAGTTTCCAATTTAACTGCAGAGATGAGTCTTTAAAATTAAAAGAGGACTTCGGTGTGTGTTTGGTCTGTGTGTGTTGGCCCTGTGATGGACTGGCGACCTGTCCAGGGTGTACCCTGCCTCTTGCCCATTGTAAGCTGGCATTGGCACCAGCCCCCCCGCGACCCCATTCTGGGACAAAGCGGTAGAAAATGGATGGATGGATGGACTTCGATGTGAGCCTGCTGCACTGCATTGCATCTTCTATCTGGTACATGTAGCACAGCCACAGCACGAACATACTACAGTTTTTTTTCCCATTTTGTTTAACATGTGTACTATATTTAGTGGGGAAAATGACATTGCTGTGTTGTCCTTTAGCAGACCAGCTGAAGGAATTTCCATTTGGGGAGGCTGGCATCTCACACATGAGCACCATTTCATTAAAAAACTTGAGCAGCTGAGAAAGAGCTGTGAGGAAACATGTCTCTGGTGTATTAATTTAAATTGAGCAATCTAATAATCAACACTTAAAGTAGCAAATGATTTGAGTGTTTAGTTGAACTACTCTGTAGAATGTCACACGTTTTACTTTCAGTCTACAATTGTCCTGAGCTGCACCCCTGTAGTTTTGTGTAATTTGTAACTTGGTGGGATTATCAATAAATCTGAGTAGATTTTCACCTGTGTGGTTTTTATTTCACTTTAAAGCCAAACATGAGCCTACTCTTTTTGTTTGACTTTAAATGAAAGCCAAACAGGAGCTTTTATCTGTCTAAAATGTATGAGATGAGAGGGGTGGCACTTATCTGATGAAACATACACACTTAGATAAAAACCAACATGCCGACGTCTTCAGGTTCAGAGTTAACAACAATTTTTGGTTGGATTTAGTTAAGTTTTTCTTTAATGTCAGCAACACACTTTCCATGCAGAGGCATGTCATCGTGTTGCATCAGCTCCACTTTCAACTCGGTTTGAAACCAATAGCTAAAATCTGGAAAATGAAAGGTTTCCCTGTTCTGGAATTTACAAAAATTCAGCTGCTCAGCATTTGGGCACGTCCTTAAATACTTGTTGTAATTTAAATATCATCAATAGATGACAGGTCTGAATTGCTGGCAGGTCAGTTTTGCACCAGTGTTCAGGAAAAAGCTGAGACATGATGAAAATTAAGACCTTTTCTATGTGAGATAGTTTGATGACAGCATGTTTATCTAGACATATATTGTTCAGCTTCAATAAGGCCTTCATGAACATACAATGTAACATATCTTTAGAACGTGATAGACACATGCAACATTTCTGGGCATTTATGTTCATTTTCAGCCAAAGTCTCTTAAATATTCCACTAAATATTTTTTTAATAACATATTTGTTTTTAATCTTCTTTTGTTTTCCATTTTGTTGATGGCATGAAATTCAAATGGATTATCTTTAAAAAAAATGCTCTAATTTTTATTTAAACAGTTAAATGTAGCTTTTCTCATTTGTTTTTCCAGAAATAAAGTTGATATTTATTTCATACAGTAGTTAAATTTTTTTAAGAGCAATGCTCAGAAAGCAGGCCTGTTGATAGAATGCCCATAAAAATGAGTTAAATCCACTGTAGATTTTTCCTTTATGGCACATGTCACATCACCTCTCCTCTGTTCTTTCTTTTTTTTTTTTTTAACATCCAGTCGCACAATGCACGGACAGATGCAACGGTTAAATGTATGATCAGGAGCCAGAAGCTGACAACTCAAAGAAATGCAATCTAGTCAGTTTTTTACACATCAAAGCCTGTTTACAGATCACACAGAGTAACATTGCATGCTGTGAAGAATGTGTCACGTAAAATGTGAAAATGTTGTATAAATGCCTGTGTAGGAGATATATATCAAGAGGTGTCATTTGAGTCAAGGTTGAAGGAGAGTTTAAAAACGAAAAAGAAACATTTGTGCAGCGTAAAGTTAAACTGCAGTGAGCTTATCAAATATCAGACTATACAGCATGCTTCTACTGGCTTGAAACTAAATTAGGCACCATTAATATAACACACTTGAGGCTCGGTTTATGAATGGAAGTGCAGTTTGTGAGTAAAGATAGCCCCTAGATTTGACAAGGGAGATCGTGCATGGAATAAAATTGTGTACTCAGCTCAACACAAGACAGGACTGCATGATTGATAAATCATTATACCTTCATGATTCTCTGACAGATGTTGTCAATAGGTGTTCTTAGGTAATATTTTATTCATTAGGTTTTTCAAAACTAGTTTTATAGGGTTTTTTATGTGGTGTACAAGAAGAAATACAACTGAGCTGAGAATACACTAAAAGAAACAAAAGAGGAGCAAACAAAGAGAATTTATAATCATCATTTATAGTTCATGGTCATTTTTCCTTCATACTCATTCCAAGTACAGGTCTCTGGAAAGCAGAACTGACAGACAGAATGACAGAACAAACACAGAACAGTTGAAATGGAGACTTATTTGAGCTACTCTCCATCAGCCCGAGCACACATTTGGACAGTCTTATAATACCACTTGGAGAAAACACATAGCAAGTTAATTTATCCTAATCATCTTTATCATTCATATTCTTGGTGTTCATACTCACTCGTGTAAGTCGGGGTTGAGGAGGAAGGCAGTGATTCCGTAAAAGAGAGCCACAATGTCAACACCTTGTGTAGTGTTTTTGGGAAACAGATAGGCTAAAACTGGTCCAGGATCATCTATCTCAGGTTGGCATTTGTATAAAAAACTATATAGGAACACATGTAAAAACAGGAAGGTGGGGGTCAAATCATTTTCCAACTGAAAAAAAGCATGTCCTCATAAAATTTTCTATGTCTAGCAACACTTTTTTTTAACACTTACATCTTCTTTTTGTGTTTTATGATTTATTTTCCAAAACTTTTTGAGGAGCAGTTATAGTTTGCATCATCTATACAACAGGCTATAAAACACCACTTTGTCACAGTCCAGAAAGCACATTTAGATGTGGTTGTACTGTATATAAACATATGTACTGTAATAAGATAATTTTGCGTGCATGGCTCCCAAATGACACTTTTTGAGACATCCCCAGAATTCTGGAGAAACTTCCTCCATTGAGATCGCTCAATGTGAAAGCAAAGGCCTCCACATTTCTTACTGGCACAATTGACATATTCTTTTAAATCAAAGTCTTTCATGAGAGATTGTTCTAATCTTTGCACTGCAGCTGCTCAGCCAACCAGGTGTTAGTCTTTGCCAGTCTTCAGAGCCTTTTCAGGAAGTACTTTGGCTGATTTCTGAATCCCTGGATCCACCGTCACGTTTTATCTGTTTTTTTTTCCCCCTCTTCATCCACAGTAAATGTTTGGCGTATTTGTATCTAGTATTTATCTATGCATTGTGCCATTTTTTTCTATAAAAAGTCTCAACAACACAAACACAGGCAAAGTAAATGCAAATGTCGGGTTTGTAATGCTGAATCTCCTTTTGCAAAATGCATGTGTGCTCCTTTGTTTACCAGAAACAAGAGAGTTCGATCACATCATCATGGCCAAGAAACAAGTTACAGATGTGTTAATGTTGTTTGGTTGACATGTTAGATATGTATTTAGTCCATTTTTAGACATTTGCCAGAGCTGTTTTTCCATTAGTCTCTGTCTGGAGAAAGTGTCTTTCTGTCTTAGGTGCTTGATGGTAAAGACAGCTGTTTTTTTTCCATTTACCTTTGTAGAGTTTTGTCTTGTAGGAAAATGACTAAATAATGTTCATCTTTGTTGTAATTCTGTACACATTTTGTCATCCCGATTTGTCTTTTTGACTGACGTTTAAGTTGGTCTGGTGAAAACCAAAGTTTTACTAATCACACATAGTACTCCTTGTCCTTGTTTTTCTTGTTCTTGTTTGAGGTCTTTGCAGGGTTGACTGGTTTCTCTTTCACTACGGAGCCATTGGATTGTGCCGAGTTGCTGATGTAGTTTCGACTCTCATCTACATGGTACGATCCTTCGTCTCTGTTCCGATATTTGTACATAGCATAAAGCAGGATGAGAATGCACAACGCAGCTGCTGCTACAATGCCGACCACCATCCCAGTAGTGCTGCCGGACTCCCGGAAAACCTCTGATGGGCCAGGATAATCCTTTGTTCCAGCACCTGTGGGATTGGCTACAAGACAGACAAAGATATCATTAACATGCTAACCTCACAATATTTTTAAAGTTGTTCATAACAGTTATCACATTTGCAGTAGCTGCATAAGCACATCAACATCACAATATAATGTTTAGATGCAACAAACAGGAGCACTTTTCCTATAGAGTAGAGGAGCATGCAGATGGACAATGAAGACACAACTAACCACAATGTCTGTCATAAAATGATGCAGAATGAAACCGCATACATCAGTGAACATCCCATTTAAATTCTTTCTCACCAAAATACAACAATTCAACCTCAGAACGTAATCTTTAAACATTTAACAAGCCCAGAGTGACGAGCATCACTGTCAAAAACAAAAACATCCTTACAGAAGACAGACAATCAGGGAGGAATTTATTTTCACATGGAATTCTGAATGTCTACCATTGACAGAGTTTGTCTGTCAGAAAATCACATCTTACGCTGCAAATGACACAAACGCTCCACAGCTGTTGATGCAGAACCCAGAAAATATAATGCAGTTTTCAGAAATTTGGCAGCAGGATAATCATTGTGAACTTTAAGTGTATGACATGGCAGCTGACTAATAAGTGTCTTTTTAATGCCTTAATACATGCACCACAAACTCAAAAATACAGAAATGAAAAGAACTACAAAAAAGGGAATTTTTCAGAAATTAAAGATTAGAAATTAAATGTTAATAACCCTTCAAAACTGATTTCCCGTCGTTAGAGGGGCTTTGACAACAGGTAGGACCGCACTTGACGCTACCCGAGTAGTACAACGGCCTGTACACAGCAGACTACCACTGTGAAGAAACTTCAGACTGTGAGAATAACATATTGTGAGCTTGTTTTTAAATGTGGATGTTACAAATCTTAGGTCAGCAGGTAACTTGTTCCTGAGAGCAGAACCACAGTTTCTGAAAGCAGCCTAATCAGACTGAAAGAGATTTTATTCTGGCTGCAGATAAAAGACTTTCTCCCGCTGACCCAGGAGGCCCGATCAGGTTGTTAAAAGCAAGCAAATAAGTTGTAGAAGTGTATGAAAAAGACACCGTAGGGAAAAAGAGCTTTGCTATATTTAAAAGTAAAGCTGACAAGAAGAGAAATGTGTTAAATGACATAGGGAAAAGATTTAAAAGCTCATGGCTCATCACGTTTTGCTGTGTGGTTATGAATGCAGGTCACATTTCCACCATTTACTACACATCCAAGCGGCATGACTATTATACATTTCTGAAAGCCAATGTTTCAGAAAAAGGCAATTCTTCAGTTGACTCAGCAGATTTTGCCGAAGGCTGCTCCCATTTCTGTTTCCCAAACGCTGCCATTCAACTGAGCATATTCTGAAAACATGTCAGCTTCTTCACATCACTCAGTCCTCCTGGCACAATTCTTGGGGTGTTATTGCAACATTCATCATTTCTGTTTTAGGCCTTTTTGTTGCACGTTTGAAATCCAAACACTAAAACCTTAACAGCTGGAAATGAAAGCACCCTGGTTACTATGAATTGGGGCAAAAAAAATGGACTAGTTTTCCAGCTGGGCTTAGATTGTAGTTTGTATGACGCTGGGATGTGATGCTGCCATTTGCATTAACATCAGAAAGAGAAACTGCTGTTAAGATGGAATTTTGAATGAGTTTCTTAGTAGTATGGACTATTATGTCACATAATCTGGAGCTTCCTTCTTTCTCTCTGCTCCTTATTTCTGTGCAGAGGAGTGATTATAAAATTATGCTGCAGAATGTGGAATTCACATTTTAAAGTAATGCATGAGAGATTATATTTGATGCACATCGCTTTTATAAATTTTTTGCTATATTACTGCTCTTTTTGGCTTGTTCTTATAGTTTGAAATGGGGAGACAATAAGTGTTAATTTGATAAATTCTAACAGAATTCTGCAAGTAATTCGGAATAAAGCTGGAAGGTTTCTTATTAAAACCAGCATCGTTCATTTTTATCCCTACAATCTACACTTCTGGTAAATAAATCTCTGACTGAAGGAAGACATCAATGTATTTATAATCTGCTGTCCCACCAGGAACTGCTCAGACATCTCCAAAATGTTTACTGCCCCCATGAAATAAACTAAACACAGAGAAGCAGAATTGAACTTTTATGCTCAACATATCTTGAAAAACAAGTCAGCTCCAACTTTCAGTTCTTTTAAATTAGAGCTCAAGACTTTTCTGCTTGCCACTGCATTTTATTAACTTAAATTCATGATTTATTCAAGTTTTTGTGCTGCACTGTAACTGTTTCAGCTGGGGATGTTACGCTCTCCATCACAGGAATAGATGCTAATGACATTCTTGTAACTACCATGCTCATCGGACTAAGGCTCAGTAGATGAGTTTAAACAGACAAATGTAGTCATTTTAATATTCCAGTTAAATTACAATGTGATATCTAGTTATCACTACACATGTGACGTCATGCTCAATTTCGGTGCGCCCATTTTCCCAAATGACTGCTTTGTTTTATTTAGGATCGCTAATGTAAAAAAAATAAATAAATAAAAATCTACATACAGAAACCATAACAAAAACCATCCCTTTATTAATGAAATCTTTTGACTTTGGCCAGTTAAAGTATCATTTTCTACCTTACTAATTCACCATACACCATTCCTTTCATCAGGAAAATGGAAAACAAGAGTTAGCTGCCAATAGTCATCTTCCACATCCTCATTTCATAACAGACTGACTTCTGTGATGAAAGAGGTTGTCCTCTGTCTCATTACATACCACAAATGAACAAAACTTATTGTCTTTCTTTTGTGTTTAAACATTCACTCTCACCTAATACAGGTCTTAAGCACTAAAGAGAGCTTTTGTAATAAAATTGGAACATTTTAAGAACCAATAAAATGAGTCCAGTAGCCTTAAATGAAAGTTTTAGTATCACCGTGTCTAACCATTCTGGAAACCATCCTATAATACATATGTAGAGTTATTAACAAAGATGACTAAACTCTTCAGTAACACTGAGCAGATGCTGTGCTTGGGCATCATTTCTACCAGTGAATAGGAAATGGATAACACATCAGCAGATCTACTTCACACTCCTGCTGTCCACGTTATAATACATCACTTCCTATGCCTCTGACAGCAATCTTCATTGTTTTTTTCTCTTGAGTCTCGGTGTTGACAGTTTTGGGAGATGAAGTGCTGTTTTGATTACATTCATTTCTCTTCTTCAGTGACAGATTACTGTTTGGACAGGCAGTACTTTGAGTGGTGAAATTCTAGCTAATTACCTGCACAGACAGAAAACACCTTTGTTTTAGGGAATTTATGTCTCTGGTAGACTAAAGGGCAATAAATGTGCAAACTGTAAAGGGCAAAAGTCCTCTAAGCTGTCTGTCAGATGAGAAGATGTTGCTGGACTTCATTGACACATTTTCCACCATGGTTAGACTGATCAGCAGCCCGAGTATGCTTCTAGTGCCAACAAACATTCAAGGACAAGTGCAGAGTTCCACTAGGGGATTGAGTGTGACTGAGCGTTGCAACAGATTAGCTCTGCTTGTGACAAGCCCACTTATCCTTGCAGACAGGTGTGAAGAATTCCCCTTTGCCTTGTGGGCCAAAGCCACTGGTTGACACGGCTCGTCCTCCGAAAGCCGTTATGCAGGCATTACTGGTGAATTATTTTCAAATTTGTTATCTATCCTTTTAGAGTCTAAAAGCTGGAAATGTAGATAACACAGCAGATTGATGGAACAAAAAGCCATCTATCTGCAACTCTGGGGTCGGCTCCTGCAGTGGGGTGTCAGAGCGGGAGTTCAGGAGTTTCAACCTGATATAGCAGGTTAAGACTCATGGGTGAGCCATGTGACAAGAGCACCACAGTATGCGGTTCCTTCTTTTGTGATCTAACACCTCCAGCTCTGGGCTTTGTTATTTCCTCCAGCTTGGATCTGTTGATTGGCTCCCCACAGGCTTCGTTCACACAAAGACTTTAAACTCTCAATCAACTGACCACAATTTTTCTTTCATTACAGGCAGGCTAGGGAAAAATAAATTGAAGAAAAAGGGAAGGATTTGAGATCATTTATATTTTAATTTGTTACAGAAAAATTCAGCTTTGTGTCTTTACAAAGACTACTGAACACTGATCTCCTCAAAGGAAGAACAACACTAAGCACAGCGCTTCATGATCTTTAGTCTAAAATGACAAGCATCCATTACAGCTCATTAGCTCAAAGTTAGTATCAGTCAAACACAAATCGGATGGGATCTTCCGTAATCCACTAGATAACCTTATACACCTCATGTTGCACCTCATTTGTTACCCATGAGCCTCGAAGTGCAAAATGCTTTGCTCTCCGTAAAATCGAGCTCAGGCAAAGTAATGTGTTCCCCACAAGGCCTTCAAGAAAACCTCATAAGGACCTTAGGCAAATTGCATCTGCCTGTCTGTTCATTAGCACTCCATCACCTCAGAATGAAGGCACATAAAATGAGAAAGAAATAGCGCCTGAAACAAGTGTTTAAAATGATGGCTGCTCTCATACGCTCTATTCGAGCGTACCCAAGGGTAAAATTAGACATGGGGAAAATGACCTTAAAGTAGCGCCCGGCTTCGTGGCAGCACAGCAGGGGTGTACTTGTGAAGCAATGGTGGTAAACTCACGGGGGGTTAACTTTTGAGCGATTGCAGTTGTGTAAAAGCTGCCAAAAGAACTTTTTCCTCTTCATCTCATCCCAGACTTAAATTACAGTATCACATCCAGGCCATCATAAAGTCCTTGCTGTTATATTTACAAAAACAACAGTTCACTCATAAATAACTTGCCTATGCCAGCGGTTGCTCAAGAAGTTATCCAGGGAAAAAAATTAAACAAACTGGCAAAGACAATTTTAAAGGGCCTATATTATGCAAAATCAACTTTTATGAGCTTTTAACCTTCTATTTGTGTTAATTGTACCTTCAAACAATCTCCAGAGTAGTTTTATTTTTCATACATGTGTTTTGTAGCTTTATATCTGTGAAAAGAAGGGTTTTGCTCGAGCAAAGCAAACATGCCTGACACCTCCGTGTGACGTCACACAGAGGTGACTCACCCTCCCCAACCTGAACATTTTAACACTCACCCCCACCAGGAAGTTGCTGCTGCTGCACACTTGTCAACAGACACGCCTCCCGCACGCTGACTACAGCCACACTGCAGACTCGCTCCCGCTTTGATTCTGGTTGTTGGTTGGTTGTTTTTGAACCATTATTTTTGTTGTGGAAAGTCAAATAACATAAGATAGTAATCACTATGTTCAATTGGAGAAAATTTGTTTTTGGTTCTGCAAACGTAACCTATCAAAGAAGAAAACCTACAAGAAAAGTGGTTAGCATTCATATTTGGAAACCTACAACAGGAAGTGGGGAAACATCTTTTTATTTGCGAGCAGCTTCCAGAACGTCGGCCTTTTAAAAAGTGGATTTACTTCCAAGTTCATTTTACAACCCGGGGCGATTCCCACCATCAGAGGATCAGCAGGAGAATCACCAGTGAGTACGACGGGAGCAAGCAGTCAGTCAAAACTGTAGACCTAAATTGTCTCATAAATGTCAAATATATCAACAGGTAACCAACATTTACCATTTCTATTCACATATGTTGTTAGTTTTTATTGTGTAACGCAGCTGTTACCCTTCATATGATGCCTCATGCATATTGATTTGCTCTATAGGCCTAAGTAGTAACGTAGAAGAAGCTAAGACGCATTGCCACAGACCCCATCCACCCGGGCAACGGACGGTTTGTACCGCTTCCATCGGGAAAGCGGTACAGGAACATTAACACTTAACTCACAGGGCTGCGTGGTATGCGGTGGACTAACGGCTCATCAGCTCGCTGTATGTACATTCATGACGTGCAGAATGTAAACAGTTTGGCCATCTCCAGTCATGCAGTTTCGACTTTCAAAGTTGTTTTTTTGCCACTGAAGCACTGAAGAAATAATCTGTGTAGCCTAATAAAATATAATCTTGAACACTATCTGTGTCGTCACATTTCCGGAGCGGTTGCCGGTGATCAGCTGATCGCGGCAGTGAAAATCCCATCTGATTGTAATGATCTGTTAAAATGACATTAAATTATTTGTGGGGTTAATGCTCTATTTTGCTGCTTACTATATACTTTTATCCAATAAAGTTTCAAACTCTGCATTGTGTCAGGATGAAAGTGTGGCGGTGTGCGCCAGCAGACAGACAGACAGCCGCTTCGTACCGGAATGATTTTACACGCCAGCTGATTTCTCAACTGATCCTATATGCAGTTATGACATCTATTTAGAAGTCACGGAAGCAAAGTGTCTGTTGATATGTTCTGCTGCGGCGGGCGGGGTAATGTGAGGGTCTCTCTGGCGGCTCAGTGCGGGCGGGGCAGATGAGCGCTAGGAGCTGACAGCAAGCCATAGTAAACCGTTCCCAGTACCGGGTAAGAGACCTCACAGCAAGAGATGGGTGGTATGACAAAACTATAGAATGGTGCATGTTGCGAAATGCATCTTATTATCATAAATGTGCATAAGATGCACTGTGAAACGGCAAATATAGCATAATACTGGACCTTTAAATATGACCTTGATGCAGGAATATTTCTGTAACAAAAAAAACCCAAAACAAATAAAAGGATTGACCATATAAAGCAGCAAAAAACAAACAAACATGATTTTTTTTATTCTGTCTACAGCAGTATTTATTTGAAAACATTCATTCTCCCAGGATTCTTAGGTATGGATACATGTGCTCGCTTGGTGAGGATATTAAGGAACATGTCATTTAAAAAGCCTGATGTGAATCCCCCATCTTTTTGCCTGACTTCTCTTATTTTTGCCATATGCACTCAAGGAGAGAAATGGGATCAGAGATTCTACCCTGTCAGACAGGATTTAAATAAATGGTTCTTTTCAAAGACTATCTTTCCTCATTTGTCTCCAGTGAGAGGGTTCATTTGTTTGGTAATTTGTAACAGAGTGAGTAGGCTGATGGAGTCCATGGATGAAGGAAGATGTGGAGCGAGTGCGGGGCTGCTTCAGATGTGTTTCAGGTTTGTCGGTGGTAATAGAGCAAGCAGGTTGAATCAGAATTTATTGAATTGACAGAACAGGTTTGATCTTTAATGAACTATTATTGCTGGTTGGTTAAGAGTTCAACAATTGGGTTACTATTGCAAAGCTGTATTATGTTTTGGACATACATATAAAGAATTAGGTGTTAGCTTTAGTAATTTGTGAGAAGTCGCCTAAAAAAAGAGCTGGTCATCATGCGTCTTTGAGAGCTTAAGGAGGTGTGGCTTCAGGCTGCTTTCAGATCAATACCGGCTTAGTTGGCTTGGTGACACATTGCTGTTATTCAGCCAGATTAGAGTCATACCATCTTCTTATTTCACATATCCAGCTATAATCACCAGCTGTCAGAGCCGTCATATTGTAAGGGATCAGTCTGGAGACTGGTCACTGTATCAACTGTAGAAGAGCCAAAACATTTATTAAATCCTTCCTTCCTCTTTAATTATCTGAGCATCTTCAAGAAGTGGTGCAAGCCATCCTGTACTTGAGACATGCTGGCAGTCTGCCTCATGATGGAATGTATGTGTGAGACGGAAATGATTCTGCCCATGCTGATGATGGAAGATGAGCTGAGAGCTGAGTGAGCATGAAATGGTGAGAGAATTATTAAAAAAGTGTTTGATTTAGCCCAGTAAAAGGTATGCTGCCGTTTAAGCCCCTGCCTAGAGGGGTTCTTCTGAAGACAGCGAGATGAAAGAAGAGGACTAAGCTTACTTGACTTGAATGCCTCTAGATGGAGTTCATCTCTTGATTAGATTCTTAAAGTGTCAGGTTACACGTTCTTAGGATTTATATTTGCAATATATACAGCTGCCCTGTAGCTATATTTTATCTTATTGTGAAACAGTGTACACAAAAGCTAAAATTTTCTCTGCTGCAAGAGGATGATAGGATTTATACTCGTGTAATATTATGCATTTTGACACGAATGCAACCTGAACAAAATGGAAAGACACAGTTATGACATTGTTAAAAATTGAAATCAAAGACTTAAGTGATGCAGTTTTCAGAATTTTGGAATCACACCAGTATAGAAATACTATGGTAGAAAATATGCAGTGAAGGGTTTTGAACATGTAGCCTTTCTGTAAGGGAGATTGTTTTACTGGAGGCTATTTCCTAACCATGTAACTACATAATGAGGTATGTTAAAGACAAATAACCTAAGGAAAGCTTCTTACTGATTGGATAATTGTGCATTATTTCCAAGCCTTTAATAACTTATATCATTACCATAACGGACCTTTGGCTGGGACGCTTTTCTTTTTTTGGTAGAGCAAAATCTTTCATGCCCTACTTAGACTCATAAACAGACACATTGTGTTAGCATCAATGTCAAGAAGTGTGCTAGAAAAATAAGAATAATTGAAAATATAAATATGGTGGGATCAGTAAAGAGAAAGACTGACAGTAAGTGTGAAATCCTGTTTTCTCTCACTTCGTCTAAAATTGGATGTAGAAAAAAAGACTTGAATCCTCTAATCTTCAGTGAAGAAGAAACAGAGAAACAAAAAAAACAAAGATAAAAATTCTTCCTGGTGCACAGAAGAAATGATGATTTAGAAAAACAAAAAACACGTTTGCAGAGAAGGATGCAAGATTATCAAAGGTCATCACAGCTGTATTGCAAACTGTGATTGGATTGAAAGTGCATCCAGTTTTGAAGAGGACTTTTCATTAGTTAAACTACCTCTGCTAGCAGCAGAGTAAGCACTCTGTTGACATGCAAGATTCCTGCCACTGCATTTGGCAAAGGTAGAATGTATTACACAGAGTTTTAGCTGAGTATGATTTAATAATCTATTAAAAGTGGGCAGTGACCTCTTAAACCAGCACAGTGCTTCTAATGTTTCATTAATCTCATAGCTACTTTTAAAACAATAATTTACTCTTATTTCTTTCTCCTCTCGGCTGGGTGCACTCCAGTCACAGTCACCGGGTTAAAGAGAGCATTCATTTGCCATTTGATTTATTGGTTTACTCTATGTATTGTTTCCACACCCATAAATTAAATCTATTAAAACAAATGTCAAACACATTAGTAGCTGCTAATGCCACAGCAAAATGCTTTAGGGTAGAAAATGATGAGGGAGAATAGAAAGAGGAGGAAAGTAGAGATGATTAACCTTAACCTGCCTTTAGGCTAAGCACAGTGAAGGGCTACTAGCTGAAAGTAAAATGCACTTAAAAGATTATTTGTGAAATGCAGAAAGTGTCATTGAAGCTGTTGGTAAGTGTGTAAGAGAGTCTATTACTTTCACATAAGTCATACTCTGTGTGAGTGTATATTTCCATAAATAATGTTACTGAATTGGAGAAATTAGGTTCAAATAAATAAAGATTACATCAATTTGATGCATTCAATTCTATGTGAGGTAATATTCCACTTCTTGGCACTCAGTGCAATGAAAGAAGTTGAGATCAGAGAATCATAAGATCAGAGAAAAATCATTGAATATTCTGTCAGGAGCAAAGAATGTACTTATGCTTCCCTTTATCTTTTCAGTTTGAGGCCTGATGAGGCTTGTTCTCAAGTAACAATCATTTTAGCATAGTACAAAGACAGTCTTTTAAAGACAGAATGAAAATATTACACCGATCAATTATGATTTGCAAGCATCATTTATAGAAGACATAAAAACGTACACATTTGCTCACTGTCATTCACTTTCTATTGGCTTTAAATGAATGGTTGGATACATTTGTAGCTTTAAACATTATCATTTTATTTTGCCCACATGTGACACATACAAGATGTTATTAACAGTCTGAATGGTTGAAATTCGGTTCAGACTACTTTCACTAAATTTCCATTGCTGGTATTAATCCTCAAATTGATTGTTTATCAAAATCTGAATAATTTGTTTTCTTGTCCATGTTAACATGTCACTGCAACCCTCATTCACTACTGTGAACAGTATACAGAAGACAGCAGGACATCACACAGTGAACACCATTTATGGAAGCATTGATGCTTCAGGTGTTTGTGTATCGAGCTGGAAGTTGCACAGTCCACTTTCCTTATTTACAGGATGCATCACCATTATCTGCCATGAATCATTATCGCTGTGTTCCCATTCTACCGGCACAGAATTTTGATGTTTGTTTCACTTCTGTGACATCAAAGTTGGATGAAATACAACAGTATCGTTCAGACCGGTCACTTTGACACAAATCAGATATGTATCTGCTGTAGGACCACATGTGAACGGCATTGGGTTCTGATCACCTGGATTGTGAAACTCTTCATTTGTTATTTTTCACTCTTTGTGTTTGAGATTTTCAGTTTGTGTTGCACAGGCTTTTCCATACTTTTGTAAGCAGAAACTTGAAACTAGTTTGCAGAGCTGAAATATAGGATATTGTTCTTATTCTCTCATGTACATCGCTTAGAAGAAAAGCATCTGTTAAATGAATGTAGGATAGAATAGAATAGAAAGATATGAAGGACTAGCTAAGAAAAAAACTATAATATGTGCAATAAGGCAGTTACAGGATGTAACCATATAACCTTGGATATGGATGACTGTGCAGCAGCTGCCCCCCCATCAATAGCCTGCATGACGCCAATGGAATAAAGCAGGTAGGTAAGAGACATCCGTTCCATTTGAACCCATGCAGCTCCGCAACAGCCCTTCCATTAACTTTCACCATGAAAACTGAGGTTAGTGCTGGAAAATCAGTGCCAGCCGTCATCGTGTTCACAGAGCTATTTTCAGTCTACATCTATATTTTCTCCAGATGATTGGCCAGCACTTCACATAAATGAGCAATTCTCCTGCAGAAAGATGCAGGGCTCGTTTAAGCTAAATGTCAGAATTTATTCACTATTTATGTAACAGTAAAATGGCCCTGAGAGGCAAGTTAGGTCACTCTGAAAATCATTTACATATATTTACTTACTTTTTTAAAAACCAAGGTGATATCTCATGGAAGGTAAAGCTCTCTTAACATTTTTTTCCACAAAAAGTGTGGCAAAAACAGGAATATTACATGCACCTGTAATTATGGCTGCTTGGTAGTCAGTTGTCTAAATGAAAAGAATATGCACACTCTTGAAAACATCATCCTACTACAAATCAGGTATGCTTGAGCATCATGAGAGTGTGTATTCCTCTGTGGTTTCCTGAACTAAGGGGTATGATTCAATTTGGTGCAGTATGATTTAATCTGCCAGGAGATAAGCTCTGGTGGTAGTGCTGGCTTTCATGCTTTCCGGAAGTAAGGGGAATAAACCAGGCAATAAGTAAGTTTATGCAATTCGTGTCTTTCAATGGTTGATAGCGACTGCCGGGGGGCAAGACTTCAGTGACATGCAGGATGATGTAGAGCTGCCTTTGGACCACAGATAGCTCTCATAATAGTCTGTTTTCATAGATCACTTCTTGGCATCACTTATGCATTAACGTTAATGTAGCATATCCATACATGAGGCTGGGCAGCAATAGTGGAAGGTATTTATAGGCAGGGGTATCAAAAGTGCTTTTTGCTTTTGCATTTAGTTAGCAGACAGAGATGACTATCAAATTGTTGCATGAAAAATTATATATTATTGGTGTCATTAAAAGAAATAGGCTCAACAGTAATATGAGTAAGTAGAACTTGATCAGTGACAGTGTATACAGTTCTTTATGCACAGCAGCCCTGTCTGAGAAGTGGCGAGTGCTTGGCAGAGCATGTGACTCGATGTGAATGTAGATATTAATCAGGATGCAGTGTTAGACAGCTGCCACCCTGGGAGCCTGCAACTCTGGTGTCAAGTCCCCCGCACTGATCACAAAAGGAAGGGGATACTTTGCACCAGGAGGGTGCTTCCCAAAGCATCACATTGTCTGACAAGGACAACTGCCAAAACATAATTTTCAAAGAATATGGTAATGCAAGCACCTTGTGTGAATCAGTACAATTTCTTGTTCATGGCATTTGTTCTGAAGAAGCAGATCTATACATACAGTCTACATTGTTTTAATGTAAAGGATTACAGTTAAACAAATAAAAATGGATGAAGCTAATTTTGCAAGATAGAGGCCAGAAGAACAGGAAGCAAGATAGTCCAGAATGCTGACTGTAAGCTGTGAGCCAGACATTAATTTGGTGGACGTTTTATGGCCAAATACTGATCAATAGCATGTTTGCAGTCAGGAGCTTTGTGTTTAAACTTAATTGTTCTCAGCCTCTTATTACTTCGACATGCATTTGAAAGTGTCTATTTTCATTGGCGTATGCCAGGCTTAGACTAAACTGCCCCGTGTGCATTAGCAAAACAAAGATTATACATTTTTGCAGACATTGTAAGTGAAATATTTACTATCGTATGGTAAGCAAAAAACTCAGAAGCTATATTCTAACCATATCAGAGAAAACAATATGTTGAGTTTATCTGGGCTTTAGAACACACAAAATATGTTTATGTTTTTAATATCTTTTTTAGGGAGAAAAAAACCTGATGTGCACCTCGCCTTTTAAAAAGAAGTTAGATGCAGCAATTGTGAACAACCTTTCATGAAAAACAACAGGATAAACTCCCACTCCTTACTGCAGAATTTAATTAACAACAGCAGGGGCCCTTACACATGTGTAAAAATCAGCCCTCACACATTGCTCTTTGGAATTACTCTTTTTGTAAGTATTATGTTAGTCGTGTGGGTTTTGTAATTGCACCTTGTGATTTCATATATTCCCGAGAATCTTCATTTGCATATTAACAAATGCCATGTGCAGATAAAGACAAATAATTACAATTCAAAATAAAGACCATTAAAAACAGCTGTTTAGATTTATCCAAAACATCTTAAGCAAGGTGGAGTTGTAGTTATGCATGGACACCTTGGTGAGGCTTTTGGTTTCTTGACTAGACATTAAGAAACCCCTAAACCACATAATAATCCACAGCCTCTAATATTGTTGTTTATGCATTTGAGTTCCTATAGAAAGTATAAAAAACAACTTTTGGAAGTAATATTTTTGTTGCATAAATGAGACTTGCTAGTGGATTGATAGCAGTTGTTCCCAACTCTGGCAATCCAAACTCTACCATTCTGAAGGTTTTCGTGTTTCCCAGCTACAACACATGACTCAAATTGATGGCTTATTGCATACTAGGGTGGTACAGATGCTGACAAGTTGTTAGAGAACTGTTTAGTTTAAATCAGGTGTGCACTTCGAGGTAAACGCTCAAACCTGCAGGACGGTAGATATCAAGGCAAATACGAGTGAATACTAAAATAAAAGTAAATTAACATATTTCTGTTGTTTAAGAAGAGCTTAGATTATGCTAATTTACAGATTTATAACAATATTTTAGATACCTTCCCTTGCAGCCACACACATGCAATTCCCCTTCAACAAATACCTCTTACCACCCATTGGACCCTTTTAACTGAATAGTGTTGCAATAGTCGCTTTCTTATCCATGCACATCTCTTTAACCAAAACCTGCATGCGCTTCCTGGTTAGTTGTAGAAGTTGGAGAAAAGGAGAACTTCTAATCGAAATACATACCTAAATATTGCACCTGAACGTGTCCTAATTCAATTGAAAAAGCCTGCCGGTATGTGACAATGATAGATTTTCTATACTATGTACAGCTCTTTTGTACACAAGTTTTGTACAAGATTTCAAGATAACATGGTTACATTGAACAACCATAAAACCTGTGTTCACTAACCTAAAAAAAGCTTATTTTCATAACTTTAACTCTACATCTCTGCACAATAAAAATGATGAGCTACTATATGTAGGCAGAAAGGAAACTCATAATGGATAGCATGCAGTTTGATGCCGTATGTAGTAGCCAGAAGAACAACATGTCTCTGAGAAGTGTTTGAGCTTTAACTACAACTCCAATCTGCTTCTTTAAACACTGCTAGCCTGTGGTGTCTTGGTTGGGGGTGGACGATGACACACAAAAATACACACCAAGAGAGAAGTAGAATAAAAAAGAGATGACTAACCTAACCCACCTGAGCTCGGCTCACAGGGATCAATGTCCTCATCATCGCTTGGACACTCGGCTGAAGCAACCAGAGAGTCATCAGTTGTCTGAAAAGAGACAGATAAACAGTGGAAAGGTGAGGACATAAAATACTTTACCAGCATGAATGAGATGAAATGATCCCCACTCAAAAATACCAATAGTGGCATTTCCAGAGGGTTAGGTTAAGCAGAGCGGGGCAGATGGCATGTGAATCCAGACGGCTACAATGTTTGGCTGCTGGAGTCATCCGTCAACACAGCCATGCGCCGCCTGGAACAGTAACAGCTGCTACACTGCTTTCCAGGCAACAGTCTCCGTACAGAAATTAGATCTGATTATTGAAGAACAGTGGAGGCTGAAGTTCACAGCACAATTGTCAACTTACATGCTCAGTTTGTATTTCAGTACGTAGTTTTGAAAATCCCTTCGAAATTGTCAAGCGTCATTACAAAACACCTCTGACATTTAGAGGACAACTAACTATGAAAGCTTCAAAAGAGATAGCAAACAGGGGGCAGAGTAGCGAAGGTTCAAATCAATATTTTTCTTTTTATTTCGACGTGAATAACTATCCCCCCCCCTCCTTTAAAAAAACAAAACAAAATACGCATCCAAAATAAACCAAAATCATTATTCTGCTACCTTTTCTACTCTGACACCAAATCCATTTCAGACTGCTTTCAGGGTCTTTCCTAACCTGCCAAACACCATACATTTTACCCTCTTGGAAAATGGGAAAGGGCAAACAAGAGACCAGAAAAAAGTACACTGTAAAACATTATACTGCAATGTTCTTTTATAGTTCTGCCACAGGCCATTTGATCCATTCTGCATTAAAGGTCATTTCATTTAAGCATGGCAGCCTCTTCAGGGCCAGGTTAGATTTTTAGTTATTGAGTTCTGCTAAGTAGAATTAGCTGCTGCTATGAATTTAGCCTTGCACTTTTACTTTAAATGCACGTTTGGTTATATGTTATGCCTACAATACATTTTTCCTATTCATGTATGATAGCTGCAAATTCACAAAATAAAGAAGGCGACTTGGGAATGTATCGGGTCAAAAAAGCATGATGGACATTGGCTGTTATTGAATTTGTGCTATGTCACTGATGTTTGTGCATCAAAACATCTACAAGTTGGATTAGCATTGACTCATCCTAAGGAAATTAAAGGTGATGTCATTTTGCTGAACATCCATTTGGCTGCACTTAATGTGGTTTTATTGTGACTGTAACATCATTTTGACATTCTGAACATGGGCCAACATCATCTTTACATAATAGACCTGGAAATGATAGATCAAACCCATTAAGTGTGTTGTGGTGGAAGACTGTTTTTGGTGCATCTCTGAAGAGTGAGGCCTGGGGAAGCCTTCCAAATGTAAATTTAATTTGCTGTGCATGAGGCTGATATACAGTGTCGGCCATCCAGATGGCAAAACTGCCGGATCCTAGAGTGCCACATCCATCACTTCTGCCTTGTGATTTGTTTTTCCTGGCGGGAGATCTTGACACTCTGCACTCACTGGCAGGGGTACGAGAATCGAGGAATCAATAGTGCTTCTTTCGTTGTCCCACCTTACCGCTCTCACTCTCCTTCTCGCATCCTTCTTCTTTTGTCTCTCTTCCTTCAACACCTTCCTTCAGTTTTATCAGTCTTCTTCTTCAGTGAAGAAGAAGTGTGAAAACCTTAAGGTTCATCTTTATGCTTTCATCATGTTTATTGTATCAAAGATACATGATAATGCAATAAAGTCTATTGTTCAAATAGACTTGCACTTGCAGTATTATTGCTTCACATACAAATCTTTGACTTGATAATAAAAGGTATAGACAACAAATCCAGTTTACAAATTCTTGCAGCCCAAAATACTTTTTTGTATGACCATAACCTCTATAAAAATAGAAATATTTTAGA
>JBAMHV010000017.1:11142970-11163637 GCA_037177535.1 Pseudomugil gertrudae | reverse complement strand
AGTAAAGCTGAAGGATGTCCCCACTTCTTTCTTTCCAAAAAATATAAACCTTGAGTCATACCTTTAAATGAATCATGTGTGGTGAAGGTAAGTCTCTGAATAAACACTGAAATGATTTCACATGTTGCTGGGCATCCGTCTGCCACCCAGGATTAGTGTGTAGGTCAACATTTTGATGTGGCCATGACCTAGTTGAAATCCAATAACATTACCAATTCATGGTGTCCTCCTCCAATACTTAGCTTCGTTTTCACCCGTGACAATTCAATGTGGGCAATGTGTGGGTCTTACCATGCAATTTAGCCACAGAGATGAAAACTGACAGCAGCTTGGGGATATATATATATATATATATATATATATATACTTTTTATTTTTTTATTTATGTTTCTTTAGAAGATAATGATAATTTTGAGTTTAAAATATATTAAATATATATTATTAAATATTATATATTAAATAATATATAATATTTAATTAATTAAAAATAATATATATTAAAATATATTCACGAGCGTCCTCATCTAAATCCTTTTTTTTCAGTGTTGCTCATTGAGTCATCAGGTTTATAGATGTGCATGAAATATTGCACACAGGAAAGATGAACTAGTACATAGGTATGTAAACAAGATGTACCTGTAGTTCATTTTATGAACATGCTCCTAAAATGCTAAAAGCAAAGACGATGGTTTTGTACAGCATCATTAATCTAGCTGTAAAGTGCTGAAGCCATAGAGAAACCTACAGCATAGCTCATTTATCTGACTCTGCTCAGAGCAGGAGAGAGCTCACTCCTATGAGAAAACCTGGGGAGATAGTTTGAAAAGTGGGAGAAAAAGATGCAATGGAGGGAAATCCGCTTGCACTGTTCACAGTGCATGGAATAATAATTTCTAAAGATAGGGGAATTTCAGATTCTTTAGTTTAATGAAGGCACAAATAAAATTGGCCTTTTAAAACATTTTTAGGATGGAAAGATAAGCCTGTCCTTGGTTCATGAACTGATTGAACCATCAACAAGGGTGCTGACCAAGAATTTCCAACCTGACTCAGCCAAAAGTTGTGCTGGGGCTTTCTATCGTACTACCATGCTGCTTTTCGATCTCTGAGGATTGATAATGGCCCTCCATAATGAATGTCCAGGTGAAGCCGTGCTCTGCATGTGCTCTCTTCAGCTATGTCAGCAGTCACATTCTGCTGGACAACAGCTTATCTACAGCTCTGCAAACATTCATCTGTTGTCTCCCAGCACTAAACAACCTTACAGCCACTCCTAAGCAGGTAGGTGTCTTTACAATAATGCACTATATTTTTACACCTCCCTCCCTTCCCATCGAATGCATGTTTTCCCCTTTAATGCTGGCCCATATAGGGAGAGGGAGGGGAGGGCGGGTCTTCAGGGAGGATGCTGTGTACTGCTGCCCCGATGCTCGAGACACCTTTCTGTGATAACCTGTCGGCATGTCTCTACGGAGAGCCGTGGGTTTTCACATTGTTTTCTCGCCGGTCTAATTTGATGAATGCTCTCTGGCACACAACATGTCTCTTTGGAGACGAGCTGAAAGTCAGGAGGACACTGAAGGCATCTGAAGGGTTTATCCAAAGCATGCCTGTGCTGTCCTAGTAATGTATTCCACTGAGGATTCTGCCAGTTTTTCTTCACCTTTTTAAATTTTTCTTTCCTCCGGTGAGCTTTCAGTTATTCACTATCAGCCTTTTCTTAGCAAAAAGCTTTCTGTTGTTTTTGTTGTTATTCCAGTGATCAGTGACAATATCAGTTTTTTTTATCAATGTTGAAAATTAGTTCCTCATTCAGATGTGATATAACCCCTAACACCTTTTCCCTAAAATACAAATATGCTTTGCATATTAGTCAGATTGTTTTGACATTATTTCACAATAATGCATGCATAAAGCATATGAATTAATTGCTCTTTGTTAAACTGTAATATAAACTTACAGTGTTTTGGTTAACAACTTTTCCTTTGTTTCTTTGTGTTCACATTGCAAACCACCCATACGATGTAAACATCCTACAGAATGACAGGTCCCCACAATCCAACATCAATTCAACAAAAGCTTCAAAGAATTTTCTCATGTAAAACCTTTTTATTGCACTGTCTGTAGTAAAGATCTTTGATTTTAATCACATCTTTTATTCCAACAGAGCAGATTTTTTATAATTAATCATGGTTTGAAAATTAAGTTACATTTTTAGAAAGGCTCGTGTTGAATGTGAATTTCACTTGCTGAGGCTGTATAACACACAGAAATATCAAGGATATTAATAATTCACACTTAATTATTATATTTTAATAAGGCACATTTGGTCTTTATAAAAATAACCAGCTTTCATGACTTAAGTACTTCTATAGCCCATATGGGTCTGGGGCTGTTAGGATAGTCACAAAAGGTTCTCATACTGTCTCTATCCCCACATTTCTGTCACTGATGCTATTGAGTAATATTCCAGGAAAAAAAACATCCCATTTTCAGTCAATATTACTGCAAGAGATTATTTTCAAATTTTCTCCATACATCCACAACCAAACCTAAAAGCAGAGGAAGCAGTACTCACAATGTTGTCCTGTTTTTAACTTGTGCCATTATTTCTCATGCTGGCACCTATTTACACTGATGGTAGCCTGCTAAGGTCCAGATCTAACCAGAGTTGCAGTCTGCAAACCAGACTAATTGGGAAGGGTTTGTTGTCCTTAGCTGAAGTCTTGCAGCAACATATCATTAGTGAGGTAGTGGGAGAGGCTATGGGAGGCAATGGGACTGGGCTCGTGGTTAGACACAGGTTGAAGAATGCCTACCAATTCTTTCAATGTTGTTTTGTACAAAACTGCAGTCTGTAACAATGGAATGGTGGCTAGTGCTTTTTATGATCAGGCTCACAGTCTCTATTTAACCGTGGCAGCTATCACACTGCGGCAGCAGCCTCTCTTATCAGAACGCCTGATGACATCTAAGTATCTAACTTAGCACCCTGGATCTAGGTCGATGTTGATGAATAATTTACTCCCAGATGCTCAATAGATTCCAACTGAATAATGAAGGCGTGTGGGCCTCTCAGACTGTGAGTTCAGCCCGGTGTATTGCCTGGCCTTCGCCCACACTCTTCCTACTCCTGGCCTGCCAAGCTGTCAACTTCATGTGCTCACTCAAACAGATTACAGCCTTGCTAAGCTGAGAGACAATGCAATGGCATTATAAATATCACAGCGAGCTATGCAACAAACACTAATGGATATTTTAACATACATTACTTATCATGTTCAGAACATCTTTAAACAGTTTTAAAAAGCTCTGACGCAAAGCGTCACGGTGACACAACAGATTGTCGCAGCAACTCAGAGGGGAGTGATAAAGACAGGGAGCAGCCAGCTGGGTATAAATGGGGTTATTTTTCAGCTGTATTCACTATGAAGAGGATTTGCATACGTTTCTGCAGTTTTTCACAAATAGATAAACAAATTTCTAAAACACGCATTTATGTAAAGAAAATGAACGAAGCACAAGCTGATCAAAAATATGAGGTAAGATCAGGATGGTTGGTTGTTTTCACAGGTTAAAAAAACTGTCGTTAACAAAACTTGAAATTATTGATTTTTATTTGTTCACACACAAAATGCAGTTTCCTGCAAACTGACTGGAAATGAATATGCTGTGGACTAAACGGAGCAACTCTGAAACCATACTGCATCTGCATAACTTCATGATAAACAGCAATTCTCTAAACAGTCCTGAAGTTCCGACTCCAACAGCTTAAATTTGAGCAACATCAAATCATGAGGTCAAGTAATTTCCATTGTTGAAACTTCCAGTAATTACCAGAGGCATTATATTATGCATTATTTTCTTCTGAATACAGTGTGAGCAGAACTACATTCTGTAGGTAGTGTGATCATTAGAGCACAAGAGAATTCATTTAAAACATGCTGACATTTCTTAAAGGCAATTAACTCTGAATAATTGGTATAAGCTTCTATCTGTTTTGACTGCTTGTGTATGCACTAATACAAAACTGGCCATGGTGGACAGCTGTTTGCACTTTCTCAGTTACGAGAAGCAGTCCCTCTTGGGAGAATACGCTTTGCTTTATTTAAAAAGAAGCAGCTGTTGCTGCAAGTGGACCTTAGGCTGAGTATCAGAGTGCCATTAAAAAAAGAATGGTCCGGGGCTCTCTTTCCTCCCTTGGTTCTCACATGTTCCTGCATTGCCATACATCATCCTCGAGGCGTAAGTCGCTTCACCCCAGACAGTCTTACAAGGTGCTTGAAGGCAACTTTGCACACCTAGTAACCGTGGCATGCACTGTGAAGGTAGTTTCCCAAGGAAAACACACACATACCAGCTGGGATTAACACAAACATGGATCAGGGATGATAAAACATGAATAAGAACAGTGTGTACACTGTGTTGAAAATAATTAACCAATCTTACTTCTGAGAAAACAATAGGACATGGGAATGAGTGAGCCGGACCGGGTCAGTAGTTAAATTTGGTGCACAGGTCAAGAAAAGCTTCTGTTGTGTAAATAAGAGGCAGCATTAAGGTTGGGAGTGGGGTATTCTTTAGGCGAGTAAAAGAGAAGGAAGTAGATATAAGGTAATTGCAGAGCCACTTCAAAATGTACACATACCTATGCCCTCGACAAATACATTCCCTCTGTGGGACCTGAGAACACTGCTTTGTGAGAACTCCTTTTAATGTGGCTGCTTCAAGGCACTGCTTTGTAGACGTTACACAAGTCCCCCTCAGGACTCCGTTCAGCTCATTTTCCAGGAACAGTCATCTGCATGATCTTGATGCAAATTCTAGATGTGATATAGCTAAGGCAACACAGCTAACAGGATAGTTGTCTGTCTGCGTAGGAGGAAACACCAAGTCCATTTCCCAGTTAGTGTCTGTGTCACACTGTCACCATGTCCATCAATGACTCACAGTGAGCCATGTGTGACTGCAGCCCAGTTCATCCACTCAGACAACTCCAAACATTTTGCACAGCGTATGAGAAACAGCTGATATTTTGATTTCTAATTGAGCCCGGTGCTTATTATTTATTAGTGGGGATGTATAAATAATGTGCACACAATATGGACGAGTGCTTGAAACCACCTCACAGTGCAAGGAGTGCATAGTGACTGGCTGCCATGTAGTACAGCTTCTAGCAGATTACACAGAAAAGGCTGGATGCCTTCTGTTAGCTACATCCTCTAAATGATAAAAATCTGAATATGATATGCATAAAACACTATCTGCTTCCATCTACCTCCTACGCTTCCCCCTTATGTTCTCTCATTTACTCTCTTGCCAGTGCATAAACACTGCTCCATAGAAGTATACTGCATGGTCGACTTTGTCTCTTGTCCTTATCCTTGCTTTCACACTTCTCAGATAAATGAAATCTGTCGGCATTGAAGCATTTTCCCCTCTGGATGCCCTGATATTTTCGTTATCTGAAATCGAATCTGGAGCTCTGTGCGTGTCTGTTGCTTGCCTTGGTAGTAATCTGGCCTGAGAGCAGAGAACTGCCCAGGAGGAATATTATACACCAAGGATAAGCTTGCAAAGGAAAGGAGGCACAACAATTACCAGAGAATGGCTTGTAATCATGGTGCTTTCTATCTAAATGCTAACATAAAAACATTTGTCATTTCTGGAAATTATTTAGGTTCAATCCTAAAAGACTATGCACTTTTTCATTTTCATGGTTCTTTCCTTACAAATCTAAAAATAGATGACAAATCTAACCATGATGCTGTGCATGTTTTGAGAAAGCGAGCACAGAAGAGATGAAGATATGCGGCTTGGTCACAAATCACTGTCTTCCTGACTTTACCTGCATCTTGACATGAAGTCCCAGTCCCTCATGAGGTGACGGGAACAAATTTTTCATCCTAATATAGATGCCATCATTGCTGAGATGAATGTACGCAGGCCTAATTCCCAAGTGTAACGTTTACAAAAACATGGCAGGAGGGAAGAGGAAGAGCAGCTTTGCCCTACAACCACTGACTGGGTCACAAGCAGCTCAGAGATTACCAGTCAAATCAGATTCCTGTAGTTTGGGTCAAGATATGGCATTTACCTAGGGAAGGGTGAAAATAAAAACATAAAAAATAAAACTAGATCAATATATTGAGAGAGAAAAAACTAAATTAGGAGGAATTTAGGGCATTTTTCATCTAAAATTTCTCAATCATCACAACTTTATCTTTGTAGCACTGCTGAATTGCAAAGTTCAGGACTACAATTAATGTTAGATTATTACTTTATAAATTATTCTTGCCTTTTATTTATTTTTCTTTTTGATGTTGTTCAGCTTTAGAATGATATAGGAATGCCAAATCTTTTTAAAATCAATAATAAAGTATTGGCTTTTGATATATTTGTTTTATCTCTCTCTTACACAAAATGAGCCAGAACAAATGTTTCACAGTGGCAAAGTTAAGCACAGAGATGCACTCAGGTTAAAAGAGAAAGCTCATAATAACCCGTAGCAAAAATAACAAATGGCTGCTTTTATACATTTCATTATTATTTTTGTACAGATAAACATAAATACATAACTTACTTATTCCATATTATACTTTTAAATCTATGCTATTCTATTGGTTCCAGTTTATTATTTCAAGTATAGACATTTATTCTCGCCTGGGTCCCTGCAAGAAGCAAACATGTATATGATTCTAAAATATTCTTTTGAATAAGGGCAAATAATACTTTCTCACTAACAACTTGTTTGCCCAACTAACAAGCTTCATCTGTTGGTATGAAGATGGTTATATTTAATCTCTGCACCACCTGGAACTTATTTTATCCTAATTCTTTCAGGTAATGATGTTAGTTCATATTATCTCCTCGTCCCTGTGTAAATCTGCCTTTACAGTATTTGATTTGGTGTCAAGATAGTTGCTCTCTAGACAGAATCAATCAATAGTAAGATCTTAAAGACTCTAAGCTATACTCGGTTACAACACTGTTGTGCAACTTGATATTTTTGAAACTAAATACAACGCAGTTGCATCAATAATAAGTCGAGAAGATAGCATTCACCTAAATCTATTTGCTGCTTTTAACAAAGTAATGCAGATCTGCGCTAACATTAATCAGTCCTTCCTTTCCTCATGCAGTACATCTCTACTTAGTTTCAAGAAATACTCGCTGTATAATCTTGCTAACAGACAAGGACAAACAAGTGAAAACCTCCGCCTCGGCATACAGGGGCTTTCGTATGCATAAGCTAGTGTGCGCCTTACAGTTTCTATTAGCCCCTGAGAAAATTATTTTTAAAAATGGAAAGAGCTCAGAAAGGCTCAATAAGCAGTTGGCACACAGCTCCTGCTCTTGAATGCAATATAAAAACCATCTGATCGCTGAATCTTGCAGGTGGGACAAACTGTATCTTATGTTTAACAGCTGGCCAAAGACTATTTTCTGTTTCTACAAACCATGAGAGCAAATATCCTGGGAGGCAACAATATGTTTTATAAAAAACATGCTGCAAAGATGCCAGTGTCTCCTTCATACTCAAATCAAAACTTTATGAAACAAATATTACAGTCATGCTGCAAGAATTTCATACTTGTCATCCCGACAGGTCCGTGGGCTGGTCTGGAGTCATGTACAGCTAAGAATAGTGTGGCACCTCTGAAGTGCTCGGTTATGTGTCCATTCTTTTGTTTTTAAGGTTTTTTTGGGGAGTTTCTTTGATGTTTTCAGTAGCTTGATAGGGGATGGAAAGGAGACAAGCGGTGGCATGCTGCAAAAAGGCACCAGGCCAAGATTCAAATCTGAGCATGTTGCATCAAGAGGCCATAGCCTCCACACATTTATCCTCCATTTTTCTGAGAATAGAATATTACTGTGATGCACTTGACCAAAACAATTTCTGGAAACTTTAAATAACTTGGACAGACAGGAAGTCCAGGAAGATGACTAGTTGTGCCTACAAGCTTGTAATGAGTCCAGCTTAACTTGATGCAGACAATCCTGATTATCAGGCCCGTCAACAACCCAAATTCTATGTGAATTCATCAAATCAAATGAACATATGTTGCTACATATGTGTTCACCTCTGTCAAGGTGGACCAGACCAGTGAGTCAAGTGGACTATATGTGTAAAACCCAGTGGTGAAGGGCAGTTTTAGTAACGACCCCTAGTGTGGTCATGATGATGGATATGATCCGTTGCTGCAAGTGAACACTGCAGGCCTGAGGCCAACACAGGTCTTTGCTGTTACCTCCTTTACCATCTGTCAGCACTGGGTGGGCACAGAAGCATGACCAGGTCTGAGGCATTACACGCCAGGACCACCAAAAATGACACACCTCACTTCAGGGACAAGGTTGGGAGATCACCAGGTCAGACATGAGCTACATAGAAGTGCTGTCCATCTATTCAGTAGTCAGTCCACTTCAGATCTTATAAAATTAATATTTTTGTATACATTTTTTTGACTGAATAATCTTCTTTGACTTTTTAGGTGTTCATGAGGAATAAAAAGATAAAGAAAAAATCCAAAAACAATCAATACTTTTTATACTATTGACACACTCAGCCGGTGTCGTGATCTTACCTAAGTACTGTCCAATTCTGTATGTCATGTTTTTCTCTATGTAACCTTGGATTGGCTGTATTTGAATACTGATAGTTACAATTAATGGATGCTTACATTTAGCCACTTTTAGTGATATATACAATTAGTGGATAGTTATATTTAACTTAAGGTACCTTTTTCTGATGATTACTAAATAAATAAATAAACAAATAAAACAAAGCACTAGATGGTTACTTTTGGCTTCATGGTACCTTTTTCTGACATTTAGCGCCTTTATTTTTCTGTTTCAATGTCTTTATTTTTAAATTTTTTTATTGTAATTTCTTTCTGTTTCAATGTAAAGCACTTTGAGCTGTCCTGTACATGAAAGGTGCTATATAAATAAACTTGCCTTGCCTTGCTTTGCCAATACAGCAATGATAAAGTTGTTTGATTAATGTTGCAGTGTTTTCTTTTTTAAGTATACAGTCTTTCACAGTAGTGGTGTGATGGTCAGTCCTATGCATCTGCAATGCAGGAGAAATGTTATCCTGAGGATGTTTTCTTTCTTTGAATAATTGAAGGCAGCATAAGCTTACAGAGCACTGACACTAAGGCTAAACACTTCAGTGTGTGAGACTTTTATATTAAATGTTTTTATAAGAATAAAACAGACAAACCGAACCTTTCCCGAAAAATGTCTCTTTCTTTATGGTGAAATATTTTGTTCTTTAATGTTAACCTCTGCTTTACTGAGCATTTGCTTGTCTTTTAGTCAGTGAGCAGACAGCTGTAAGATCCACAGAGAAGGTGCTGGCTGAGTTTCATTTATAAAAAAAAAAAGAAATAATCATATCTATGAACTGGAAAAAAAGCAATTGGAAATATATTTTAGAAAGCAATTTCTAATAAAAATATTTGAAACAGGAAAATGTAAAAAATATGTTACATGTCAGAAATTTCCATCCATCTCTACCAATCAAACAATTACATTGTTAAAAAATACAAATAAAAAGCTAAAGTTTTGAGGAATATGTCTGAAAGCTATAAAGATAAAATAGAGACAAAAATAAAAATCTAAAGAAATACTTATTTTTTAACAGTTGTACAGTACATTTATTTGCCTTTGCATTGAAAAGTTGTATAACATTCAGCAATGGAATCTGAAGGGAAATTACTTAAGTAAAATTTTATTGTGTTTTAAGAAGATGACAAGAATAAGAAATTAATTTATATTAGAGATCCCAATACTTCCAACTTTTAGCTCACATATCTCACTTCTTAATGCCAGTGTAATTCTGACTGGATGCAAATCCACATGTCATTAATACAGCTTTAAAAATGATGCTACATTTGTGAAGACTTTCTCTTTTCAAGTTCACTAGTGTCCACATTGTAACATACTGGCTTTGACTTGCTGCGGTCCACTCTTCTGGAAGAGTAGTTCATCATTATCTTACATGTTAGAGTTTTTGAGAAACAGTGACATATGGAGGGCAGACATGGACTTTGAAATCTGATTATGAGTAAGTAATTGTAAAATTTTAATATAGATTGTGCAATATAATTTCAAAGTCAACAAATAATTCATTAAGAATTTGCTGAGTGTTTTGCAATTACACATTTTAAATGGAAATATTAAAAAGTAATGCACTAATTATTGAACTTTGTGATTTGTAAATATATTTTAAAATGCTATTTCTAAAAGGAGAATTAACACAGTTCATAGATTTGGGTATGACTACCCTCCATTTCATACATATGAGAGAGCCGGTTACAAGGAGCAGCTGTGATTGGTTCAACGTGGTTTTCACTGCTCAAGCCCTAAAATGTCATGCAGAAAGTAAATGAAGAGCATAAACTATTAAGGAAGAGCAACTGCAAAAAGGATTTTAAAATGCAGGGGGTAAAGAAAATAGGGGAGGAAAAGGGAATTATCTTTTCAAATGAATGAAATGGAATTTATAACTACATTTATGAAATGTGTTTATTTATTTCTCCTCCAACATTTAAATATGAAAATACAAATCAAAGTATTTAATTCTGACTTTATATTTAAATTCTGTTTTAGTATTAGTTTAAAATGTGCAGTTAGAAACACTTAGCACATTGAGTTTTTTGTCTGAATTAGTTGTTGAATTTGAAAATGTATTTCACACACAGTCTATATTTTTATTTCAATGTTTCTCCTGAAACTGCAGGATTGCAGTTTCCCTACTGGTCCTTCAAAGGTCTACGAGGCAAGGCAAGTGTATTTGTTCAGCACATTTCATGTCCAGACAATTCAAAGCCACAAAGGCATCTCGCTTGATGGGGAACGGAGACAAGGTTTGAAAATGTAGAGCGGCGTGGGGGGAGGATAACAACTGTATTGTTATTGTTGTTGTTCTAGATGTGTGTCTACAGACAATAACAAAATAATACAATTCTTATCTCTTTTCCAGGTTACTACAAAAAAAAAAGTGCTTTGACAGTGACATCATTTACTGACTGGATTTGGAAATGGTCTGATGTCTGTCCCAGATTTGTGTTAATAGGAAATTTAAAAAGATCAAACAGAAGGAGGTTTACTATCCAGCACAACCTAACACCATCCGTCATGTAATTCAGCTGAGAGGCTGGTGTTGAGCAGGGACATTAATTTAAATCCTATATATATTTGCAATACCCTATACACAGCACTTACATGTTAAATGTTTCCATTTTACCTCCATTAGCTGAAGAGAAAAACAGCCTTTTGGGGGACTTTAGCAAGTACAGTAGCCTATCAATCAAAAGAAAACTTACTGGGCTATTATGAGCAGTCTGTTGCTTAGTAACTTGAGATATTGAAGGGAACTGATGACCAACTTACTGTTAAAACACACGGACATAAACTGAGGAGAAAATGGTTGATTGCGTAACAGGTAACTGACAGGCTGATTATGCCTTTTTGACTAAATAAATCCAACAGTCTGAAAGCAGGAATTTGCACCAGGCTTTACTTTTATTTCTGCTGTAATAAAACCTGTAGGAACAAGTTCTCCAACAAACATGTATAGAGTGCTACTAATGAGCAGAAAAGTGTTTTATATATTCCAGTTTGATTATAGAAAAAAGAACATGGTGTGAAAACTGTTTCTTCATGGCTTATTGGTTATTTGTTTAAATTTGGACCACATAGAAACTAAACCTAAAGGTTGCAGCTCAGACTTTTAATGAGGAGTTTCAGATACTTGACGCTAGCATTTAGATATTTAGCAAAATCTTTCCCAAAGAGGAAAGGAAAGATGTCAAAAATGTAAAAGTATATACATATCAAAAATAATGAGGACTGAATCATGCTGAAGCTCAGGACTGTGGATCTTTTGATGAATAATGTTTAAAGAAGCTACACTCGTACGCAAGAGAAGAGTCGAGTTAGAATTTTGATGTAGGGTGAGTATTAAATCTGGGAAGCGAAGGCTAAATGTTGCCTCAATTTGTAAAACAATAATCCGGTCGAGAATCAGGGCAAGTGCGACAAAGCCTACAGGTAGAACCAAAAACAATAAAGAGACATATTGCGTGGATGGTTATTACGGAGAGAAGCTGCAGACTGAGCAGATATTGGATGTTAAGCTGTTCAAAATTTTCAGTCCAAGATTATTGTGACACATTATTATATTGCATTTGTAAGAATCAGCAAGGGAGCCCAGAATACATTCAAACACTACACTGACGGTGTAGCAGTGCAGCATGTCAAATCTTCCATTATCCCTGGGAATTGCAGACATGCCAGGTTTCTGCCCATCATGTCAGAGAACAAGACAAACATAGCCACTTAGAGCCAGTTTAGCTTTAACTCAGCCATGTGCTGTGATTGCAAATGATATGACCAACACAATGCGTTTTAAATGTTCTTCACTTTCACTGAATAGCCTCACTCAGGGTTAATTTAGAAAAAGTGGGGCCAATTGGCTATTTGGTGGCAATGATGTGCCATAGCGGTCACTCATTCTCCTCAGGAACAGGTTGTAGTCATGTATTTCTTTATTTATAAAAACAGCAACAAGCTGTAAAAATTAAACTGTTAGATGTAAAGAGGTTATGAAAGAAAGAGTGATACACCCCATATAGTTAAAATTGTCTGGTATATTTGCAAAAAATGCACCTGAATGCAAAGCTTCAGATGAATTTAGTGGTCTTGCTTTTCTTGTATACCATAAGTGGTTTAAGGTGTTACATGCTCAAAGTCAAAAGGTTAACATTAACTAGATGAACAGGTGACTATATTACCTGTTTAATTTAAAGATGTATATTAATACAGAGAACACAAAGCAGTTTTTCTTGTAAATATTTATACAATAGCAAGTTTCAAGAGTGTGGCATTACCATTTAAACTGCAACATCACTTTCCAAAGGAATTGTGCCCTTGTGTTTTTCCATGACTCTAAAGCCATTACCAACTTTAGATGACATTCCAAGAGACAACATTGGTGGATGGCAGTCTCACACTAGGAATGCTTGTGAGATTTATATACTGTATGTGTGCTGGCTGGGGTTGATAATACCAACCAATGCAGGTGAGGATCCATCACTGTCATGAACAGTGGCTCAATGGCTGTTCTAGATAGCAGACATTCGTCTTTCTTTTCTCTTTTTCTTCCTGTTGAGAGGGTAATAGTTACATGGGGTCCTATCTCTTATCCTTAACAGGTTTTGAATGAGCATCATCTGGTTTTAGAGGCTGAGTTTCTGAAGGACTTTTTCATTTTGTCCACGAGTATGTGAAAATATTAGAATTCTGTCATAAGTAACATGTTTGCATCAGTTGTTGGAGGCTACAGAATGTTCACATAAGATTGGATGTTCTATTTTTTATTTTCATGCTAATTTAATTGATTCATTGATTACTTTGAATCCTAGAACTTTGGGGTAACTAAAGATTGCAACAGCATTGTACCCAATTGCAGCAAATATTGTACCCATATGATGAAAATTGTATCCAAATTACAGAAGATAAAACTTTCTAGGTGCAGTTGGAGGTGGGTAAGTGTAGTGTTATACATATAATAGGAAAGTTTATGTTTTGCATTAGGAGTGTATGGCATCTCCTTGTATATGTGTAAAGTTGATTGTTTTTGAATCCAAACACAAGTGCATCACAGTATATAATTGGATATGAGCAGGGACCACTGCAGTGTAGAGATACTTCATTACGAGATGACAGTCCAGCACATACGATACCTCCTCTGCATTTGGCAGGAAGCACACGGCAGGAAAAAAAGCCACTACAGAGAAAATCTGACACCAAAGGTTTGGAATCTCTAAGTCAGGAAGCCTAAAATATGAGGTAACATCAAGGCAAGGTCTCTGTGTTACTCACTATCTTTGTGCTGGGGTGCGTTTAAGGTCTCAGGTTTAAATCAATCCATTTTTCTGAATGTGATATGAATGTAAAATTCAAATCCAATTAAAATACCAATTCTGATTCATCAATGTTTTCCCTTGGCGCATTTCTCTCCTGATTAAACCACTGTGGAATAAGATAATACTGTGAAGTGTGAAGTGCAGATGGACACAGTGGCTTTAAAAGAATGACACCAGTGCAACATTTCCCAAAAGCCAAAACTTACAGAATTTAATGACAATATGAAGCAACAGAAGCACTGACAGAACTTTTACATAGGGCACCCGAGTAGAGGTGAGCCTTACAGAAATTATTTTTCCATGCTATGACTTCACCCTTGGAGATGATGGGCAGTATGCAAGCAGAGGCTCCCTAAATCTGCAGAACCCATTGATTTTTACATTGTCCAAAATGCAATGCAGATAATTTGGAGATTAATATGTTGCTGTTCCTTATTATGGTGGGTGTCAAAAGCTTTTTAAGCTAATAGAACGTTTGCATCATTTGGTCTACAAATGCATGTATATTTGTTATTTCACAGTATGACTGGCATCTTCTACAACACCATTTCCACCACTCTTTCCCATACCAAGTCAGGATTTATATAACTTCTTCCTTTGTTAGTCATTCAATGTCCAGCAGGACCCATCAAACTGAGACTGCATGTGTCCTGATAATATTAGGTAGTTAGGACATAAAAGCAGTGAGTGAGAAATTTCACCATCAGAGGGGACATGAAACAGCTGGACAGCTGGAAACATGCTGACTATTCAAAAGAAAGGACAATGCACCATCTCTTTTTACTGAGACCAGACACTATGTCTTTCTGAGTGCAGTGTCCTGAGACAGTAATGTCCGACTGCAGGGGCTTATCAGGTTGAATCAAACTGAACACACTGACATCTCTCAATGAGCACAGTTTTGTACGCTTCATTCATCACCCACTTACATTTCTGTGCAACTCTTTAATCTTATGACCTTTGTCTGCATAAATGCCTCAAATAAAGCTGAAAAAAAACTTTTTGCTTTGCCCATTTCATTTTTCTTTTCAGTCTTTTAAATGCCACATTAAATGGCGAGCCTGTAATGTAACCTGAAAGTGCATCACCTCTCTTCACATTAATTCTGCCAAAATGGTATCAGAGTGAGTCCATGTAAAACACTAATGACACACTGGACACTCTAAGAATGAACCTTTGGCTTCTTTTTGAAAGATGCTGACAACATCCAAGAGTAAAAACTGATTCATATTTGCAATAAAGTAAAATTCCTTAGTTTAAATATTCAAGCACAATTTGAATTAATCTATATTATTAGTAAAATGTTAATATCACCAAAAGATAATGTTTACTTTTGTTTCTTTACTAAATTATCAAAGTGATATATATATATATATATATATATAAAAATGCCACATCTGAGACAGGAATCTATTTGATTGTAAGTTTCTTTGTTTGTATCAATCACCTGGTTTCGTTATAGCAACACTGGTCTGAGACAAGACATAATTATAGTCCACCGGCTGTTATTTGACCTGAATTACGTGCTCTTGCAGTGGGTCAGGGACCATGCTGAGTGTGAGAGAAAGCCATTCCACTCGATCAATATTTATGATTGTGTTATTTTTCAGCATCTGCAGACCCTTACACAAACTGTTATGGTGGTTTTGGGGCAGACAGACTTTGGGGGGTAGCTGTCTCTACTACTGCTGAGTTGGCAGAGTTGGGTAAATAAAAAAAAGCAATGAAAAAATAAACCTTTGGATTAATTTTGGCTCAGAATAAAGAGTTGAAAAGTATGGAATGTTTAAATAAGCAAATATTTTAAGGACACAAAAATGTTTTCTTAGTAAAACAAACACAAACTGACAGAAACTGATAAAAAACAATAATCAATGTGCATTCCTACAACTACCAATTTCTTGTGATCCAACCCAATTAATACTCAATCAGTTAAATTAAATTTATTTTCAAACACTTTTTGTCAAGTCCTAAGTTATCACTTTTGTCTATAAATATGCAACTGTAGATGTACTTCCTGTTCTGATTATGTTTTAGAGGCCTATCTAATACAGATGAGTGATGTTACATGGAAAAAACGATGACTGCATATTCCTTAATATTTCCTATGTTTAGACACAATTAGATTTCACTTTTCCATCAGGATTTACTTTTGAATTACAAATAATGTATATGCAGCAAATGTTCAAACTGAGACTAGGAATATTCTACATGGCATGCCAGGTCATTTTTAGCACAGCTACTTATCTAAAATTCACAGCTGCTTAATGCTAAAAAATTTCATAGAACATGTTCTTGGCACAAAGGATGTAATAATGTCCAGATTACCACATTTAGTCATTGTTTAGTGCATGTGACACTGGAGAGGTAATATGTTTCTGCAGATGCTGCACTGCTCCTGGAGAAGCAATAAAAATGACATAGGGCCTTTATGATGGTTATCACTCACATACACACCTAGTGGTGCCATATCAGACTACAAATGTAAGAAATGCTTGAAGAAGCACCTGTTGTGCTGCTCCCAGGTGGAACAATAGACTTGTTATCACTCGGTTTTTAGGTTGGATGACTCAAGGGTAAGGGAAATGTGACACACAATAAGGGATGCATTTTTTAGATAAGGACTTAATGATGGGATGCAGTATAATATTTTAATCCAGTATGTGACTGACTTTATGTAAGCATCACAAAAGGTAGATGGATCAAGTCCAGACAGTAATATCCACACAGAGTTATCTGTCGATCTTACCTGCTGAGGCTCTCGTGGTGTTGTCTGTTTGACTCTCCTGTTGGATGCAGTGGTGGTGATCTCCATTATTGATGTTGATGTCTCTGAGCGATTGGCTGTGGTACTTGATTGGGGTGTGATCGAGGAGGGTGACTCCCCAACAAGCCGCACGCTGCCCTGGATCTTTATGTTTGGATCCCCCTCGGCGGCCATGTTGAACACCTTCAAGCCATTATAGTAGAGGCCTGAAAGCTGACCCTGAAAGGATCGACTGCGATCTCGCTCCCAGCCTCCAATCTGTATAGTTGTTTGGCTGTTGAAGATTGTGAGCTGTCGCCCTGCGGAAAAAGAATGTTACATATGTACGAGAATGCTGAAGTGTGGACTCAGCCACTTTTACTGAACAGGAAATAAAAGGACAGAAAGACAGATTATTTGCCCGTGGGCTAATGAGACCAATAAATTACAAGGTATAAAGGGCAAACCCTGGTAATTTATTGCAATTATAAAAATGAGATGCCTATAAAAAGAAAAACATAAACACAGTTTTAGAAAAAAATGCAGAAAAAAATAACAAAGAAAGAAGAAATCAAATAAATACAAAGAATGCCTTGCTAAAAGGGAAGTCTGGGAGGGTTTGACTATAAAAAAATTAAACCCTTCAATTATATAATTAACCCTTTTAGCAAAGACAATTATACACAGGTATGGCTGGGTGTAAAGAAAATCAAAATCTAAAGAAAAAAAAAGCAAAACAAAAGTAAATTGCATGTTTGTAATGCAAATTAGAATACAAAACAAATAAAAATGATAGGGATATTTTCACATCTTACATAAAAATTATGAATTAGTTATTTAACTTTAAGAACAAAGCATGCATTCAGTTTATTTTATATTACAGTCCATTTATCTAAAGCCCTAAAAATATTTACAATGTCTGTTAAAGGGACTCAAAATTCTGATGCCAATTGATATTACGTACTATTTATCATTGCTAGCAGTTAAATCAGATGAGATCAAATGAAACTACACAACATACTGTAGTGAATATGTACTATACATGTTTCAGAAGTGTTTCAAATAACACTTAGCAGCTAATAAATAAACTAAAACTTTTAAATTTATCATTTATGTTTACAGCAAAGTGCTCCAGTAATTTAAAAACATTTTAACAATGCTGTTGTTACTTCAGTAAGAGGATTTATGTTCATGTTTACAGTCCCTTTAACCTTTAGTTACAAGAAACACGTATTAAAACAGCTCCATAAAATAAATACATTATTATAAAAAGGAAGAAACACAGCTAAATTTAACTGTTCAAATCATTTTAATTTTAAAGTTTTACTGAACATTTATTTTAAAGGTTAATTTTTTTACAAAATACAGCTACAACTTTGTTAAGATCAATTTATTTTATTTGAAATTTTAATCAGTGATTTTTACCTTTGTCGAGTAGCCATTCGTCAACTACTCGACCAAGTCGGTATGGGATTCGCTGTCTAGCAATCGCCAGGCGTTCGTTATCATTGTTGCCTTTAAAGTTTAAAGAGACATTTCATTGGTTACAATCTGTAAGGTCAAAGGTTAAATATTCATACTTAAAGCTGGAGTTATACAACTGCACAAGGTTTTTCTATTTAAAAAGTTTTATGAATTTAAAAAAACAATATTTACTAAAACATTATTTGAACAAACTTCACTTAATTTATTTTATTTTAACCAACACATTAGGCCTGTATTTATTTAAAATAAGTGAACTTCATCTAGGTTAATAAAACTATATTATAAACCAATCAAAATAAAAAAAAATATACTGTATATATACATTTCCATTACAAAACCTTAAAAAAATTCTGTCCAATTTGTCATTTCCTTCTAGGCCTTTTTGATTTTTAACTAGTTATACAACAGGATCATCATTTAAATTATTATTAAATCAACATTTTATGGTTTAAAGTATAAAACAATTTACCTTTATCATATTACAAATCCACAACCCATTTAAAAATACCCTAATTGACAAGAAATGATATTTGCATATTACATCTCATACATGGTACTCAAATCTAGTCAGAGAAAAGTCCAAACACAATGTCAAAGTAGATACATACATTTTAAAAACCTTTAATAAAAGAGCTTTGACAAAAACTTTGACTCTCAAAGTCATGGGCTTGACTGGAGTTTGCCAGAGAAGTTCAGATGATTGTTCAGAAAATAAGCTGAATAAGTATCATGGGAAAGGAGAGCAGCTACAGAAAAAAACCCACTTCAACACTGAAGGGAAACTTTGGCTTTAATGAGGGCAAACTCTGCATCACCCTTTTGTCAAGGCCAATAACCTCGGCAGAACAGAAGATTTTCAGCAAACTGGCACGGTCCCTGAGTGCTTTCCTCTGGTATTGTCCACTGAGATTGAATTCAGTCAGCTTCATTCTTCCGGCAGATTGACAGTGTTTGTCCCATCAACTATATTAATTTAGTTCTGGGAGATAAAGGATCCGGTAGCTAAGAATGAGTCAGTGCAGAATGATTTCAACGACGCATGGATCACAAAGTGCACAACCTTGTAACAGGTGCACCTTTGGTACGATGAAAGGTGGAAAGCTTGGTAGCATAAAAAGGTATTTTTAATTGCATTAACTAAAACTACTGTTCAGATCAGCTGCACAGATAAAGGTTTAAAGCTTGTCTGTACAACTCATGGACTCTGGATGCAGCTGATGTGCCAGGTTGGGGCACAAAATAATGGAGAGAAATGTAGTGGAACCGTTCAACATTGATAAGGAATATTTTAAAAAGTGTGCGTTTTTAAAAAAAATATATATTAGTTAATGAGAGTGCAGCATTTCTAAACACCAGCTTTTCCCTTTGAGAGCATCACATCGCTCTTGCATACCCTACACTGATAGTAGAAATAAATCATGGAATATATGCTTTAAGGGTTTAAAAAGAAAAAAAAACTTAAAAGTTTTTCTTAACTATTTAAGAAAGTCTTTGCATTCACAGAAAAGAAGGTGTGAACAATAATAGCTTCAGGAAATTCATTTGTAGGGACATTTTTTAATCCGTTTCTCCAAGCATGAAGGGAATTTTCAGTGTAAAAATACTGCATTGGAACTGATACAGACAACTTAAGTATCCAGTGATTGGTTTAGCACATGGATGCAGAACTTGAGCGCTTACTTGGTACATCATTACAATAAATATGGAAGGAAAAAGTGTACCTTTAAAAAAAGCACGAGTAAAGCACAGACCCCCGCTGAGCATATTTCTACCCATATTTTGGATTAACATTTTGAAAATACCTGTGTCCACAATTCCTACCAGATCGCTCCCAACATTTAATGGACTCTAAACCAGACTAAGAACCATTCTCAGAGAAAAAAATTCACAAAATTCTGCCCAAAAGTTTTACCATGGCAGAGGTAAGAGTAAAGACATGTTGTCCTCACTCTATAGTTCTCAGTAAACCTCCCAAACTGTGTGGTCTTATCTGTCTTTTTCTTAATTTTCTAGGGTCTTCATCGTTCATCTTGTCTTGAAAGGAACACCTTGCAGAGCAGGATGCACTTTCAACTGAGATGCATGTCATTTTAGACTCAACATCTTTATATTACTAGTAAAACGTAAATACTACATTTCCTTCAGTTTCACAAAAGCCTGGCAGACTTCCTTTAGGAAGCTGTGCACATGACTTTCATACACACAGCCATTAGTAAAAACTGCATTTGTTAATGCAAACATTCACAGGACCAACACGGCTCTACTTTGTGATATTTTGAATGACAGTAAAGAATAATCCTTGATCACTGCCAGAGAGAACATTGGAGGGATTTGTTAATTTCTGTCACCTCCATTTGTCAGTCATGGAGTGTTACTTAAGTCACCTCTTCATTTCCTGCTACTGTGACACCTCGTCTGAGGAAAGGTCAACATCAAACTGGGTCTGGAGAAAAAAGTTAGCCTACAGCTATTGCGAGGACAGTGGGGACATGTGAA
>JBAMHV010000017.1:11124241-11138619 GCA_037177535.1 Pseudomugil gertrudae | reverse complement strand
CCCCCCCCCCCCCCCCCCCCCCCCCCCCCCCCCCCCCCCCCCCCCCCCCCCCCCCCCCCCCCCCCCCCCCCCCTCCCTACACATGACAGTCAGCCACTCAATTCAGGATTAAAATGACCTGGATGAGGGATTTGATGATACAGCAACAACAATGGCAAATCACTGCTGTTAAACAGCATCAGTGGGCTGATGTGATGCATCAATGTGTGATGTGATGTGTTTCTGTGTTATACTGTGAGTCCTGCTGTTAAATAGATTACTATTTGGATTTTTGCCTTAGTATCCACATTAACACAACATACATATTGTGCTTGACTGTGCCATTACTATTGTTTTGAGGTACTTATACATTTTTAAATATGCTAAAACTACTGTGTCAATGATATATTATACATTCATGGCAGCACAGGACCAAGTCCAGCAGCAAACACCAGAGCGATCAAGGCCCACCATACCAAGCAGGACCACAGGTGCAGACTGTGCAAAGTAGCCCCTGAAACAATTTTGCACCTTATAGCAGGGTGCAAGATACTGGCAGGTAAATAATACATAGAGCGCCATAACTAAGTAGCCGACATAGTATACAGGGACATTTGTGCAGAATATGGACTGGAGACCCCTATGTCCCAGTGGGGAACAGCCTCTAGGTGGAGAATGAGAAGACTAAGATCCTCTGGGACTTCCAGATCCAGACGGATAAAATGGTGTTGGCCAACCAGCCGGACATATGATCATGGATAAGCAGCAGAGGAAAGCCATAGTGATTGATATATTCATTCCTAATGATGAAAATATCGTAGACCTTGATGTAGACATATGATTATAATGACTGCATAAAGACATGAGAAAAATATTTCAGAAGTCTCAAATAAAGTTTGAACTCCGCTTAACTCAACCCAACTGCATCTCCTCTGCAAGATCAATATCAACTTCAGATCCTTTTTGCAGTATATGATCGAAGTCCCTGAATCATCCTACTTAATCCAGGGGAGATGAGTGTGTATGCTAGCGCTACGTCTGCTCTCTCTCCTTATGAACTGCAGTGAAAGGAGCATCTGGTTGGAAGCTCAAACCACTACAGCAGCGCAGCACTCTGCATGTCATTATCCAGTCAGCACAGATGACTTCACTACAATACTACTCTCCATCTCAGTCTTTCTGTCTCTCCAACTCTCCCATGTGCACAAACTGACATTTTTTTGAGCCTCAGCCCATTAAGCACATATAAACATGCGCACAAAGACTCCCACCCCCTATAATGTGTGCGAGATGAGTCAAGCATGTCTGAAGAGCCAGAGGCCACTGTGCAATTAAAACCATTTGTAATGTGTCACACCACGTTACCAAAACTAGGACAATCTTACGCTTTATAATGTAATTTCAACAGATTATATAATCTGATGCATTAAAGCAACAGTACTAACACAGTTTACTGACTGCTTCCAGGCCTGTGTACTAATCAGCAAAAAACTGAAAAGCAGACAGATGTAGACTTTGTCATAATTTCAGATCTAAATGTGGAAAGAGATCATCTGTAGATGCTCATGTGGTAATAAAATCTTTTGGTTTGCAGAAACGTTTCTTATTGTGAGAAATGTAGCTTCATTCTGCAGGAGCCACAGAGAAACAAGCCTCTCAGTAAGGATAAACGCAGGAAGAAGTGGCAGAAACCATAAGCATCTGGTATGATCAGACCTCACACCCGGCCTGATTTTCATACAGTTTTCTAAATGTGAAGAATTTGGATATGGTCTTAATAGAAAAAAATGAAAGCAGTCTCAGCTATTTCAAAAGGGAACTTTCTTTCAAGGACTAGCACACACTGTGCACATTAATTCCAAACTTTTTATTACCATTGCTCTTGGAAAAAGAGACAGAGGAAAAAAAATCTGAAAGAAAAGTTTTAGTAGAGGGACCAACCCAATTAAAATCCTGCTTTTAATAGCCTCCTTCAATTGACTTTTAATGTTCCCTGCGGTCTCGTTAATAAATTTACAGCATTTAGTCACAAACTGCCAACTTGAATTTCCATTGCATAGAAAAAGCCTCGTTCACATGCTTGAAAGAGATGGAGAGGTAGATGAAAGACGGTACAAAGGACAAAAAAATGAAACCCGTAGATTTAAGGAGTCAGATGAAGGAGCAAACTTTCCAAGCACAGAAAACACCATGTTTTTGACATGTTTAGAGCTAATTTCTCTCATATAGTTGGGTGATTAACTTGGGCTGTTACAGCCTCGGTCATCTTTGCTGTGCAAGCATTTGCCTTAAACACCAACATTTTTTTAAATGATAATCCAATAGAATCCAGCATCTCCTAAAAATTCGATTGACTTGGACAAATCAAACCCTCTGTTAGTCCAGCAGTGAGAGGAGTCTAATCCTGGAGTTCTAATAGAATGGAGGCTTATGTCAGGGGAAGATTGATGGCTGCTTACATAAACCCAGCCCAATACACCCTGTACAGTTTTAGGGCTGCTCACTTGGTAAGCGCTGCTCCCAGCAGAACTGCCCCCCTGGGAACATCCTGTATGGTGCATACATACCACACCCGAGGAGCTCAGCCCTGCCTGACACGCTGCACGCTGCCTTGATTAATTGCTCATCAAGCTGCAATGGAGTTTAATTAACTGATGAAGTTGATCCACCATTCTCCACTAATCTGCTCTTTTTTATGTCTCATCCTTGCAGCTGGAGGGTGGAGTAGCTGCTGCAACACATGGGGTGTCAGTTTCCTGTTAAAACTTTCCATCTGCACTCATTATTGGACCATAGAGATACTTGTTTCATTAGATATAAAGCTGTAAAACAGGCTCTGTGGACTGTTTTTTTTAAATAGTCATTAGATGCATTGAATGGCATTGTTTTCTTTCTTTCTTTCATCAAAACAATGTTTGAACAGATGTGTTAACCACTTCGAGTTCAACTAAATTATCTCAGAAGCTTAGATAAAGCTTACTAGAAACTATTGGTAACAAGATTTCTATGAATAATACATCAGCAAATAAATAAATAATGCTTTCGTATTAATGTTTTCCGTTAAAGGGTATGATATGTTGTTCACATTATGCCTGAGGCTTAAACAAACCAAGCGCAGAAAGAGCAATGCAGAGGCAGAATGAGCCACTGATGTTGTAATGGTTTACTGAAGCAAGCTTATTTCCCCCCGCCCTCATAAAAACAGCGTTGAAAAGAAAGAAAGTGCAAAATGTTGTCTGAAGCAGTACTGGGCCTCCTCTCTGATTGCTGCAGAAATGAGCATCACGGTTTAGTCTGTCCTAATCTTCTACTTGTTTATAAGCCATTCATGTTGACAACCATTGTGCACCAGTCACTTTTCATATCTCACTAGCCTGACGCCATGGGACAGCAACACATCTCCCTCCAGTGCCCATGTCTTTGAGAGGTCTACTGGCAGGTGGGAGAGCACCTCTGTCATCCTTTCACTGTGTAATGTGTAATGTGTGTGCGTGTACAGTAAGTGTACATGCAGTAGGATATTGTGCTCCCCCAAAGAGGCTAAATGTCTTAATGCTGCGAGGGCAGGAACACTGTACTCTGCACCTTATCTTTTAATTACTTCTGACAGTTGTGTGCTTCTCATATTTTAGGCAAAGCTTGGTTAATGAAATTACAGAAGTAATGGAATAATTAGGAAAAAAAAACTTTTCCTAACAGCATGTGGTCCCCATAATTTACTGTCTATTATGCTGTAATTTGTTTTGTAATTCATTATACTTTATTATACTAGCAGACAAACAAATAGAGACAAGTAAATATGAGTTTATGTAATCACAGATATCATTGCTAATTGTGTTTCATCATAAAAGTGAAGATTGTGTAAAAGACCCTTTGTGGAGCTGCATAAAATTACATTCTTATAATTTAAGCAATTGTAGTAAATCCCTAGGGTTCACATTTAGCTTTAGTTTACATTTTGGTGCATATTTTCGAAAGGTAAAACATATCATCTGATAAAATGCTTCATGCAATAAAACCCTCAAGGACATTTTTCTTAATCTCTTTTTTTATACGGTCTATGTTCTTAATGCTACTTGAAGCGCACTACAGCAGGGTCTCCGACATGGAAGTAGTGAGCAAGTCAATGCTGCACACAGTGCAGCAAATGCTCTCATCACCAGACCCAACCAGTTATCATACCATCTCATATATGTGCAGAGTATACATGTTTTTAAATGGCAAATGAAACAAAACAGAGGTGCAGAAGTTCACATTTTTAGTTCAGAAAATACAACCAAACACAGAAAGCCTATGCGGTAGTGGCCATCTACTGTGAAACAGCCTATTTTACAAGGTCAGAGCTGCACTGTCTTTAGAGCAACTCAAACCCCTACAGAAAACATAGATTCTTATTTTTATATTTATTTTACTATTTTATTTTTTGACCATTTGCTTAAAAGTGTATTTTATTTTTGTTTTGTGGAGTACTTTGTTCAACAGAGGTTGTTTTTTGATGTGCCATAAAAGCAAATTTGACTTGACATGACTTGAGAATGGCCTTCTATCTAGTTTGTGTTGTTGCTTTATTTGTTTTTTATATCATTGTTATTCTTCTTCTAACAAACCTATCTGCTATAGTTATCTTCATAGGATTTCTAAAGGTCAGATATGTGAGATATAGGGGCAACCAGTGAAAAAAATAGCAAGCTACAACTAATTAAATACCACTGACGTATCCAAAAACCAAGAATAAGCCAAAAAAACCACTGTTTGGTTTGCTCCTTTTTGGCTTCTTAAACAACATGACAGAAAACAATGAAATATTACTGTATTACAGTCTATGTATTTTCTTAATTGTAAGACATCCTTGAAGCAGTTTGTCAACTGCACTTTGTGTGTGGTAGAAATGAATATACAGAAGCTACATTATATTTGTTCAGAATCTGTCTAATGGTTGAAGTGACTAAGCATCACAGAAGATGGCTTGAGATTTTTTTTCACGAGTCTGTTGAGTGGCTTTCATAGAGTGAACATAATAAAAAATTAAATTAAAATGTCATCCCATTATAGTAGGATGTAAAACACAAAGTAGAAGAAGTTATTGCAATTCAACAAAATACACTTTTCTTCATGAGATGTGGAATCTATGAGTCTATACTCAGCTGGAAGCGACATAACTGTTAGTAAAGAGAGCTGGCCAGTAGCGCTTCCGTAAAGTCACAGCTCATCTTTTTATTTTTAAACATTTTTTTGCAATGACATTTGCTGTCTGTCCATACTCTTTCTCTTGCTCATCCAACCTGTGACACATTCCATCAAGTGAGGTCAACGGATATCTGAAATTTCCTTCTCTCTCACTCAAAGAAATCAATTCAGGTTTCAGGTGATTCTCCTGTCTGTCCACTTGTGACAGCTGGCTCGCAGTCGGGGTGAGTTGACCTTCATCCCCATCCTCTCTGCCAGGACTTCCTGTATACCTCTGAGTGTAGTCAGAGCCTGCTCACGTCATCTATACAATTTGTATTGCATGCATCTCGGACTAAATAAGATCATATATAATCAAAGACACTTTCAAATGTAATGGCGACATAAACGTCAGCTGAAGATGGGACGGGGGGGAGGTGTTGGTTGGAGTCAAGCAAGCAGAGTTTGCAGCATATGCCTGAAAGATGGGAACATATGCTGTGAGTGACCCTTAATCCACAGTACAATACTTCCAGACACTGAACATGGTTAAGATAACAGAATGGGACAAATGTTTTTGTGTGTCCTCTCAGGTTATTTCAGGTGAAACAACAATAAATGAATAATTATGCTAGCTGAAAAAAATGTTAATTCAGAATCACAGTCGCGACGTGTGGAATCACTTAACTACGTAACTCTTTGGCTCGCTGGTTTGAAACAGAATAAAAGACAGTACATAAGTAACTTTGATTAAGAAATCAGTTGGAAGTAGATAAATATGAAATAATAGAGTGTAATAGGGTTGAACCAATAACTGCCCTCTTATAGGGTTAATGTTTATTCTGACTATAAAGACTATAAAGAGCATAAAAAACCTTTATCATTTTATTGAAAACTCATCCACTGGCTCACTTGAGAAGGAACACTGTGGCTTAATGTTTCTCTACACTGTAACATGGTGGACTAGATTTTTGGGCTCATTAGCTTGCTTTAAAGCAAATGGTTGAAAAAACAATCAATGAGTTTTAAACTGAATGCTTATCTGCGGTGCATGCCATTAGTAATTCTATCTAAACCGCAGTCATTAAATAATGGTATGCATATGATTCTAGACAAAAGAGAACACACACACACACACACATACATTTACAGAATGATTAGAATTTGTATATTAGTCTGTATGTGATTTTCTGATTTGTCTGTAGTGAGTTGATATAACTAACAAGAAATTATGGACTCGACACAATCTCAACATCTGATAATGGTTACAAATAAATGCATTCCAGGATTAAAAGATACAGATTTAAACATATAGATATCAATATGTAAACTCTTCTGTCAAACTGTAATCTGTGCACCTCATGCACACTGTTCTCCTTACACATTATTTTCATCATAAAAGAAGCTGAAGGGTTCATAAAACTACAAGCTCACTGCATTGCAGTAACTGCAATACAAAAATATTCAGTAGAAACTGTCTTTAATCTGCATTCCTCCATATTTATTTGTTGGTAAATCCATTATAAGCATTGCGTTAGGAGACTGATAAAATTACAGCTTTAACAATGAATGAAAAATGTTGAGTTGAGGCTTCTGGCTGCATATGATTTGAATATAGTTTGAATTTATAGGGTAAATGGAGAAAAATGTGATAAACTCCGCTGCACTTGTAGCGTTTTGCAGACAAATGAAAGAAAAATGTGTGGTACTGCCAACTAGCATGCATAAGACAGAGACAATGTAATTATAACCCCGTGGTTATCTTCTCCTTGTTTTCTGTTTGCCTGCTTTGTGACTTGTGTCTCTAATTATTCAGATAAAGCTTTGCTCACACTTTTTGTAAAGAAAAGCTTGGCACGGCATTTGTTTTTCTGGCCTTTCTCAACCCTGGTTCCTAATATAACATTTTCTAATTACTTGTTGTTCAGTTCAGCCTTTCATATTACAGTTAATGTACTTAGTTATTGAAAGCTGTACTGGATTGCTATTATGAAGGGATGTAGAAACTTAAATTTATTACATGATAGCAAATCCTTGTTTGCTAAATGAAGAAAGAAAAATAAATTGCACCATCATTTTTTGTCCAGGGTTTTTTCTATTCCAAAATTCAGAAATGTACATATACTCAGTTCCATATGTACTTAATTAAATATGTTTTAGTAAACTATAAATAATAAACTGCAGAAAAAACTGAGCTGGAGAAAAATTCCCACATCCAAAGTACTACAGGCACTGCTAAGTACGGCTGTAATCATGTCGGCTTTAAAACGATGGATGTTTTCCAAGAATGCTAGATGCTTCCATCAACCGTAACATCGAAGCTATCTTACATTTGGCAGCCAGAGCTAGCAACTCCTGCCTGTTACATTGTCAGCATAAATTAATCCTGGCTCTTCACTGCCTGTAGAAAAGTGCATCAGAAATAGAACTGGTATCAACTTTAACTGAGTTGTGAAGACATCAATAAAAATAAGTTGGCTACCCAAGTTGCATTTACTGTGCTGTAGATTGATATTATTTTTTATTAAATCATTTTCACTGACCAGCATAAACAATGATTGTTAGAGATGTTCTTGCTTGTTTAGGTTGTTGCTACAGTAGTGGGAGGGCATGCAGCTGTGGTTTTAATTCTTTGCTCACTTGCATATGGGACTTTGTCGTAGTAAAATATGAAAACCATTTGCTCAGCCAATATGCAATTTGTAATATAACACTGAACTCGGATTTCGACTGAGACCACAAAACTGCTGTAAGTTGTTGCTACACGGTGAAAATAGAAAAGAAAAATCAACAACTGCCCAGAGCTATGGCAGACAGTTGTTATGCCTGGACAGTTATCAGCAGGAGGGAGAAAAACACACAAACACAAAAAAATTGAACTAGGAATTTATGTCGCCATCAGCTGTTATTTAACTGTGTTAGTGTTTCAGGGTGCATTTTTACTTGAAGAAAGCCCTGGAGTACATGTTTCTAATACTTCCACAGAACGCAGAAAGTGCCGAGCTTTAAAATTGCCACCATCAATCAAGAGGTTTTAAAGGATGCAACAAGCAATTTCATGGATGACTTTTTTTCAACTTCTTTGACATTATTTCCTCATCGACTTCACATATTGTGTCTTCGTTTTCCTCCAAACCTACATCTGCTGTTTCTGTTCGACGGAGTACTGCAAATAAAAAAGGGACCCTCTCTGCCTTGAAACTGTTTTTTTTCATAAATGTTTACCATTTTAGCTATTCCCACACTGAAGCGAGTTCACCTCTAAAGAGAAATACTTTCTAACATCGGGAACAAGAAGTGTTATGACAAGAATAAGACTTTACCTAAACCTCAAAGGAATGAACCTTGGCCTAGATATTTCAGATAATGACGGAATGGTTCCTTTCACAAAATTGTAATATATTTCTGCAATGTTGTAGTGACTCACCAGCCTTGTTTTCATTTTGAACAATTGTTAGCAGATGGGGTGGGGTGTGGGGCAGAGCGAACGACTGCTGTGTTTGTGATATGGGATCAGGTCTCTCTGTTTGCCTGCAGGCTGTAAAGCTTGAGTATTCCTTACACCAAGTAGGTGAGCTGAAGTCTAGTCATGATCATTCAAATCAGCAAGTCACGATGTTTATCTAAGCAATGACAGGAAAATCACATTTATAAGGATAATATTACAATTGAGAAAAAAATACGTAATAGATTTTTGTTTAAACACAAATGTATACGTCTGACTTACATTTATGCTATTTGGCTATAATGGAAGTGATCTAACCGAAATGACCACACACACATACAGACACATAAAAAGGAAAAAAAAACAAGTTCGTTTATATAAAGCAAAATAAAAATGTAAAAATGATCATGGGGAGAGCCGTGGAAACATGTGATTCCAGTAGCAAATAGGACATTTACTGAAAAGGTGTTTTTCTCTTCTTTTTTGTTCTCTCAGACAGTCTTTAAATTCCTTTCACCCTCTAGCTATATCTTTTCAACACACAAAGGAGTCCGATGCATGCACAGAGCATGCTAAAGCGATGAGGGATTGTTGTCTTCATCCCCAGACCCAGTAGCTATTTTTGAGAGCAACAGACCCAGTAGCTTTGTGCTGATGGGTGCTCAATACACTGCAAACGATAGCCTGGCAACAACATCCTTATAGAACTAGAAGCAATACAGAATATATTGGTGTTTTTCTTATTTTTCCACTACATTCTTTACAGCTTTTCCGTGCTTACGTCAGTTTGATGGTCACTAGGGACAGGAGATGCTTTCTTAAACCCTACAAAAGGTCTAACTCCAAAAGTTAATGACCAGCTGAAGCTGTTCAGTTATCACAGCCAAAAATATAACCTTAATAACCCTAAACAGATGGTAGTTTATTAGTTTTGGTGGGTCACAATCATTACTACTTGTTTTTTTTTTATATAGCTTGTTCACGTGTATAGCAACTAAATCCATATGAGTCAGTTAAACTTAGAGCTTTCTTATTTTAACAAGATTAGTGAACATTCATAAGCACCTGCCAACTTCCTCTGCACACATTGCAAGGATTAAAAATTCATCCCCTCCCTCTGTCCTGTGGCAAACTGACTGACATCACGGTGTCAACGAAAATGCCTGTAAGGCCACAGAGCAAGGTGACAAGCCTTGCAAGGAGCCGTCATTAAATGCTAGCTTTGTCAGTTATAAATCCAAATACATTTTCAGAAAATGGCAGCCCCGGTGCTTTTTTCCCCCTCTTTTCCTGTTCATCCCTTCCAATCAACACACCCCACTGCAATCAGCACTGATTTAAACAGAACCTAATTCCCTATGAGGTGTTTCAACTGTACATTAATCTCATCTAAAGACTCAAGCATGCACAAAAATAAGAAAATAAGAAAGAAAAAGAAAAAAAGGGCTTATCCAACCTCCTCAATTTATGGATTGAAAACAATTATTCTCTCCTGCCATGTACGATGAGAACAGTAAAGAGCACCTACTCAGAGATAAATAGTGCAACATAAAATCTGCCAATGAACACAGTGACAGTGGTGCTGACAGCCTTTCTGGAAGATGAAGACAAGTAGAGACCAAGTGACACATATTTGGATGTTTGTCATCTCTGAGGAGCTGACTGTGCACTTTCATCTTAGTTTAGTGTGTCTTGATGGAGCTTCATCTACTTGCCTTCCTGTCCTCTAGTCAAATGTCACAGCAGAGTTTGGTTATAAAAGGAGAGAATTGTACTGAAAAGGTTTCTATTTGACCCACCACATGTTTGTGACAGAGATTATCTGTAGCTTTTATCAACTGTTGTTCATTGACCTAATAACAGCCTCTTGGCAACAGTGTTGCTAAATGAGTAATATGTTCTTCTTGGTTTTGTCGTTTACTGCTTCATTCATCTCCCTGGTGTCTATATAGATAATTTTATATTCATTAATTGATTATCTTTAAGAGAAATGGCTTTTCTTATTCTGCTTTGTGTATTAATTGAACAGCTAACCAGATAAAGTATCGGCACATCAGATATTTCTATTTGTAAAACTGAGCTGATATACATGAAAGCAAGCGTGTATGTTGATTTAACAAAAGACTGATGATAGGAAGGGTAATTCTCACAGTTATTTTCAGATTCTTTAGCACCTTCTTAATAGATGATGCCACATCACGTGTCTTTTTGTTTAATTTTTCCCTGTTTAGCTGATTTTTGAGAATGACCTAAATTTCCAGCTTCTAACTGACCCAGTAAGAAGACACAATCATGTAGCCTAACACTAGTCAGGGATGTTTTTGCAAATATTTATTTTTTCATTGTGAGTGAAAATTGTTGCTTTCCAATCTCAACTCTACATACCCGCTAGTGCTACAACAATTGGATGGCCTGTTTCCTGGACCATGGCATATTGTTTTTCAGCCTTTCGGTTATGGCACATAAAGGACTACATACTGCTGATGCTGAAATTAGACCAGGGCAGTCAGGTGTTACTACAGTGCACAATCAAACTTGTAAGATATAAAGAAAGAGCATTTTGTTTAGGTTTCTCTAAGGATTTACAATGATTATTAAGTAAGTGATTTGTCTAAACATTTGTTTCCATTTTAATCCTTAATTAATTTGTTTCTATTCTCACTGGATTTGCTAACACCTTAAACCTTAAAGTACCACCACACATATCCTATCAACTCAAGCCTTGCTGATTTAGGTTAAATCTACCTTTCATACTTACCTGGAGCTATGTGGTTACTCCTGTAATGTTATATAAAGCAGTGGTGGTTTCTCAAGGATGAAAACATCTTAATAAAGTGGCTTCTCCCAACTACTTATATATAGAAAGTTAATGTCTCACTTTTCTCTTTGGCTCCTATCAGGGGGTTTGATTCACACATTTTTTAATCTTAATTTTTATCATGAATATGTAAACTGAAGGTACTTTTCTAGTAAAACATTGTCTGCAGGGGCAAGGCAATGTGATGAAGACTTGTGTCAGGGCAAGTGAGCTGGAACTGATGGTGCACATAATTAATAGTCTGAAATAGACTGAGAATTAGTGCTGGGCTGGGATGTTAATTGACTATGATACTTGGGCTGGTGCCTTTCAGCCTGAGGCTTATTCTTTTCCCTGTGCTTTGCTATATCGCTTTACTTCGATTCTCACTGTGTCCTATTTCTTCGTCTCCTCGCTTTGCTTTATCCTGATTTTGCTTCCTACTCGAGTCCCCCCTCTCTTTTCAATCTCGTTTTTTATATTCCTTATACTTGCTGTGTAAGTATCCTTTACCTTCAAGGTATATGGAACTTCAAAAACAGAGGATAGACATGTGGCACATGCTTCTAATGTGGTTGAAGCCACTACCTTTGCAAGGTTTGGTCACAGCTTGCACAACAGTGAAATAATGTAAGAGCTGCAACCACGGGACTACAATGCTAATATGCATGAACAGACTCAATGAGAAAGAACTGAAGGCTTACAATGAAGTCTTACAGTGGCATTGTATTTATATCACCTGTTTAGCATCCTTTTCCATAATTCATCTGCTCAAATGAATGACCTGTGCAACTTTGGATGGTGCTACCGTTTTGATAAATATGCAAGAATACAAGGTCATAAATAAGCTGGGTCCAGCATTTTCCTTCTTTCTAACATTTCCTCCACACCCTTTATCCTGCATTGGATTTTACCATGACAGATAGCATAGCGCTGTTTTTAGGATAAAAAGACACAACAACTTGCCAATAAAATGGTCCAATTTAAACAGCAGAATAAAAAAACAACCTGAAATAAAATACTGGATCTAAAAGTTCCCATACTGCAAATCAGTTAATATTTTATAAAATATTTCCTCTCCAGGAAATTTCCATCTTTTATATAAACACCAGCTTGTATCTCCAGCTCTCCCACTACTGCTAAAATCTGTGTACAGAAAAAGACACACTATAAATAAAGGTGTAATATTTGTGTGCAAAGGGATTTCGCATACAGCAACTTTCCTGTAATGCAGTCTTCCTACGGTATTTCTCTAATATACACATTCTATTCAGTAATAACAGAGCAATTCCAGCTGCCGTCACCACCACACCCAGAGAGAAAATACAGCTCGGCTGAGGCAGTTCAGTTTTGATAATAGAAAATCAGACACTGCCAAAGCTTAGCAACCATCATTAATCTCCAGCCCCAGTGCTTGACTCACAGGGAGTGACTGCTAAAAGAGGGGAGGAGACAGAGAAAATAGAGCAGGAGGGGGAGATTGGAGTGAATGAGAGGAGTGAATTCGTGAGTAAAAGAGGAAGGCATATCAAAGTGATACTTGGAAGATGAAAAACGTGATTACAAAGGTGGAAAAGCATGGAGCAGGTAGATCAGGATAGGAACTAGAGGAAGAAAGAATTCAAGGCAAATAGAGGAGAATGGTCTAAAGGAAACTGTCAGGACTGAAGGTAAAAGGTTGACCCCATCACAGATTACATCCAGATGTCTGGTTGTTCGCACACCGATACCAATCAGAGTCATTCCAGTACCACCCCATCACACCTTATCACTCTGTTGTGCAACCACATGCTGCAGGTGTTCCTGAGACATCACACCATTATGGGGATATCAGTGCACTTGAGCATTACCTCACATATCACTAAATAGACTTTTATGCGTGAGCAACTGGAGCTGAAGTATCCACTGACCAGAGCAAAGACTGCCATTGATTTGCAGTGCTGAAGGACAGGCTGAGGTTGTATGCTACGGGTTGAGGGGCTGCGGCCGTGCAGGCTGTCAGGGTATAAAGGCTGCTGGAGTTCTGAGACAGCTCTACGTACACAGGCATTTATCATCAGCAAGGTAACTGGCTTCTCTGGAAGCAACTCAGGCGAAAAATGAACAGCTGCCATGGCTGCACTCACAAAGACCCCACCATTCTTTCTGTCTTTCACGGACTTCCATTTCCACAAGTGGGGAAACCAAATAAGACACACTGTCATTATAATACATAACTTCTCATAAAGGGTCATTATTTTCTGACTGAACGATGTATATTTGAACCAAGCAATTCTGAAGTGCATGTTGTAGACAGGAAGGAAACAAATCACAACACCTAAAAAGAAATGAAAGACATCAGGGTTGTGTGCTCTCCAAACTAGAAAAATCAGTCTACAACTTTTTTTTTAATTGTTTCATTTAAAAAATATATTTTAAAGAGAAAATCTGACAATGTTCCAAAATGAGCTAAGTAATCAACAATCTTTGGTTAAGTTGCCAATAATGCCCGACAAATAATCTGTATTAATTATTTCAGTACTTTGCAAACAGGTTGTATTCTGCTGACATTTTCATTTAAGCATTTAAAAGCACAAATACACTGCATACAAAAAATGCCACAATATTTTCTGCAGAAAGTAAGATTCTTGTTTTCTACAATGAAAATGTACAATAAAACTTAAAATACTTTTATTTTTTTACTGTTTTCTTTGAAGGAGCATTACGTATCTGCAGGGTAGTAATTGTGTAGAATTGTGAGTAAAGTGCATTTTAAAATTTTCTTGAGCTTTCATATTAATGTTATGGATCTTGAAGAGGCATTTTGCACTTCTTGGGATTTTCTTTACACATATAACACAACTTCTGAAAGGCCCTCAAATGCCTTGATTCAAGTTCAAGCTTTTCTTTTCATCCATCCATCCATCCATTTTCTACCGCTTGATCCCAGAGCGGAGTCGCGGGGGGGCTGGAGCCAATCCCAGCTGTCAACGGGCGAGAGGCGGGGTACAC
>JBAMHV010000017.1:11071990-11116685 GCA_037177535.1 Pseudomugil gertrudae | reverse complement strand
ATCAATTAAATTGATCAATTATTTATTCATTGATTGAGTAAGTCACTCTCAATGACATCAAAGGTTTCCTTTTAAGCCTTAGCTTATCACCGTAAGCTAGAAGTTAAAAGGTGGTGCTCCGAGGTAAATATTATTAATATTAATATTCCATATTAATATTAATTTATGACGCTATAATGCTACAAAAATAAATAAAAAACCCAACCATCACCTTGCTGCTTTCTTTTCCATTTTTCCTCCTTCACCCAACAAGAAACTAAAAGTACAATTTTGTAAATCCACCCGACAGATCAAAGTGCTACCATGTTCTAAATGCTGCCACCCACCCACCAGCCTCTCCTGTGGAAGAGCACTATCAGCAGTAAGCGTCTAAGAAGCGCCCAGACAGCCTGATTAATCCTCTAATAGTTCCAGAGAGAGATAAAGACAGATACTGTAGAAGCAGAGATGGAGAAGGCAAGAGAAACAAAATTGGGGCTCAGTTATCACAAAACACAGTAAGCTGCAGAGGAGGAAGTGAAAAGAAGACAAGGAAGGGTGAAGGCTGATGAAAATGGCTGTGTTCTGTCTTTTTTTGAGACTCTTATACATTTTAGCCTTTAAAACTGTCAGATTGCTGCCTTGTTGTATCATCATCTCCTGTCCCCCTTCCTTTTGCACTCTTTCAGACAAACTCGGTCTACATGACAGGATGATAATATCAACAGGATTCTGCAAAGACAGGTAATAAAGACCAGAATGTAACATAATAAGGAAGTTACTGCCACTTATGGTTTAGGAAGCATGCAATATTGTCTTTCAGAATGAGAGAAAATTCAGAAAGCAACTCTCAGTGAATCAGACAATATTGCAAGAGAAAATGCTTTTAAATCCTCTTAGAACTGAGAGACAATTACAAGTCATTTTTGACAAGCAATTACATTTTTTGACAATGCAATGAATCTCGTTTAGTAAAAAAACTTCCAAACTAATTTCACAACCATCAAAGAGGGTGTGTTTGCCACCGCTTCATGTCTTTTGTGCACACCTGAGGGGGAAAAAATCACTTATGCAAGGCTTTGTGCAATAAATATGTAAATGTATACATGCATAAGCACCTTCACACAATTGTGATGTGAATGTGGGCAAAGATGTGGCACTGCATATGATTATGAGTATGAACACTGTTTTGTAAACATGCTTGTATATTACACAAATCATTGCAACTCTGGAATCTGTTATTATTGTCATTATTTTAATGAAAACAGGGCATAAAAAAACATTGATTATGCTTTTTTAAATGGCTTGCATTCCCATTGTCGTTTTGCTTGTTTTGCTTGGACATACAGTAACTATTACAACACACTTGCGAAAAGTTGTACAAAGTAAAAAAAAACAAAACAGATAAGTCCATATAAATGTTTAAATCACCAAATAGGCAGGTCTGTTTTGAGTGGTGGCAGCGTTTGCGCTGGACCCAACGTACAGCAGAATTTTTATACAAACCACCTACGCTTTGCAAGCCCAAGCTTGGGAGTCAAATGATTGCATAACTAGATATGCAGGATTTTTGAGCAATAAGCACAGCGCAGCAACAGCTATGGCAGACAAGACAACATGTTTTGTTTGTGTCTCTTGGTTGTAAGTGTCACATATGTTGGCAGGTAATGCACTGTGTCCAAAGACTGTAGTCAGGATGCAAAAGGAAGGTCTGCTTATTTGTCTTACAGCATCAGTGTGTTGGTTGCTCCATGATAGTTTTCTTGTTTTTGTTTCTTTTCACTCAGCCTGTTTTCCCTTTTTGTTTGGTTAACCCAATGCTATTAGTTTATTCCAATATGTTCTGCAACGCAAGCCTTTCTTTTTTGTTTCTCTTCCTTTCTTTCTTTTTATAGCTATAATGAACCAAAAAAAGTACACAAACTACTTTAAACCTTCAATACCCAATACAGCTGATACAGTGGAATCTGCTCACAGTAAATTTTGTGATTTGGAGCACAGCTTGCTTTTTCAACCAATTATTGGGAACTCTCACTGTAAGTAGCATCACCTGGCTTTGAAAAACACTACAAAGAGAGCATATTTTCTATAACCACAGCATCAGTCAGAAAACATTCACAGCTTGACTGCAGCAATACAGTTGAGCTGGAGAGGAAACCGGGAAGAAAAGATTAAAGTGCCCACTAGACTTTTAATTGCCAAATCAAGCTTTGGGTCTGAGTTATTACCTGTCCGATTCAAGGCAGGACTATAGAGTACTGCACTGACAGGCCCCTCTACCTGACAAATAGAAGAACAGCTGTGAGTGACTGTCGGCTTTTCAGTTTGTCTATGACAGCGTCTGTCTTCATTCAGAGCTCTTAAATTGGCTTCGGAACCAATTGGAAATGGTTCTTTTATTATACACCTCCCATAACTCCCCCTCTCATCAAACCCAGGCCATCTTTTATCAGGAAGATGACGTTTCCATTAGGGTCTGCCAACCTCTTACTGCTGTTCTGTGAGTTGTGGTGCTGGGGGATGAGCATTGTTAACCAACACAACTTTAACGGGATCTCACTGGCTGGGGCGAGCAAAAGCCTTGGTTGAGGTAAGGCGGTTCATCAGATGAATGCTCACCCTGAACACACACAGGAGCAGGTGCACAGACACGAACGATATTTCTCCAGTTCTCCTTTACACTCGTTCTCACACAGACAAACACAAACATTCACAGATCTGACAAGTCAGACAACAGAGACACAGAAACAAAGGATAGAACTTGGTCAAAGGGGAGTGTGTCTGTCAACTTTTTCTCACCAGTTTCAGTCTTTCATCAAAGATACAAGAGGCCCGTAAGGTTCTGCCACCAATCTCGAAACACTTCCAGTCCCCAAACAGGAAACTGGGGTTCTTTCAAAGCTAGATGATTCCCTGGTCTCTGTGTTACTGTCTTCATTAACTAAATCTCTTTTTGCAGCTCACGTTTACAGCCTTGCTTTCACGAATCGGGATAATTTCAGAGCACAGAGAACAGGGAACATTTCTGCTCTCTACCTCATTTTAAGGCTGTATGTAGACTAGTTCCAGTGACACTGTTGGTGCTAATGAGGACATAGCTGTGCCCGGTGTGTGTGGGTCGGCAGAGACATACGCTGTGGTCCCACTCTGGGAGTTTTAATTAGATCTACATTATCAGACTGTCTGTCCACCCAGGCACACTGTTCAGATGCTTCATAAATCACAATTCTAAGTGGTTACTACACAAAAAATCCTGCGTACTGTTTGTAAAAATTTACCTCATACATACAATAGTGAAATGTCACTTCTTGCTCTGTTTCTCTGCACCATTTCTTCAGGTGGCCATGGGAAAGCAGCCTTTCCTCCATCATGATCTCATCAGGTCCACCTCCTTGACCTTTGCGCTTTGTTGTAAATGTCAGCTTTCTTTATGAGCTTTGTGATGAGTTTATTGAACAATTCAGTCACTCACTCAAGCACACAAGGCCACGCAAAACACACACATATTAACACTACACATACATGAACAAACCACCAACTAGTGTCCTTCACGGGTAACTAATTCAAATTTTTAGGTTTGCAAGGTGAATAAAATGTATAGTCTGCAGAACTGGCATCATAGCAGCTGACCACCACTGCAGTATAGCAGCACAAATAAATCCAGATTTCACAGGCATTGAAGTGTAATAAATCAAAGGGTGAGTATTTTGGTTGCATTCCTTGCACCACTCAAAATGCTCTGACTGACTGTGAAACCCTGTAATTACTAGCAATCAAATAAGTGACAGCAGATGTAAACAGATGGAAATACGCAGTAACCAAAAATGTAAAAGTAACAATGTCACCCTATGTGTAATGTACATTTCTAGACCTAATGTTACAAGTATCTTGACAGATTTCACAACCCAAATAGGGAATCTGACTTTTTTACTCCAAATCAGCTGGTACCTGTGTGGCTTATTAATAGCCAAAAGGCTGAAGCTCTAGATATTACCCTTCATTTAAACATTGAATCCATATTAAAACACTAATTAATTTACCAAAAAGTTGGGAGAAATATTCATTAAAAGGAGAAATAGACTAATGATGCTACCAATAACTTGTCGAGTAAGTGATAACACTATTGTTCACCTCATTGTACATCTCCTTACATAAATGTATCCATTTTATTTATTTATTAGGATCCTCATTAGAAACCCCATTAGCTTCTCTTCCTGAGGACCTCAATCTTTACAACTAAATGAGTTGCAAAGATTAATCATCTAATTTTTGTTGCGTCTGTTCAGTCATGTCCACCGTGCCATAGAAACAACAATAAATGTGGCCATAAAAGTGTGTCGTCTTCATGAAAAAAAAGAAAAATGTCATTTTCTGATAAATGAACTACTGCATTACTCATAATGAATCATAAGGTTATTTGTGCAATTAGAGGGTTGCCATGCATTACTGACCAGAGTTTTATAAAAGATTTAGTACTCGATTTCATGACATAATAAAATCCTCTGAGAGTTAGTGTCCTTTTATGTGTGTCTACAATAATACAAGGACAACAGTGTATCATAACGCTTGGACCAACACAGCGCTTGCCATATGGTAAAATACTGATCTGATCTCAAGCCATTCCTGAATCAGCGTTCTTTTGGAGCTCTGCTTTATAACAGAGGGAGTGATCAGGCCAGGGAGGCAAATACTACTGCCATGTTGATAAATGTTGTGCATTAGAACAGTCTGTGTCTCTGTGCCCAAACTGGCCCATGACTCTGCCTTGTGGAGCATACAGCTGAGGGAGGGTAAGGTAAGCGAGTTTAGCTTTTTGTTCCTTATTGTGATGTTGACTATAGCATAACCTTTAAATACAGCTATATGGAAACAATGACGCCTAAAAACAGTAAGATGTTTCTCACTGCAGAGATGTGAATGTTTTATGCATGCTCAGTTACACATAAATTAAAATTCTATGAAGGAACAAAGACTCTTACATGCAAACAGTATTGGTGAAAATTTGCCACCCACATCACATGACACATGACAGCCTGTCTATAGCCTTCCAGAAAACACACAAACATGGATTAAAAAGTCATGATGTGCACATGCAGCACAGTCCTTTTCTGACTTAAGCCAACCACCTTCTTCACTTCATGTTACCATCAAAAGGATTTTGCTTTAATGAAACGTCTGGGTTCTTACACGGTCTTTATTTTTATCTTTTGTGGTTTTATCCTTCTTCTTTTCTTCAAGTTATCTTCTGTCTTCCCTTTCTTCATTGTCTTTTGTTTTTTATCAGTTATCTGGCTGGTAAAGGTAATAAAAGGCTAACATGTTGAAGCAGCTCTGCTCTGCTTTGTTATTTTGTTCCTGCACACCCTCTGCTTTGTCTTTTATTTTTGTTTGCAGCAGCAGTCCTTATCAGAGAGATCGGCATGAGATACGGCCTCTGTGGTTCTTTGTAGTGAAATAATACAACGGGTAGATAAAGCCTTGTAGGTGACCAGTTCACTGCTTCACTCCTCCTTCCAGGGCAAGTTAGAAAGTCACCAATGGGGCAAAGATATCAAATCTATCAGTGGCTACCTTCGATGAGTATCAACCCACCACTATCTACCGGACTACTACTATCCGCATTTTAAAACTGCATAGTGGGGTAATTTACAAAATACATTGTAAGCAGTAACCATTTTTGCTATGAAGTCTTGTAAAATTACTGATGTCCTTATTGAAATCATTACAAAGGGCTTCAAACAATAAAATGACTTCAAATGAGCTCTGGATTTACTCTGGTAAATGCTGGTGGCATCACAAGTTCCTACCTCATGCAATTACTTTGTCTCTAAATCGAAAACACCTATTAAGATTTCATGAAGTAGTAATGACTTTACAATTACTTCCAGCCCGGAAATACACAGATCAACCACAGGATTAAAACCACCTGATTTATGCTGTCTTGTTCGGATCCCCGCATCAGGTAAACAATAAATGAAGTGTACAGTGTTCATTGTTGAAGCACAATTCTGAGCAGAAATAACACAGCAAAGTGCATTAGACTTTTTTACACCATATCATCATATTTCTAAAACATCAGCTGTTATCCCCTTTCAAGGCCATGAGCCAGACTTTGTGGCAACAGCCTGTGAGTTACAGCCTTGCCTTAGATTAAATGTACCCAAGCACCTTTTACTTGCAAACTGAGGTACTGAAGAAACATGTTTGGTCTTTATAAGCTTCTGCTGACATATAGTTGCTAAAAGCCTTTACAAGTTGTTACTATAATAACACCTTTAACCACAACTTGACCCGTACCAAACACCAAAGAACACATATCAGAGCCCAGGTGTACACTCTGCTTTAAATCTGGGAAATTTCTCCCTCAAATCACTCCTGAGCAATATTTGCTGTGTGGCAGAGCACATTAACGTGCTGGAAGAGGCCACTGCCATCAGGGAGACACACTGTCATGAAGTGATGAATGCTGGTCACCTACAAAGAATGAAAATCAAAGAAATATTTCCATTAATGGCAGAACACAAGGTTTTCATCCAGAGCACTTTCACAAGTTGCTGTTTTCTCACCCTGCCAGTGTTGCCTATACACACAACTGACCATCCACATGGATGAATGAATGATTACAGATCACAGATTACAGGTTTAAAAGCTGCCCTGACAAGTGTTTGTAGGTTTACCGAGTAGTTTCTGGATCAAAAAACAAACACACAGATTGACTGAGTGAGTGAACAATGATTCATGTTGCAACGTACTAAAGAATTGCAAGACTAGCTATCTGGACACTTCTATGTAAATAATTGCAGTGTTTTGGTCTGTCACTCTCTTAGATGTCATTACTCAGATGAAATAACGGACAACTGGATGTTATATAATACAAATGGATTTATGTATAAATGTTAAATCTATTTTATCCAAAGATTTTGTATATGTCATATTTACCTTCTGCAATATAAGTGACACCTGTAAGATGCAACACCTGCATAACCACAGGTGACCTTGAGCTACACAGTTAACTGTAAGCTAATGCATCACTTCTTGTTCCAAAATAAACTTTAATCTGCATTAACCCTAATTCTGAATGGAGCAGAGACACAGAAGGCCCATAACAATTTTCTACATCTTTTACAGCAGCTCTTTGTTAGCGAATGGGCTATCTGGCAACATGCATTGCAATGATACTTCAAGCATAACTGATTTATTAGGCTGAATGAGGGGAGGAGACACAGACAAGAGAATGATTTAAGCCTCACATGCACTCTTAATTGCTGTTGTCAAGGTGTTTACTTCGCCCTTCTGGGAAAAGCTAACCAAGTCGTTCCTCATACTAAGAACTTAGTAGACCCAACAAAGTAAGCTGTAAAGTATGCATCTATTCTATGGTGCATAATTTACTCCAACCTAAACAAAACTCTACATTCTTCCTGCAACATTCTTGTTGTCGTTTGAGGAAGTGAATGCTACATGGTTGATAAACTAAACAGAATGAGGTCACAGACTGAGGCATGCCATTCTCACCTCATGTACCTACCCGGGGGATAAACGAGGACAAAGGGAAAGTATGCACCAGCATGTTTAATCTCAATGGATGAAGTATGCTGCACATGTGGGCCGCTGGCATGCTATGGATTGATTGCTCTTGTACAGACGGGACTGCTGTCCATTACTGCGCAGTGTTTATTATAATGGAGAGACACATGAACTCACAAAGCCTCTTCCTTGGATGAGGCTGTGGAATAAACTATGACCAGAAGCTGAGTTTGAATGTAACCCTGACAGCTAAAAGACAAGAAACTGGCTAAACTCTCTAACCCGACAGCAAAGATATTGAAGAAAAAGTACACACCATTCTTGGAATACTGAAGTGAAGTTCTGCATATAATTGTAGCTAAAATCTGTATATCAGTCAGACTTTAATACGTTCAACTATAGGATATGAGTATGATCAACAAATCTTTTATTCATAAATGAAAAACCACTTCTGGTATTTAGGGCATTTAATTTCCAATAAAAAAATCATCTTTTGTTAATTTGTTTTGGGATTTCTTGTGTTTTGCTACTTATAAATATGTCTTGGCACTGGTAAAAATGTTTAATATTTTGTAAATTAGTTTCCTAAAATGTTGATTTGTTTGAAACATTTGCTGTCTTTTATTAAATCTAAATACTTTTTTCAGAATGTATTTTAATTTTATTTTAGATCTAACTTCTTAGCCACCACCACTCCACTGACTGGTCAAGACTGGTTTCAGTTGTGCAGATTTCCATTGAATGAAAGGTCCTGCTGCTAGTTTACTCTTAATGCTGTATGAGTCTGTGTGGTTTATGGCTGAACACAAATGAGGACAAAGTTGCTGTTTAATTTTTAAAAAATACAAATAGATTTTTTCATCAGTAAACTAAAACTAAAATAATAAAAAAAATATCAGGGAGCTATTTTAGTTAAATCACCAACAACCAATACACCTGCTACAAAACCTCCACAGCATAAAATGAATAAATACAGCATATCTGCATATTATAGTGATGTGTGGGTAACAAAGAGGTATGGAAAGCACACAGGGTTGAAGATGAGGACAGTGCAGCAATGAAAAAGGTAATTAAGGTGACCAGAACAAGGTGGGCTGCATATGAAATATTTTGTGCAGCCTTACACAAGCTCTGTGGAAGATATAAACAACAGGGCACCCAGAACAATTATGGCATAATTACCTGGGAGGCAACCTGGAAGGATTCTCATTGCCAGGAAAATTTAAATGTAATTGCACAGTTAATTTTGGCTTTGACCCAGTCCAGATTGACTTTGCTTTATGCTCTTTTCTGATCTTTCTTGCAGCAGAATGCACAAACCAGAATGCACAAACGTATAGGTGAGCATTCATACATGTGCCAGGTTCAAATCCTTAATCCTTAAGATGGGCTTTTTCTCTGAAAATGCATTCTTCCTTTCCCCTAAAACTAGAGGTGCATGCACACAAGTCTTAATGCAGTAAGGTGTCAGTCAGGGTAGATTAATTTAAACTTTTCTAGGACAAACTTTTCTTGCTGCATAACATACTTGAGACTGAGATGTTCTCATTCCTCATTGCAAATCAGTGAGAAAAGTTTGACTGATATAACTGTATTCAGAGTTCAGGACTCTTTAGGTTAATTAACAAAGCATGCTTGTTGCTGTTCTTTATCAAGCTTCTGCATAGACAATGGAATATAAACCTAATTAAATTAATTAATGGATGTTTATGTGAAAATGAAAAAAAAAAGCATTAAATTACTAAGAACTAACAAAACGATATAGTGTTCAGTTACATGAACATAGACTGTTAAATGACCAGAGTGACTCAGTTTAGGACCCCCCCCCCCCAAAAAAAAATAAAAAAAAATTTAAAGATTGATCAAGTAAAAAATGATTACAGTTATTTAAGATCAGTGTTTCTTTGTAATGAAGGAATTATCATATTTGTTTGTTATTTCTGCAGTTAATAAATAGAGGAAAGGTGGAATGTTCTTACTGTGAATGGTAACACTGCAGCCCTTCTGTAATGTCAGAGTAGCAAAAAGGTAAACAGTTGTAACAAAGATTATCACAATGATATTAGGATTGATGTAAACACAGCCACTAATAAAATCTATTGGCTGAAATTACATAAACCACAGTGGCCTGTCCTTTACTTCCTAATGTTGCAACCATGTTGCATGTTATCTTGCATCTTTACTGGAATTTAGCAAGTAAAAATAAACAGCCTAACGATGTCCATACTAATTTTACATGAAATAAGCTCCATACGTGATAGTTAGGGGAACGTTTTACTTTAGCTCACTGTAATGGAGCAAAAAAAAATGAGACTATTTTCATCCCACCCTGAGGCTTGGGGCAGCTGTGTCAAAAGTCAACAACTACCGTGCTGTGGCAGTCCTGTCCAAATGCACACAAACACACACTGAATGTCCCACGTTTGCTATATTTTTAAACATGTTTTAAGAACATTTTAGGATCTGAAAATAATTTATACCATGTAACATTGTGAAATGTGCAAGATATAAATGATAGTCAAATGGGGTTAATGTCTACAGTAATGTATCTAATTGGAGTGTTGTGAGAAAGCTAAGCCACTAGAAAAGATCATCTATCACAGTGTAATGAAACAACAAACAGCATGTGATGTTCTTAACCTTGCAACCGCCCCAAAAAGCAAACATGCTTGACAGTGTAACATTGACAATGAAATCGAATTTACCTCATGTTAGCAATGGCAATATTGTTCTGCAAGCCCATAATGTATTGATGTGCAGCTTTGGGAATGACAAGCTGTAGTCACTATGATTTGTTACATTAATAAAAGTGAAGACAGTCTGGTCCTGCCCTCTCAAATACACATGCACACGCATCATTCTCTTCCTCTGTCTCACACACACACATTTACACAGACTTCCTCTTCATGGACCACTTGGCTTTGTAGTGGCAAAGAGCTTGAACAAATTGAAAAATGATTGGAATTGAAAGATGAGTAATGGCGATTCAAGCACGGTCTTTTCTCAATATGGAGATGATGAGATCTGATTCTTTGAGGTCGGGTGCACCGTCAGAACCGAGTGGCTGTCCTGTCTGTGTCTAAAACAGGTAGGAAGCTGCTTGCTCTCTCGTGCAGGCCTCTGCCACAATCAGTCACAGCAGACATAAAATCAATGTTATATTTACCAGCACCATTACCATATTACCACTACTCATTGCCACTTTAACAATTACACCTCAAATTCTGTTAGCATCATGAAAAGCATGGGAATAAAAGTACTGCTCCTCCACTTCATTCAAGGTTTTTTTCTCTGTCTATTTATTGAGGTTAGCAATTAGGATCACCATAAAGTGTTATTAGCTTAGCTTTGTCATATACTACACCTAAAACAAATGAAAGATCTGGTTTTACTGACAGTCAGACACTCAAGGGAAAAGCAAAGAAGGAGGGCAATAACATCTGGTTGTGAATATGAATGTAGCAAAGTCAGACACAGCAGAGTGGCTGTTAGTATGAATCAACCTTTGACACAGTTGCAGCTGTGATTAGCTGTGTTCGTTTCTGGATTTACTGATCCTTTAAAATGATTGACAATAATAGCCGTAAAATCTGTTTTGTGAATGTTCTTGTAAGAACTGAAGAAGCAACTAAAGCAAAAAGCTAAATCAGTATGAAAAAGTATGAAAAAATTTGGCCCCCTGCCATCAATGACTTCTTACAGATCATCCTCAGATTACATGCTCTGCTGATTTCAGACCATTTTGATGAAAGTGGGGAAAAAAAGCTGGCAGTTCTGCCTGTCTTATGATATTGTCCCAGTGAGGTGCGGGGCTTGCAGAAATAAGAGCGACTTGTGTCAGCACAACCCATGAGAAGTCAAACTGTGAGATGGATGTGTTTACTTCTTCCCCTTTGTTCATTAGAGTGTGACAATTCAGTGATAAAGAACATCACTGGGATGTCTTTTAAATACGAAAATATTTCTCTACGGGTTTGTTGAACGTCTCATATTTCACATGCAGGACTTGGTCTTTGCAGCTCTGTGATGGAAACAGACACCATTTGGTCTTATGTTTTCTTCCACTAGTGTGTTTTAAATGGTGATTTTGCAAAACTTAATTTTACCATTTCAATTTAGCAATATTGTGCTTTGGCTACTTTTGAATCTGATTAAAATGCATATTATCACCACGGTGCTGAGTCCAGTGCTGTACTGGGATTGTTACTATAGCAACAGCAGTTAAAGTAATGTGGAAAAAAAAGGTAACTAAAATGGGAAACGGCTGTTCAAATTCAACAATGATTCAAAGCAAATTTGGATTTACATTAAGTATGGAAATCAAACTGTTTGCTCCCAAAATACAGCTATGAACATATGTGCGTTTCCATTTCTAGTTACTGAAATGCAACTGTATTGTAATATGACAATGTTCCACCTGTCAGTTGCTCATGAGGTTTGCTAATATCTGATGTGTCTTGACTAAGCAGGCAACAAGGAGAGCGGCACACCAGCTAATCCGGAGGGTATTGCGTGCAGGTCTGTTCTACGTCTGTGTGCAGAATGAACATGAGAGGTAATTAGTGACCTTAACAGCAGTAGGGGATGAGAATAAGATCTTCTCCCTGGGCAGGTGTTTTAATAAGAGTATGGGGGATAGCGTGAGAACGATTCTCTTTAGAGACCTGCAGCACCTCTCCCAGGTAACAATGTAGTGTAGCATCAAATTAGAATGTGCAGTATTCACCTAATGAAGCACACAATAGTGAATAATAAGATCTCTGTAAGTGGGGTGAACTGCAAAAATATGACATTTTTAACTTGAGTATGGAAATACTCAGATATTGGACCTTGTGTTCTCACTTCTCAGGCCATTATACGTGATTAATAGGGTAGCAAGCAGGAGTAGAAGTTGCAATTAAAGGTGTCTTCCATCAGAAGAAGAACCTCCTTTCTGGTAGTCAGAGGAGGACCAAAGGGAGCGACGCACCGCCGAGTCATTATTCCTCCACCATCCTCTCTGCTCTGTGGAATACATTAACTTCACAGTCTTGCTGCCTTAGCCAGAGTGCCTCCATTGTTTTTTTTCTGTTTTTTAAGGGATGCATGCAATTAAAGCAAGAGAAAGAAGAAAGTGCTGGGAATAGTCCCCAACCCCCACGCAAAGATTGAGTGCCAGCTCAAAACAAGCCCTGTGGGCCCCCTTGGGGCCCTTCCTGAGACTGAGGAGAGCCCAGAGTTGCAACTGCTCAGTGACAACAAAAACATAAAGAAAACAGTCACAAAGCCTTCATTTCATTAAGTAAATGACTTCCTAAAATGTACACATTTCCAATAACAGACAGACAGTCTTTTTGTTGTAGTAAAAATAATGATATTGTACTTCTTTGGTGTGGGTAAAGCATTCTTATCTCATCTTCAATTTTCTGAGCCAAAATAATTCAGGAAACTTAGTCTGTTAAGCAAAGAATGTACTGCTCGCCCATGTCTTATAAACTTACTTTCAATTCTTCTTCATATGGATTACACTGCTGCAAAGACCCACAAAGAATCATTACATCCATAATTCCCTCTTTTGCATAATGTCTTAAATATTTTCCTGGATTTGACATTTTAAGCTACAATGCAATTATTAAATACATAGGTTCTTTGCTGGGGACAGTCAAGGCTTTTATTCAGATGGGATATTTTACTAGAAGCCTCATGAATATGTTTCACCTTAGAAAAGCTGAGCAGGATTGTTTCGAAATCATTATAATTAAAGAGACAGCAGAAATGTTATTTTAAACCTTGGTCCCTTTTGCATATTCACTACGCGAAGAGCCCAAGGATTGTTGTACATTTGATGGCTGAGTGACTTCAGTCACTGTCTTTATCTTCAATGGAAAGGAGAGGTGGGAGGAGGATTGCAATTCCTTTGAGGTGCATTTAAATCATAGTCTCAACATATAACTAAAAATTCTCACTTGGGAGTGTGAGCTGAGATGGCGTCCTTCAAGCCCTGCTGGGTTTTCTGTCATCATGAAATGGAAGCGAGAGATTATGGGGAAAGGAATGCAGGGATGGAGCAAGAGCAGGGTGAATACAGAATTCTTGTTTAATCCCATCTTGTACAGCAAGAGATACACCCATCTAGTTGAATGTTGCACAGACATTAACATAAAGGAGGCATACATGAGCATTTACCTGTTGGTGTAGTGAGTGGAATGTATGGATCTCTAAATAATCTAATAACTCCAAAAATGGTTTAAACATACTTGATAAGAGAAGTCAATACCAACATAAACACAAACCTGATTCGAGGTGAATGAAACTTAAGCTTACATTACAGATTCACAGCAAATTAGGCCTTACGGTCAATGTCTGTTGTTATATTATTTCATATTCCACTATCACTAATGGCACATTTAATATAGATCAGATTTTGTGCAGGTGACTAGCTGAGTGCTGCTATTCTTGCATAAGAAACACATCAAAGTAGCAATTTTGCATAGCTCATTGTGTTTAATGGAGTGCAATAAAATACGTCCTTTGCAGTGTAATTAATGAGGAGATGACCAAAGCATGGAATGCATTCCTAAAGGGTTTTTATTCAGAGTATTATAGAAAAAAAAGTGATTTAACTTTCTGGTATTCTTCCATTTGGCTGCTGCATAAAACTTAAAAAAAGCCCTTTTATGAGAAATGTATCTTATAATACTATATACTCTAGATGCTTTTATCCAAAGCGACTTACATGTTATTTTAAACCATTTTAACCTTAGCTATTATAACCTAATATGCATGTCTTGTGGGTGGACACTGCCCGGAGAGAACCCACGCATACATGCAAACTCCACACAGAAAGGTCACTGGACAACCCTCCCCAGCCTGGGCTCGAACCAGCAACCTTCTTGCACCACCATGCACCATAATAACTCATGCTTCAGTTAAAATACTTATCTTTTTCTTTAAAGTACATTTGGTATCTAACTTCTAGTTTGAAATTGCTTTTAAAATACTCAGCTAGTAGAATATTTTAATGGTTTTCCATTTATATTGGCATTGACAAAACACATCTTCAGTTTTACACGCCATCCATCAATACTGGCAGTTATTTATATATATACCAGCATCTTTGCTCATCTTAAATAAGTAGATGAACACAAATCAATAGTGTGACTTTTATCCCCCTGTTCAAGCCTCCTCCCTCACTCCTCTCTGTAAAACTCTTTTTTTCTTCATGCGCTTCTTTCATTTTTCAAATGAAATGCAACATTTCGCAAAGCCCCCAGATTAATGTGCAGAAATAAATAAATAAGAGGGAGCATTCAGAGTGACTGCTGATGCGAGAGGAGAGAGGATTCTCACAACCCACTGCCCCTGCTGTAAGAACATGCCTTATCAACACTTTCTCTCTGTAAAATGTCGATGGTATGCTACTTATTTTATCAACAAGGCTACGTGTGCATCTGCTGTAAGCTGCATGATCTTCTTGCCTTGTTATAACATACATACGAGCCCTCTCATTTTTCATGTCTAAGTGGCTCATATCTTTGACCTATAGCATTCATCACTATTTCACTGTACATTTAAAAGTTCATATTTAGGCACTCACTCCTCTGTTTCCATTACCAATGCATTTCCTCAGAAAATCCTTTATTTTCTGTTGCTTGTTGTGTTAGGAAGTAAAATCTTGTGGAATCAAGTGAAATTTACAGTATGGCAAACACTAATGTTTCACTGAATTTCTCTAAGAATTACTCTAACTGCTAGTCCCGCATGTAGTTTTTTAAAGAACTGAACATAACCTTTAGTATGAGTGGTTCGAATGGTAATTTACCAGCTGATTTTTAAATAACTTTCAAAGTAATGTTAAATTAAAAATGTTAAATTATGAAAAAATATAATAATTAAAAAAGAAGCAAATTTGCAACTACATCAATTCAGTAGTACAATAAAAAAAAAATCACGATGTAATACTAAATCAGGCAATTAAAATGAAAAAGCAACCTGAACTATGCAAATCTTTGGAGAAGGCAATTAGCAAGGCTAACATTAAAATAGCTTATTAGGGAGTTTTTTTTCCTCTGTACATGCCAGTTCAAGTCATTTAAATTAGGCAACCAATTTATGTGCTCTTGACATTTTATCTGTACCCCTATTTGGTATCAAATTGAAAATTATCTGCATGAAATGGGTTCCTTTTGAAGAGGTCAGCTACTTGAGACTATGGGGTAAAACTCATTTTGCCCACAGAACTTAAGGTTACAATGTGGCACAGGAGGAGAAATAAGAAGTAAAAAAAATAAGCAAATAAAGGAAGAACTTGTACACAGTGTGAGGTACAAAAATGTCTGATAGGACAAACATGTCAGCTGTTCCGTGTCCTCAGGTAAGGCCTGCTTATGTCACTGCTTGCTTACTGTATGTGAGTCCCAGTGTGTGGGCAGCTGGGGTTGATACAAACTTCAAGACCAATTTCATGTTTGTACATGTTCTGGTCTGAAGCTTCCCTGTGTGTGTATGTGTGCAAAGTTCCTGCATGCTGCTGGCCAGCATCAGCACTGCTGTCAGTGAGTGGGTGCTGTAGAGAGGAAGGTCATGTGGTTGCCAGCCAAATTATGTCCAGGTCACAGACACACTGTGGAACCTGCTCTTAGTACTGAACAATTTCCCTCTTAGAAAATAACACATAGAAAAGAGCAGGTGAACAAGAACAACATCATTCTAATCACAACTATTAACATACTTGTTTGTAAAGAGGTTTTATGGTGAAAAGTTCCATTATTACTGAAGTCAAGAAAAATTAGAAACTTATAACAGACAGATTTTTTTTATTTTACCAAGTTTTTATAACAGATATGCTTGCCATACACCATAAAGGTTGCTACCCAAGGCATTATTGCTGCAGAGGGCATCGCTGTGAGCATCAAGTGAAAAAAAAATCAAACCTAATTAGAATAAATAATATTAATTTTAAGCCCTGACTTGTAAATAAAACACCCTCAAAGAAACCCCCTTGACCCATAAAATTAGATCTGCAGGAAAAGGCAAAAGCCTAAACTCTCTCTGCCCTCTGCACAGACTGTATGGACTCTACTGGAGTGGTTGGCAACTGGCCAGCCAAAATGGGCCTGCCAACAATAATATCTGGCCCACCAGATTATATTGATAAAACAAATCGCAAGAGTTGTTTGTCAATGTGCAGACACTTTTCACACTGCTTAACAACATTGTGTTAAAATAACAGCATGGCCTCTCTAAGAATGGGGAGAAAGATGTACAACATGTCAACTGCACTAGGAGCAAAAGTTGTGAGAAACTACCTGTTTAACAATGAATGTTTTGCTCCAAGTTTTAACAATAAACACTAGTTCCAGCAGAGTACCGAGTCTGCTTCACCACTGCTGGGGAAAGTGAAGGGAGTTCACCAAAAACTAGCTGCAGCTTCACTCAGCCTCCAGAGCTGGTTTGGGGGCAGATAGTTTAACAGCTGTTTCTGTCTGAGTTTCCAGATAGTAGGGGCAACAAACCAGAGCATCATATATTTTGGAAACATCAACAAAATGTTGCACTTGGAACACATAAAAAAAGAAAAAAAAAACAAATGGGAAGTGGAAGCAAATAACTGGTTTTGTTGGAGCTGAATGTTCGTGTAGATACAGGGTTAATTTCACCTGGTAAAGCTGGTAATTCACCAGCTGCTTCTTACACACAGCCAGTTGGTGCCACCACAAGGCTGATACGCTCAGCACGGTACCGTCCGTGACTTGAATGTTCTTGAAATATGAATTTGTCCATGCGCAACTGTTCATAGCTGAAGAGAAATGTGTAGGCGTTTAAGTGGATCAGCCGGAAGAGATGGTGGGGGACAGGGCACAGGCTGTGACAGCCTCCTACCAGACCAGTAGAACGTAGAGATTGTTCATTGCAGGGGTTTCTGGCTCCCAGCCATGTCTGAGAAGCTTGCCATCTTCGACCCACAAAGGGTCACCTGACCAATTCCATTTACAACCCGGCGCTAGCGATGACTACGCAGCTCTTGGCATCTTCGCAGTGGGCATCTGTAGCAGCTATCACCTAGCTTTCCCCCACACATCTGACGGGAGGAAGCCAGAGCCGGCTATATCATTTGCCCACACTACCCGGTTGGCTGACGCAGTCATGTGTTCGCCTACGTAACAAAGCACTGCGTGTGACGGAATGAGAGCCGATGGTAAACAGGAGAATACTATGGGTTGTTCTACCCCAGTGTTACACCTTCTTCTACCTTATTACTTAGGCATAAAGAGCAAATAAATGTGCATGAGGCATCATATGCAGGGTAACAGCTGCGTTACACAATAAAAACTAACGACATATAAACAGTATATGTAGGTTACCTGTTGTTATATTTGACATTTATGAAACAATTTAGGACGACAGTTTTGACTGACTGACTGACTACTCCCGTCGTACTCACTGGTGATTCTCCCGCTGATCCTCTGACAGTAGGAATCACCCCAGGTTGTAAAATCAACTTGGAAGTAAATCCACTTTTAAAAAGGCAGAATGTCTGGAAGTTCTTCAGAAAAGTGTCGCTCGCAAATAAAAAGATGTTTCCGCACTTCCTGATGTGGGTTTCCAAATATGAATGCCTACACTTTTCTCATAGATTTTCTTCTTTGGAAGGTTATAAAATGTGCCCATGTTTGGGGTGAGTGTTAAAATTTTCAGGTTGGGGAGGGTGAGTAACCTTCATTTGACGTCAGACGAAGGTGTCAGGCGTTTGCTTTGCTCGAGCCAAACCCTTCTTTTCACAGATATAAAGCTACAAAACGCATGTATGAAAAATAAAACTACTCCCGGGATTGTTTTAAGGTACAATTAACACAAATAGAAGGTTATAAGCTCATAAAATTCGATTTTGCATAATATAGGCCCTTTAAGGGGTGGCTACATCTTTATGTAGGGATAGCAAGGATTTTTTCCTTTAACTTAATGGTTTAATGTATCTTTTTTTTTCCTGACATGAGAAAAGCTAAGCTGGGATAAACCAGTTTTCTTATGATGCTTCTGTAGCGCTGTAAAAATATTAATTGTAGTTAATTAAACTCATATTAATAAAAAACATAATGATTTATGTTTTTAACATATTAGGTTAGTCTGCTGCAGTTACATCTTTTGCTTGTACAGTACAGTAACGGGTAAATCTACTCTATCCATCCATCCAATTTCACAGAAAAATACTTCTGTAGAAGCTGCTGCTGGTATAATCTTTCATATCTTCACCACCTACTGAAAAAATTAAGTTTAACCATTTATTTCTTGTCTCTGATTATTATTACTAATAAAATAATACTGAAATAAATACAGTTCCTTGATTACTAATAATATTAAGTATAGAGTACTGTTAAAATATATTTTATTTAAACAATGTGTACTTTGCATGAAGTAGAATGACCAGTGAGTTTCAGAATTGTTGCAGCAGCAGCCAAGTCTGTGATGTTAATATGGCCAAATCCAGGCACATTTTGGCAATAATCTCATTGGGCGGTTACAAGAAATCAGTTGCAATATTCAGATAAGAAACAAGCAGCTCCCCCTGATGTATTTATCTAGAATATTCTTGTCTGTTTGGCTGATTTTGATGTTGCAATATGACAATAACTCAACCAAAACTTTAAACAGTTCTAAACCATTTTTATATCATATAATGTTATTTTGGGGGATGTTTGTGTGTTTAAAACTTGATTAAACCTTAAAGCTATTTTGTATGGCTGTGGTTTGTTAATGTTTTTAATGGAAGGTGGAGGGGGGTCGGGGTGTGGTCACACCAAAAGAACTAGGGCACCAAAATAACTTCATTGTCGTTTAATAATTTAAATTAATGTATTTTATTTCTTACTGTAGACTGCCTGAGACTGAGGAGGTGTGTTTTGGGTGTTTTGAATGTACTCATTGAATGTTTATAACTTGCTTTGTTGGATTGTAAAATGAATTATTAACAAGCTCATAACTTACAATGTGGAGCTTCAAAAAGTCTCCAAGACCAGAGGAGCTATCCACCCTCACCAGGACAGCATCCTTCAGGTGTGTGCTGAAGCCAATGGCTAGCCGGTCTGCCCTCGTGCTGGGACGATCATTTGGCGGCCATGTGTATGTGATAAGTCCACCATCTCGGCCAAATATGTACGTTGTTCCCGCTATAGGACAAAAGAAAAACAAACATTTTAGCAACTGAAATTAAAATCATGCACCAGGAGCAAATCACTGACTGTCGACACAAAACAATTATCTTTAACACAAGTCTGGCAGTGATGCCGTACTGTTGGAACTCCATCAGTCTGGTCACTTGTATTTTACTGAATAATGAGTTTGCAGAGCACTGTGCAGCATATCACTCTTGAACAGCTCTCAGTCTCATCTGACTCTCATGCTGTAAAAACTCATGCTAATTTATGAGTGAAAGGAAGTTCAGTAGATATCAGAGACATGCTGCATATCTACTCTGTTTTACTGTTGTTGTCTGTTTCACCTATAGAGGAAAGAGACTAAAATGATGCCTACAGTTTTTCAGAAGCGACCCCGGTGCCCAGGTAACAAGCACTTCCTCATCACTTGTGCTTAATTAGCAACCTCAAAGCACATGGCAGCATTATTGATAGAGTAGTCCAATCAAACCTCCACACCAGCTATTTCCTGTCTGTCTACATCCCTTCATTGTCTTTAACAGCTGCATTTAAGGTTAAAATATGACCTGGTAGATGGAAGAGTGGTTCCAATAACACAGCTATTTAGTGAGATAGAGCCGCCCAGCAGTGTGACATTGACCTAGTCAAACTGATGCTTGAAAATGAGTCTTTGTCAATTCAATTGTCTATTAAAAGTGTCTTTGTGCTTTATGGTTTAAGATCATGGGAGTGTTTTAATCCAATGTCTATGTGTATTTGACTGAGAATGTGTGATTGGGAATAAATGCCTGAGAAAGCCTGGATGCAGCTGTCAGATTAGCATAAAAACAACTATCTTCATGAAAAATTAGTCAAGGAGCTGATGTGCTGTACATTCATACACGTGAGTGTGTGCATGAGGCAGAAACAGAGACAGATGTGTGTTAATATTCTGAGGAGTAGGGAGTTTAACAGCCTTAGCCCAAACAAAAGATTAAAAATTACATTGACTGTGATTCCAAGATGTATTGTAAAGCAATCCACAAGGATATAAAAGTATTGATAGATGTTGCACTCATTTATATGATTCATTCTCTTCCTCACTGGCTTTTCTTCAGCTGTGATTAAAGTGAAGCAGTTCTTTCACAACTTTCTCTTCTAATTCCATTCCCTCACTTCAGTCAATAGATAATGTCAACCATTTTTTCAAAAAAGAAGTGCATCATTAATTAACAACAGCATGATTATCAAATGATGTTGAGACATACAGATCTATGATGGAATTTATTGTTTCATAAAGCCCAACTCGCATTTGTAAAGCCTAATGATGATAACACTAGGCATTTTTGTTCCTCTAATGGATAAAGCACCATGGTGCTTGATAACTTTGACAAAGGAAAATACATTATGGGAGATACATTTGCAAGGCAGGCATCATTTCTATTTCATGAAGTCTGGCGGCTACCACTAGAAACTTCTCTTGTTTCACTAATGCAGATCTGATGTTGGCTCCATCCTAGAGTAATCTCCAATTCATGTACCTCGTTCTGCACTGTTGTCGCCTTCTGCAAGTTTCTCCAAAGCCACCAGAAACTTGCTCCCTGCTCCGGGTTATTGTAATTAGGTGTGTTATTAAGTGTGCTATGTCAGCACTAGAACTCACCTTTAAGCATTTATTTTCAACTCATTCTATTCATGTTTGACACCCACTATATCCCACTGACAGCTCATGCGCTGTTAAGGAACACTACAATCAATGTAACAATTAGTCATTGGACCAGAGTGTGGATCTTTATGTGAAATAAATTCAGAGCAAAAAGGTCATGCAAAAGGTACAAAAGATCAACAAAACTTAAACAATCAACTAAATCGTTCCAAAAAAGTTTCAGCAAGTGCAAGTAATAATGTCAATATGTGGTAAAGCACATGCAAAATCCATACAAGATTGGTGGAAAATATCCTAGAGGGATAGGAAAGGATTAGGATACATGAAGGTACATAGCTAATGCACACCTACAGTTGTTTAATGGCATTAAATCTGCAGAAACTTGCTACTGTCGCTCTTGTGCTGGTGAGTAATTATCCGCTCGCTACATATTTATTATTTGCGTACCCTCCTGGACACTGGGCTAGATATGGATCTGTTGTAGTCATTAGATACAGTAGTGTCCTGGAAATGTTGGCCTGTTGATGATATCATTAATTCAACAAGAAGTTGTGTTTATTCCCAATCTGCCCTGTGGTAAAACAAAATGAAAGGGCAAGGTATAGGGATAACATAGAAGTGTAATGGCGGTTACTTTGAGGTTTAGCTAAACAATGCAAGACCTATGAAACGGTATGTAATTAAGATTTCCTTGCTTCTTATATTCCCAGATGCATTTGCATCCCCTAAATTCATATACATTTCCCCAGAGAGGTCATAGTGTAGAAACTAAGCAGCAGAGCACTGAAAGGTCTTATTCAAGGGTGTTTCAGATCCTCGATTAGGCCTCCAGGATGAACTCCTTTACCACAAACCTCCTCTGTTAAAGCACAATGAATTAATCTGTTCTCATGTGGACTATAGCTAGAGCTGGCTGCTCTCTGCTGTGTCAGTAACATCAAAGAAGCTAAACATTGGCATATCAAACATGCTACTTTCATTAAAAATGTAGCACCTTCCCAGGAGTTCCCATACACTTGGCTTACGAGGTGTGTGGGATAGTGGTACTGTAGAATAGCAAACATGGCCTGTGTATTACAGCACCCTCAGCATTGCATTTTCTAAATCTATTTATGCTGCATTGAAGACGCAGCATATAGTAAACAAGCAATGCGCACTACATGGTGAGCAAATGATGGCAGGGTCATATTAAGAGACAGGCAGGTGTAAGTAGAGGGAAGCATACTGGCTCTCTGCCTCAGTGGAGCAGTTGTGGGAGGAGAAGGATACACAAACCAGACCATGTATTTGTAATGCTCAGCTAGGGTCAGGATTGCAGACTGTCTTTCCTCTAACCTCCAAAACAGTCATCATAACGCGCTTCATATTACCACCTCTGCCGAGAAACTGGGGAGGAATCCAATCATAATTACATAGCTGTGATGGAAATGTGAAAAGGAGAGATGACATTATAGATCTGTTTTCTGACAGCAACTAGCACTTGCATTTCTCTATCTGCTGCCACAGATTCCCGTAATGACTGGGGTGTAAAAATAGATCAGCAGAGATGTGGCATATAGTATTGCTTTTTGAAATTAATTTTTGATCATTTCCACGAGTCTTTTGAATAGAATTTCAAAGTCAGATAACCTCCTTTCAAAACTGTGTCTCGACGAAGTCTTCATGGTGAGATTTCTCTTTTTCAGTTTTCCATGAAACTTTTATATGATATTTTATTACAACAGAAACAAACTTAATGAGAACAACGCCTTCTATATATGTGATCAGTTATCACTTAGCTGCAGCTTGGTTAAGCGTGTGAACTGCAACATAAATTATTACTTGTACATCTTCAAACAGTGTTAAAGACAAAACTATGTTAAGAATAAGGATCATCTGGGTTTATATTGGGTTTGTTTGTCCTCCTGAGAGGTGCATAATTAAAAGAAGCTTAATGATGTCTATCATATTACCATTTCAGTTTTCAGAGAAATCATTAACACAATTCATGAGGACACTTTGTCTAATTCAACACTTTTCTTTCTGGTGGACAAGTTATTTACGACCAATGTGCCTGAAGATGTAGAACCATAAGAAAAAATCGTGTGTCAGCATGGTCTTCATTTTATTTGCTTCCTCTTGAATTACTTTCACTGTAATTTACCTTTTAGGACAATTAAATGGTCTAGTAGTTGAGGAGATTAAGTAGTAAATAGAACGTAAGGTTACGAGCAAAACCGAGGAAACACATGGCTAATTAGGTGTATTTTTAGTCCCATGTTCTAACTTGGCAGCAACTGCAAAGCTGTGAATTACTGAGAGAGTTGAGGAGAAGCTCCATTCAACCAGCATCACTGTATAATTAAATGGCACATCACACCCCATGATCCAAAATAATGATGCTTAGACACTGATATCCATCAATTTTTCGTTTGCAGACTAGGGGCTCTTGTTTGATCTACAGTATCATTTTTTCCGCAGAGGGAAAAATATATGAAATATTATTAAGGTCTCCTGAGATATGACCCACAAAAACACAATTTGATTATTTAAATGTCAGTGGAGTATTTGTCTGAACTAGAGTGTTATATTGTGTCTTGTAGTTATTTCAGCAGGGCAGAAATACAAAGCAGACAAGAGAGGTTTTAACATGCCAGTGCTGCCAGTGGCCATTGCAAAAATTCTAAAGAAAAATAACACATCTATTTGTTTATAGTCATTTACTCTTCTTTACTCTTCTTCTGAATAGGCATGAACAAGGTCCATGCAACAATATGTTTTCCAAAGAGAAAAGAAGGTACTGTTTATCCATAATGTCCAAAAATGCATCAATTTAGAAACAAAGGTTCAATTACTTTCAATTTATTCTGTAAAGTTAAAATTGTTTTTACTCACCCACCAGTGACTCAGGTTTTTCTATTTATTCAACAATGTCAAATATTTAAACTGCATAAGTGTTTTCCTTCACAAAGCTTTTTTTCTGTACATAAATTAGAGTGAATTTAATGTAAATATATTTTCTGTATCTTTGCAATAATAGTAATAATTATTCCTCATAGATTGATTATATGTTTATACTGCTATCTTTCTTATATACTAACTGTTGCTAATGTAGATGCAAAACATTGCTTTTGCAAACCACAGGATGCCTATCTGGATTGTCCTTGACTGTAAGCATTGTGCTCTCCTTTCAGCCCATGGTGGGGATTTGTGGTGGCAAGGTGACTCTTCTGTCAATGATTTTCTTGCTTTATCCTGTTTGGTGACATGCTGTGAACTTTACAGCTTCAAAGTAGCAAGAGAAAAGCAATTGTATTAGTGATTTTAATGTTATTCTGTTATGTCAAACATGTAAAACATTGACAGTTGTGGTGTGTGATGTACTTGAGCCACGTTTACTAAATGGTGTATGCAGGTACAAACCCTGCACCCACACGTCCAAAGTGGTTTGTGGCTATGTAGGCCAATTTCCCTTTGATGTAATTCACTCAAGCAGAAAAAAAATCCTCTGTTCATTCAAAACGTGACCACATGTGGCTGTAGAACCAATAAGAGAAAGGCTTGCCGATGCATCTTTTCCAAAGCCTCACTGTCCCAGCATCTTACTGCTGCAGCTTAAATGTGCATTTTAACTTAATAACAGCAAACAATATATTTAGTTTCTGTTTTAAACTGAAACTCTTCTTTGCTATCTTCTACCAAAATAATTAAATTCAGTGCCATGCATTTCTTATGGTGGATGTGCACCATCTGCAAATAGGCCCTTACTGAGATGGTGAATAGGAATCCTTTGTATTCTGTGTTCATAACACCTTAAAATATATTGGTCATTCTTTTCAAAACCTAGACCTAACTTGCTTTTTAATATGTTACATAGCAAAAATTTATTTAAGCAAATAATGCTACAGAAAAAGAAAAACACAAATAATCGAAAAAGATGCCTGCAGGTAAAACAGAGCTTCATGTCTTGCGTTACAAAGGCCTTGGCATGGTAGCTGATTAATTGCCTGTCATTTTTGACCGGCAGATTTTGAATGTGGTGATAATTAAGTGCAGAGGATACAAGCCGCTCTGAAAATATGAGAGGAGATTTTACATCAGTTGTTTTGGAGGCAGCAGTCACAGCACAGCCTCTGGCTACCTGTCTCATGGGTGCAAATGAATGAAATTCAGCTGGACAATGAGAACAGGACAGTAAGGTATGGTGGATACAGGCAGCTCTCTGTGGCCAGCCCCCAATCCAATCTCTATTTCTATATCAGTTCATTGTTCCATTGCAGTATAGTCCTTTCAACAATCTAAACCTTGCTTTCAAGTGTTGATCCTGGAAAAAGCCATTCTCTACCATCAGTGGTGTATATGAACAGCCCTTTGGGGGACTAAAAAGACTATGGATTGTTGACTTGTCTTAATCCTCTTCCAGCACAAACAACTGCCTCGCTTATAATGGGACAGACAGTCAGAACAGGCCCAGCAGGCATGAGAAAAGGTTTCATCACAGACCAAAGCTGCAACAATCCCGTAGAATACACAACTGAGATGACAGCAAAACTAACTTCTAATACAGCCATTCACAATAAACATGGCTTATTCGATGGACGGAAATTTCATATGGGAACCTATCCTTCACTTTATGTAGGGTTTCAAGTTCGCTGTCATCATAGTCAATTCATTTATTGTTTTAATTACCGATACAAAGGGGGGGATTTAACGTTTTGCTTCATTCCACATTTCTATCTTTAAGCATTAAGGCCTGCCTTCAGTCTGTCTGCGGTGTCAGAAGACTGGGTCTGAGAGATCCCCCTAACAGTCAACAAAAAATAATGGACAGAGGTGCTAAATCAATACAGTGTATGAATTGCATTGTTATTTTGTGCTGCTTTAATAAGTCTGGACATACTGGAATGTAGCAACACAGCTGATTATAAACTTTCATAATTATAATTTTTTGTTACTTTAATGTCTAAAACTTAAACTACTTAGAGAAAATATTTATAGAAATCCTCAAACAAAGGTAAGCAATAAAAACCAAATTTTCTATGAAAGATAAGGAAGTAAAGTTATAATGCAGCCAGCATTTGTCTTCAGGCTAGACTAGGCAAATATTCTAATTAGCCTATTTCCACAGTATTGTTTTAACTATATCCAGTGACCTGTGAGCCTTAAGCTCCTTCTAATGAAGACAATCCCCAAGCAGCAATTTCACATAGGACAGCTGACAGTGTCCAACCTGCCCACATAAGCTGCAAAGGATTAATCCTCTCCCTCTGTCCCCTCTCTCCCTGCCTTGCTAATTTGATGTAATTAAATTAAGTGGTGACGAGAAGTGGGGCATTGCTGCTTGCCCCCATGATTGGTCATCCTTATTACAGGGTATAAGATACAGACACCAAAATTATAGGACAGGCAGAACCTAATAAATCTAGAGGAAGAGAGAAAACCTAAAGGCAAGTGCAGTACAAAATGATCTGATTAACAGAAGAAGGGACATGGGAAGGGATTATTCGTGATCATAATCATGCAAGAGACAATTGAATCAGCAAACTTTGGATTTTAGTAAACTTTAAAGTAAATTCAAAGGGTAGATTAAAACACAAAGTGGAAAAATGTATCAAATAACAGTTATATTATGTTTCAGCTCAATGAACACAGAATTTTTTATTTTAGTTATTAATGCAATACATTATTATTACTGCGATACACATTAGTAAACCTGGGAATGCACCGTATCCAAGCTGAAACATGTATTTTAAAGTAGTTTAGCAAAGCTGAGACGCAGTCACATGCTGATGTTTCTGTAGAGCAGTAACACATCACTGAATAGTATTTGGATGACTATTTAGGTTGCCAGTGTGAAGATCAGAGCATAATATGATATTATGTAAATTATGTGATAAAAAGTTCTGACACACCATTAACAGAAACTCTATCATAATTCTATTCTACTATCTATTATCTAGCTAATATGGTTTTTAATGTCAATTAAATATAACTATCAGGTGCCTTTATTTATTTTTCCCTTGGAAAATTAAAAATGTAAAATAAAAAAACAATGCTAACTTAAATTTAGCTAACCATCATTTGTAGTCTCTCCTTTTATTTGCTTAAATGAAAGGTTTTTGTGGTTTTTTTCGCAGAATGAATACACATAGTTGCCCCAATTTCCTTCCTTCAAGAACAGATGCAACATATGGTGCAGCAGTGATGTGTGTGCGTCTTTGTTATTTGGGGCTCCATATGAACCTTGTATTGTTGTCATCAAGTTATGTGACAGGTAAATTACATGAGATGTTGATGGGAGTTCTGATAAGCAGAACGTGTGTATGAGCATATGCTATTCTGCAATAATGATCCATACAAATTTCTCAACATTTAAATATCATTTAAAGGTGAATAGAATTTATATATACTTAGCAGTTGCAATTTGCAGTTGTAATTGCAACAATCTACCCTTAAATACCCCACCACCACTATCACACTCTAAGTATGCAGGATAAGTAGGCTAACAAAAGACACACACAAAAAAAACCCTAGTGTCTTTAGTGTTTGGTTTATTTTTGGTTTGAATAGGACCACATATCTACATAATCTACATATTATTGAGTTGTTACAAGGTCATACAGACAGTGGTTCTACAATAACAAACATTTAGGTGAAGATTCAATTACACAAAACAGCAGACTCCTAATTTTTTATGTCTAAGAAAGATTGTGCGCCTACTTTTCAGGCAGTTCTGACCTGATCTATATTTTCATGGAAATTGTGAATGAAGATATCTGCCCCTGCTTCATTCTGTGGTGGTAACGCACCATATTTTACCTTCTCACTGCTCTGAAGAGATAAGCCTTCACCTCATCATGACGGGGCCTTAGGCATCCATAGCAACCCACTGCTCTCTTCATGGCAGCAGCCCATCAATTCATGGTTGAGGTAAAGTTCTACCCCCTGGGCTGGTAACATTATGCCACGAATGCTCAGTCGACCAGTGTCACTCACACCCTTTTGCCCCCTCCTCCGCCATGCTCACTTCCTCTAAATCCAAAATGATACACGAGCCCTGCCTTGTGGAGCAGAATGGTCCATCCAGGCAGAGCTGACAAGACCCAGTGTCTTAATGGAGCAATACACCAAACGGGCCCTTTGTTACCCGGAGCAGCTGCATATCTGCATCCCCCGCCAACAGCCTTGGCTCTGATAGAAGTGTCCCACAGTATCGACAGCTTCTAATTTACTCTCTCATCATCACTTGCCTCATTTGCTCCTCAGACACAATGCTCCCTTTCTCTTAGTTTAGGTCAGCCATTTTGTTTGCCAGCAGTTTGTTGATTAGATTTTTCGTCATTCGGTCTTCAATTTGTGCAAAATCCAACATATAGACTTAAAGAAAACTGATCGTGTTTCATGCTCAGTTAAAAGCCTATTTAACTGATTATGTGTCATCAGACATCAGTGTAAATTATTTAGTTTCTGCGTGTCTGTGAGCTACATGTACCAAGCATTACAGCCTCCAAATGGTCTCCAGAAGCTGTTGTCTTCTCCATTAGGGAACTAACAGCTGTGTAGCATGACTCCAGTTCTAATTACTGAAAAAGACAAGTGTTGCATAATTACATAGTGGAAGTGAGACAGAAAACCAAAAACGTTGAGGGCCAAAACTCTGATCTGAGACAAGATACAAATCTGGCTGCCTATCACCATATGTAGCTCAGTCTGCATCAGCACAAACACTGCTCACACAAAGACTCTACTATCAGACCACACAGAGAAACCGAGCCTAATCCATAGCAAACAAAATTCAATCTATACCTGCATTGTTACAGAGGGCCTGCACTGCAGGCGATCCTTTTAAAAATGAATTCATCTATCGGCATCTCTGCACCAGCATTTAAGGGGAATATGAGGTAAAATATTATGTCCATTGTCTTGCTCAATTATTGATCTATTATTTAGTTTGGGCCAATGTGCACACAGCAGGTGAGTGGAGCATATACAGGCACTGTTCAGTACACATTGGTTTGTTGTAAACAATGCACGTTTGTACAGAAAGCAGCTAATGAGCTCATGTGTATGTATGTAAGATCAAATATACAAAATAAATAAGCTTATACATTATTATTTATAGAAGACTTTTCAAATTACTTCATGCTAAACCACCAAACATAACACACATGTAAATGTATGTGCTTATTTTAATGTCTGCCTGTGACACTGCTTCATTTTTACTGTTTACTCTTGTAAGTCATACCCAGGAGACAGGAAGCACGTCTTGGCCTTAATTGCAGGATTAAACATCCGCTTTGCCTACTGCAGTGTAGCCTCACTTTGTAAGTAAGCAATCTAAGTGGTAAGATATTATTTAATTAGCTGAATATCTTATGAAAATGATACTGCACAGTAAAATAATGTGGAGAAGATCAAGAGAAAAAGATCACCAGAAATAAACACAGTATAAGTTGATGAGCTGAGATGTGCAAGAGGGAGTTTGTGCTATACAGCGGAGGCAGTAGAATTACTGCCTTTGCGATTTATGTATGGCAATGCCTCCACCTTATCAACAGGCAATGTGGGAGCCCCATAAGGGAGCCGTGCCACTCGTCATTGCACACCAGTACTGCAGATCTTCTAACAAATATATATAAACAGTGGGAAACCAACAAGAAAAAAAAAGCATGGTTATGCATTGTATTTCTACACTGTGTTCAAAATATATGCTAATATTAGCTTGTACTGTTAAGCGGGTGTGTTTTTATCAGCCTGTGCCAGAAGGCCTGAGGCTCTAAGAGATGGAAGGAGCAATGAGGAAGGTGAAATCCCACACAATCCTATTAGAGTGGATTAGAGGGCAGCTTTCTTTCTCTTGCCACTCTGCTGCAGGTGAGCAATTGTAAATTGCAATGAAAAAGAAGAAAAAAGAATAGGTATGACATGTTTGGGTCTTATTGAAGGCCCCCATTGTGACACAGGGCAGCTATTCATTTTTAAAACTTTTTTCTTTTTTTTTATTTGAAACCATCATAAAGGTAAATGTTTGGTCAAAGTTGTGATGATTTGCAGGGTAATAATAATTATATCACTGTCAATCAAACCACCCACACAGAAGGAACAGGATTGAATTTTCCCCCTCTCCCAAAACAGGAATGTGAAATCTAAGTAGAAGCTTATTATTGATTAGATGATCAATAACAATCATATATTTGAGTCTTCTGCAAGCTGGCTTCAGAAGAAACCCATCCCCCGTGGCTTCCCTTGTGGTTTTCCTTTTGAGGCAGCTATTCCTATGTACAATTAATCAGAGGACAAACATACAAATGTCTTCTTATCACACCTACCTATATTATTTTCTTTGAGACCAGTGTTTAAAAAGTTACATTTATAAATAAATAATTATTATAAAATTATGTAAAAAATAATAATAAATAATAATTATATAAATGATTAAATTTAATAGTTTAAACTGTATGAACGAGCGCTTTAATGTGTGCACAGCTGCAAATCGGTTCAACTACTTTCCATTCACACTTGGCTGTGACAATATTTCAAAGTGATCGAAAAGATGAAAGATGATTTGATGGAGTGTTGCTCTTTATGTGTGCAGTGAGCTTGTGTGAATTTCTAAGTGAATGTGCATGAGTGTGTATATAAAAGACATGACTGGCACAGAGATAGTTGCTGCCTCATTATGATTACAGAGAATGAGGTTTCTTTGGATTCAATTCAGATAAAATATGTGGGCTTTGGATTCTTGATCTCTACTTATATGCATTTTTTTTCTTGTGCCAGTCTATTTGTAAATGCAGATGGATTTAGATGTAAAATGGAGAGTGAAGATTTATGTAAGAATTTTCATTAATTCACTTTAACACCTTGACATCTACCACAACTGCTTCACTTTCTTACACTTGTATTTCATGCAATTTGAAGTCCAACTGATTTTATAGTTGTTAAATAAACTAGTTGTTAGTTATTAAACTTTTTTCTAAGATCCAATTATGATCACATACACATTAACACTGTTAACATTCTTGTCTTACACTCTCTCACATAAATCCTTCATTTCTGTATCTGTAGCATCTCTTAATATAGGGCCTCTTTACATAAATAATTCATCTTTCCATGTTCTACTCATTTAGATTAAATACATCCTTTAATACAAACTAAATTCTTCAATAAAAAAACCCCAAACATTTCAGAAAATTGATCAACAATCAAATGTGTATGTATCCAATAATGCTTGTTATGAAGCAACCTTATTTAAATAACCAACTAAATGTGTCCCTAAATGCATTAAGGCAACATCCCACTTTTTTTTTTATTTAGTTTGTTTGTTTTAGGGTTTCTGTTATGTCTGTGTTTATTGTCCTTTATGACACTTAATAAATAATGTTGTCTATACATTTTAAATGATTGATGAATTCAAGGAAGTTTATTTAAAAACAATGACAAAACTAAAACAAAGAAGAGAAAAACATGGAACCATAAACTGTTATATTCCCACCCTAATAATCACAGATTACAAACCTCAGACATTAAACCATAATCACAATTACTTCTAGGTGCTATACTACATAATGATGAGTAGTAAAAACACAGTGTAACAGTGATACCTGCATAATGATAATATTATCCGTATTATGTCCTTACAATAATAATGCTACATATCCATTTGTCTATTTTACATACTGCTTCATCCAGTTCATGGATGCAGAGAGCCAGAAATAAACGGGTAAGACGCAGGGTGCACCCTGGACTAATCAGCAGTACATCACAGTAATATTATATATATATAAAACTTTTTTTCTCCTATTCGTTAAGTCATCATCAGTAAAGCCAGAAGTAAAGATAGGCAAACACACTAAACAAAATAATAAAAGAAAATGAAAAAAGCAATGCTGCTAATGGTGAATCATTATGTGCCCTATGGGTTAAGAGCTAACTGACTCAAACTCATCCAGAACTTATGCATGTGCAAGGAACAGACACCCCCTTGAGTCAAAGGAAGAGGCTCTCGATCTCTCTCAACCTCTCCATCTACCAAGCCTTTAATCCCAAACCGGACACATTACTCAGTGGACATCTTACTGCCCACTACACGCACAGTCAGGTCTCATATTCCTTCATAGCCTGGACATCAGTGTATCTGCACAGACCACTAGAGGCACAAAAACCTCCTCGTTCTGTCTGCTTGGGTGGACTCCTTAGACCAATGATGAAGACGAGAGTAGGTAAGGCTGTGGGGTTTGGGAAGAGATGAGGTCCAGTAAGTAGGACGGATAAAGGCCAGCGAGAAACAGGTAGAGGGAGAATCAAGTAGGTTCAAGCACATACAAAAAAAAGGCTGTTTGTCTCTTCATACATCAGAGAAAGAGAACAATGAAACTACTGCAATCTTCACTCTTTCATTCGTGGGTCAATAAGTGCCTATGCTCCCTCTAGAGCAGAGGAACATGTACTCAGATCCTTATCAAGGCAGCTATCATCTCTGCTGCCTAAGAGAGGCAAAGATACTGTCATCTTCGCACTATCTCAGAATGACATCAGCTCAGAGACATGGGAGTAATTATATTATACAAACCCACAACACACTTGGAACAAGGAAACTCTAGAGACCAGGAAATTTAGCTTTCCTCTTCTTTTTTTCCCTTCTTACTCTCTTCTTTAACCTTTCATTTCTTTAATCCAGTAGTTTTTTTTCCTTCCGTCTTATTTTTATTACCTTCCTCTGTTTTTCCCAGCTCATCTGTTCTCAGCGGCAGTGCTAGCACTGACGAGCAGTCTCTAATCCGTTCAACCATTAGCTCTGAAGCTGGAGAGCATTCAAATTGATTATAATCACTCAAATTGCTTCACTGTCTGTGATCAAACCACCAAGTTTTGAAATACAAAAGCCATTTCTACGGCAGTTGCTGGAGCAGGTGTTAGATGGGGCTCTACCTCAGATGTGTTGAGTAAAATTGTGTAACTATTGTGAATTGACTTTCCTCATCAACATATGGGCTTTGATTTATGGAACATGACACATATACTGTATACACAACGATGGCAGACAGTGTGTGAGAATACATAATGTTCTCTATATGTTACACACACAACAGAAATTGTCAGATTACCGAGGATTAGTCATTTCTATACCACAATATTAATTTACTTTAGAAGAAATAAGAGATTCACATTTTAAACCCCTTAAATACAAACGATAAGATTATCGCATATATCTGCAGTTAAAGAAAAGCAGGTACAGAATAAAATATGATAACCTAGTTATCCAGCATATTGAGTTGTGTATCTATCTCTTGGAAAGAGGACTACCACCTCTGGGAGTCTATCCTTGATGAATGGTTTATCTGCTACTCACAGCTGATACTGTCTGAACCTCATTACTGCCCTAAACAAATAATGCATCACAGTCCAACTCAATTTCATACATCCTGACCAGAGTAATTTTCTTATTCTTTTCACATGAATCAATGACAGACTTTCAAGTTTAATACAAAGGAAACACAGATGCTTTCTCCGAGCTATACGGAGTTATGGCTATTTTTCTTTGATACTTTTTTCATTAATAGGAAGTTTCCTACATCTTGCAGAGGTGCTCATGATAGCACAGACTGTCCATAAATGATTCTACACTGCAAGTAGAACAGGGTATTTTTATCAGTTTCAAACTGAATCCATCTGCATATAATCCATCATTACAATATTAGCTTTGCTTGGTGTGATCACATAAAGTAATGTTTAATTCAATGTGATACTAATGGTGAAATGGAGGTAGAGTTACATAATTATTACACACAGAATTAGATTTTAAGCACTGACGGTGACACTGAAAGCTCTGAAAAAAAGATGGTGCAGGCAGAAAGTGATCATGGCAGTTAAACAGCTTTGAAAGGCATAAGGCTATATTTAGTTGTCAATTGAACAGAAAATAAGAATACAAAGCAAAAAAAAAAAAAGACAGCCGGTGAGTATGCAAAGTAAAATAACGAGAAAGACTAATTACAGTATTAGATATGCAGCCATTTTTCACTGAGGAAATTCATTGTACTGTATAGAAAAAGAATCAGTGAATGTATGACTGAAATGCAGCACATAGACCCAAAGTAACAAACAGGTTAAACTAAGCAAATTGCAACACAAACTAAAATCACAGCACAAGGTTCCATGCTAAAATAGCAAGTCTCCATGGCTGTACCCCCCCACCCCCCACCCCACTGATAAGTCAAAACAAAAAAGAGCTTTGGATCTCAAAAAGCAGCAACTACAAAAACGATGATGTTAATACATGAAGTCTGGCTGCACCACATGCCCTGGGGTCTTTGGGGAGAGAGCAGGGAGCAAGTAGAGGATTGTCCACTGAAGACAGGTCACAGCAGAGTTTCTTAATTGCTTCTCTTGTTGTCTAAGTGGGCCAAACTTCACTTCTCCCTATCATCACTAACGGACACTGACTCCCTTACTGGTGCAGGTCAAACTCTGCTTGCTGATCCATACTTGGTCCTAAGTTGTTCCTGCGCCCAATAAAAATGTCACAGATACTGCATAATGGAGTTACACTTTAATGGCTCAAAGTTAAACTTTAATTGAGAACCAATAAAACAAAGCAAGAGATTTGTTGTGCATTGTAGAAGATTGTCTACTCAGAGAAATCCAGAGTACATCAGCATTACGTCAGTGTTACACCAGTAGTGATTACGTCACATTAAAAAAAATGCCTGGGCAGAGTAATAACTTAAAAAATTTATTATTTCTGTTCTTTTAAGTCTCACACTGTCACAACCACTAACATGAGTAGTTGAGAGCTTTGGGTGAAATACAGTCAAGCAGAGAAAAAGAAAGAAAAAAACATTTTAGATACATATTACAGAGAAAAACATTATTGTCTACAATGAATATTTGGAGATGGACTCCTTAAACATCCTGACTCTTTTGGCTTATTTTCCACTCTTAATCCCTGTGTCATGAACTACTTTGCCACACAGGGTAAAGGGGCCTCATCTACACTGCATGCTGGGCAGGGGCCAGGGGTGTCTCAACACCCCACAGGGCTGGAGAAAACACATCTTTGTCTGTTCCAAACACCCACAGGCAACATGGAGTGCCCCAACCTTCTAATCCAGCCTAATCTGGACACAGAGGAGCATCTGGAGACATGGATATGGCTAATCTCAGACATGTGGGGTGGGGGGGTGCTTTGCTGACACAGAAAAATGAGATTGGTCCATATATTCATGTTGGAATCAGCAGGGAACGGAATGGACGCTAAACCAATGGTGCATTGCGAAGAGCCTGCAAGAGTAAAATGTATTGATGATAAAATGGGGAAATACTTACTATGTCCTGCTCTTAGGGATGCTGGAGATCTGTGTGTAACAGTAGGCACAGTATGGTGACGCTTGGTTCCGTGGGACGGGTGAATATGATGGAGACTCTCCACAGCACTTGGTTCTGAACCTGTCACAAAGCCCAGGGCAAAGATCCACAATGCCAGATGGGTGAGTGTTGCTAAATTCCAGTTTAGTGGCTCTGCAAGTAGTCTCAGGGGAGCAAATTGTGTCCTCCAGCCTCTAAACATCTTCCTTGTGTGGTCAGGTGAGGCTTTAGATCAAGGTACAACTTTAGTGAGCCTTATAGCCCCATACTTCTCATCTCCCCTCGCTACAATCAGAGATGCTTTAACAGATCCATAGAGAAATAAATGCAAAAAGAAGAAGAAAAGGGACACCACACAAAATGTCGGTAGCGTGAGGAAAAAAGAAAGTGCCTTCTGCCGCTTTAGGAAATCCGTAGCAGCACCCAGGCAGGTAAAGAAGTATTATAAGACATCACACAAGAACATTCTCTCAAGAAATTAGGGCAACCTCAAACAGAAATAAAGAAATCCCAGCTTGCATCAATTTCCTTAGTTCCCTACTTCTCTGTGTTGTTTCTTTTTATCCTTCTGTTAAGCCCTCATAAAATTGGAAACATGTTCTCACCGTAAACTGTGAATATTCCCAAAAAATAATCAATAAAAAAAAATCAATTGCCAGGAAAAAAAGACAGCTCACTTAAGAAGAAACAGAGTATCGATGTGAAGTGAATCTCTTGTGAAAATCAAGGCAGACATTCTGACTTTCCCTTCTTTCCTCCTCCAGTGGTCTCAAAGGACGTCCAGAGGAATGAGACCATAGTTAAATCCGCTTCTCATTTGAACGTGTCGGAAAGCTGCGGCAGCGCACGGCAGACTGTGTGATAGCACCTGTGAGTTATGCCAAGTAGCGCACCCGTTCCCCATCTAGAGAGACATCTGATCTCAGTGAGACCGAGCGATAGCAGTGACAACACCTGAGAGCAGCCCTGGGCAGAACACACGCTCACACACAGGCAGCATCGGCAGCGCCGTTCCAGAAGATGTGCGCAAGAGGAAGAAGGGAGAGAGGAGGAGGCGATGGAGGAGGACACAGGGAGGGGGAGGCTCAACAGCCAGCCAGGAAGCAGAAGGGAGAGTGGCTATGCAAATAGGCAGCATTCACATAGCGAATCACTGGAGCCTGAGTGCATTGCAGAGGAAGAGCCTATTTAGGCAGAATAGCAGAAACTGAAGCTATGTCCCCCAGCCCTGATTTTTTTCGCCATTTCTTTCTTGTCTCCATGTTCAGTCTTTCTCAAGCCACTCCTGTGTGGATAATCTTCAGCAGAAAAAAAAAGAACAGTACGAAGAAAAGATCACAGCAAGATTTCTTGTTTTTTTTAATCTACTTTTATCATTTCATCTTTACATTCATGTTCTTCTTTCTCTTCTCCATCCCTTTTATTTACTTTTGTAATTTTAGAGAAGTTAAGCAATTATAGTATTGATAATATAAAAGTTAATAGCAAACAGTCCAACACAATCTTTGCCTCTTCATTGCCCAGGAGAACTGCTTCCTGTGAGTTCTCACCTACTGTTCTGGACTCTGCAGTGTATCGTTAGCAAGATTTTAAAGGAGTGATGATGCTGCAGCTCAGGCACTCTAGGCAACTCACTCGCTCTCTTACTTGTTCTCTTTCTCAGAAACGTTTGAACACACATATATGGCCTCACACAGACACACACATATGTAAACAAAGCACGCACACTGCCAGAGCTGGCAGTTGAGAACTGTCCACAGAGAGGGTGCTGAATCTGGGCAAGTCTGCCTCGCCTGCTAATAAAAGACTGTTTCTCACAAGAGAGAGAAGGCTGATCGCAGACTCTGTGTGCAGCAGGGTTACAGGAAAGTAGGGAACATGTGGACATAAAAGCCCTGCTGATAAACACAATCTGGTTCAGCTGGGAAGTGTGCTCAGTGTTCAGAGTTTGGGACTAGAGAACAAGGCTCAGCTGCAGTGTGCTTGCTTCTGTTTGCACACTGGCCATTCAACATCCTCCCTTTCAAAACGTGTTCTGAGCTGGAGGAAAGAAAAAAGCAAAAAAAAAAAAAACAAAAACGCCGTAAGCACTGCTGAGCTGATCTTTATGGTTTACAGGGAATAAACAGGCATTTTATGCCCAAAGAAAGCCAACTAAGCATGGAGTTATATTAGTCTTTTTTATTAAATGCAAGAAAATAGGCAATCTGAGAGGGTAAAAAAGTTTTGTAAGGAAAAAAAACTATATATTTGATAGCAATTCTTTTCAAACTAAGAGCAAGAAATAATATTTGTCAGTAAAAAAAGTTTTCAGATAAAGTATTCTGTCATATAATATGTAAAAATTTACATTTATAAAATTATATTTCTTTTTAATCTAAAAAACATTTTTCACTCTCACATTTCTCTCATGTTTATTTTCTTTGTTGTCAGAGTGAAAACTTTTACTCTCAGGTTTTTGCTATCAAAGTATAAACTGGGCCAGAGGCGGGCTAATGTTGCTATTGGTCATTCTCAACCAGACTGACAGCTGGATGATGATCATGTCTGCATAGTGGTTGCACCTTTTTCATTCCATCAGTCTAGTAAAACCAAATCGCTCAGCTTCAGGCTCAAGTCTGGTGATGTCCCTCCCACCACAAAACCAATATAACAACTAAATACTGGAACTAGTACTTATGGATACTCTCTGCAGCTTCAATCATGGCAGCAGATAGAAGGTAGACTACTGCTGTTGATTCTGAAGTTGAAGCACACAACTTGAAGAGAGAAAAAAATTGTATTTAAAGTAAAACGTTTCACGTTGACAGCAAAAAAAAAAAAAATATTTGAGAGTTAAAAATGTTTTTTTTTTAAAAAGAAAAAACAAATGTGTTTTTTAAATGTCATATATTAATTGCTGTCAAATAGGTAGTTTTTCCTTACAAAACTATTTTCCCCTCCCAGAATGTCTATTTTCCTGCATTAAATAAAAAGACAAATATAACTCACAGATGATATGTCCTTCCTCGTTATTTGTTTTTGTGACTGTCCACAGATAAATTAACATTGATGGTGCACATCTTAAACAGTTCAATTTCAGTATAAATGCAGGTAAGTGATTGATAACTCATTCATAAAGTGTGGCTGCTGTAATGTGAATTTAAATATTGAATACAACAGCAGCCACAGCATGAAGATAAGTATAAAATAAACACAACCACAAAAATAAAATACCATATGGAGCAGTCATATGATGCATCTTTTTTCTCTGTTGTAACTCATATTGCAATTCTATTCAGTACAAAATTCAGTACAAAAAAAGATGTAGCAAACATTGGGCAACTGTGCTGTTCTCACCTTGTAGAATCTCAAAAGGTTGGTGAAGTCACCTGAAAAGTCAGCAGCATGGAAGAACTGATCTGTTTTCATTTGCAATGGTGAAAAGGAATGTTCTTGCTGAATGTGTTTACACTTTTATAATTATCAGCAGTGCAATCTGCATAATTACTACTAACAAGGCAATCTATCAGGTCTTCTTGCCAAGGGCAACAGCCTTACTTTGTATGTCCTGAAGTGCAAACTTCTGCAAAGAATTACATGTAGAGCCTCATTTACAATAAGTGAGAGGACACATACATGTATAAATCTGTTTAACATATTTTAGAGCGTAAACTATTTTGGTTATTTAGTAGAAATACAAAGTTTAATAATAATGTTCCGTATGGTAAGAGAGATCAGCTATATCATTACTTACTTGTTCATTTGTGCCACCAAGTGGTAGACCTCTGAAGTGCATAAAAAAGTGTGAAGGTTTTCCAGAAAGTCAACAGATTAGGCTCAAACATGCACTGTTACAAAAACAGTAATAATTTACTACAATTCAAGGATAAACTTTTTTTCTAAAAGCTTCACTGATGTTTAACATTGCTTCATAATACTCCAGATATCCACATTCAGCACATTAACACAGAAAAAAAGAAGAGTTTTGCAATTTGATATACTGCTCTGATCAATTTCTCTTCACTTCTGCCAGGATTTACTGAAGCTTTAGCGGTTTGCTCTTTGTTCTGATCTATTTGCTGGAAATGAGATAACTGAGGTATGAGAGGCAAAGAAAAAAAATTGGACCCATACTTATAGCTTCAGGGAAAACATTCACAAGTGAATTATCTCTGGCTGCACAGACGCAAACACCTGGGACCACAACCAAAACTAATTTCAGCACAGTTACAGATCTCAGCTGCTTCAACCAGATGATTGTTGAAGTGTTAACCACAAAATGGGGAAAATTCTCCATCACAAGTCTGGAGGGTGAAGGGGTCTTATCTTCCAGGTGGCTTTTGCCTCTTTTTCTCTGCTAACTGATTACAACCAGATGTTAATGATTATGCATGTTTAGGTAGTCCCAGCACTCAGGATGCACTGCCAAGGGACTGTGGGAAAGCATATTTGGCATTTTCTCATAAGATTTCATTTAGAGAAAAACGCTCTAGGAAGCTCTATTTTCCAAAAATGACTTAAGCATCTTATTTTACATTTATAAATAAAATAGCTATTAAGTGTAAACAAAAAGTTAGTAAATTCTGTTAATCTATCATCTGTTTGGTTGACAAAATATAAAACGGCTGCCCACCTTCTTCAGACTTTTCACTTAAAACCTAAACTTAGCTGTCAACAACAACTTAACTGGAACAAAAACAGCTTTTACTGTTGTTTACAGCTGTATTTTTAAATTTCTTTGTAAATCAAGATTTTGCCATTTAAAAAAAAGACTCAAAAGACACCCCCCCCACACACAAACACACACAGTAAATCTAGATACATATGGACAGACTGGAACTTGTCGCCTGACATAGATCTGCTACTTCAAGAGTTTTAGACTTTTAAAGAGCTTTTGAGAAAATATTGCAGCAATGGGATATTTATGCCACTGAGAGGCATAAAGAGTAACACCAGACTTTAATCTTTACCTGCTGATAAGCATCTGGCAGGTGACAGCAAGCTGAAATTGTAAGTGTGGCAACTTGTAGTGGCACCTCCAGCAGTTGGATAAGCCAGTCGCCACAGCTTGCCAGAGGGCTCAGTTGCCGCTAACTAGAGCAACGTAGAGGGTGTACTTTCACTTTAAAGCCTTTTTTGGTTTCATATTGTTCCAACTTCAGATCCTGTTGAGTCTGACATGGTCTTAAAAGAAACCCAAAAACAGCTCATATTTGTGTCTTGTTAAGATAGGACCCAAAGGATACCAACTTTGATTTGTGAGATGCTTTCAGCACATCTCCTCTACTGGGGCTACGTGTCTCTGTTTTTCTTTGCTTCTGTTTAAAACACAAAGTGTTTTTGAAAAATCAAAACAGAAGAAAAGAAGCCATATCTCAGATGCCGTCACTGACTTTTCACCCTGAAACTGAGCAATCAGTATTGGAAGGAGAAATTTGTCTTGGGTTTAATAATACATAGGACAACAAAACGGCCATAAAATGTCAAGAACAGTTTTTTACTAGAGCAGGATAGCATCTAAAGTGGATAGAGCTGATGAGATCATTTATGATGAGAGAGCAGCAGATGTGTGGCCTAAAAGTGCCTGAGCCAACTGAAATAAGGCCTTTAAATCAATTTAAGAGTCATCAAGCAACACTTTATTACACATGGAAAGATCTTTCAGAGAGGGGCAGACACTTGAACCTACTTGTATTTTGTATTTTTTAATACTCCAAAGCTGCTATATAATGTTAAACACTGCACTTTTAATGGAAATCCCTTAACATTGTATTATAGTTATTATTATATTCAGTGGAATTAGAAAATGTGGAATTTCAAAACAGTGTGTGCGTTGTCTAACCAGGCAAAACTGCAATTACTTTCTCTGAACAGATCTTGCATGCAGATCCAGTCATGCATGAACCAGGTATACCTGCTCCCTACTAAAGTGACACATCTGTGTCACTCCACATGTCCCTATGAATGAGAGTGTCTCTGGGCATGGGCCTCTTGAGAATACTGTAGCTTGGTAGGGACAAGTGATAGTACACATAACTTCAGAAAGTTTCCTGGTATCAACTACCGTGATAATAATATGTTTACCTGATCAGATCAACTGAGGCTATGATGTTTCAATAACGCAAATCAGCAGCGACCCAAAAGAACAGTCTGTATTGTCATATTTTAAACACTTTCAGTTCAGTGCAAATAAGTAAACAATGAATGCATCAAGGGGCTGTTGCAGCTTTTGTCACAAAGACAAAAAAGAATTCAACACCAGCATCCCCGTCAAAAACAAACAGCGTTAAACCTGGCCCCTTTTTACAACCGAGAGTTGTGTGCAAATATCAAACATGTCATTACGCATCTAACCGTGCCTCACAAACACAACAGAGTGACAGAGGAGCATACAATGCACTGAAGCTAATGTTTGCAAGTGTACAGAAATAGAAACAGCGCTGTCTTAGTCATCCCATGATGTGACATGATAAGACGAGGCAGACACAGACTCAATGCAAACATACAAGCTGTACAGTATTCCAACACAGAGGGAGGCCAGAATGTCAATATTGTTTGACGAATCACGGTGGTTGTCTTTCAGACTACCCTACTCCATCAGCCAGAGGAAGTAGTGTAAACTCTGACCTGTAGAAGGCAAAGAAGCATCAGCTGGCTGGTTTCTAAATCACTTGTGCCACAACTTCTCTGTGTGATAGAAAGCTGTATAAATTAAGGTTTAAATAATGACCACAGCCATGACTACTCATCATTATGTGATTAGCTTTTTCTATGAATAACTATCTATCATACAACCGCAGCTGTTTTCAGTGGATGATTATTACATTAAAGAAATAGAGCATATGTGCATGCAAGCTAAGAAAAATCTGCAAATGCCTCGTTTATGTAAAATGCAGCAAATAAACGGATATCTGTGCTGCTCACACTGTTCATCATGCAAGCTGTGAGGGCAACATAAACAACGGCACTCAGGCTGATCAAACAGTCCACTAATAGGAAATAATGCATATTTAGTTTTGTAGAAATGAAATCTGAAAACATCAGAGCATGATGATGTAATAAAAAAGGCTATTTTTACTAAGAGGAAAACAGACACACAACTCCAATCCATTCTCATTCATCCTTATGCTAATTCTGTCGCAGCTGACTGAGACAGTAGTTAATTTAATGGGGCTACAACATTAAGTTAAAATAGCTCATCCAAACATTTTTTTTGACACAGTTAATGTTGGGAGTACATTTAGTAGCATTTCTATTAGGATTTATTAGTTCTTGGGAGCAACACTGTCTTAAGTTGTACAAGTAAATATGTGGCTCTGACATTTTCAACATAATGTAGGCTTTCCTCTGTACCACAGTTTATCATCATAAATGCCCGGTGGCTGTAGTCAAATAAGGGAACTGTTATTTCTTTTCTTTCTAGAAATGTATAAACATGCACAGACAGATCCTTATGCACACATGTGTACTCTACATATAGAGAATCCTTTCCATTTTCAGGGCTGGAGTATGCCCAAACTACATGCATGCAAGATAAACAGATGGAATCATCTTTTCATTGCACAGTGATCTGTTTGTGTTTGTATGGCCACCATGCTCCTTTTTGCTCCTTTCACTCATTGGATTCTGAAAGCAAGGGAACCTTGGCAATGTGCAACCAAAGAAGTTTAGTGTCCTAATGCATAACTGAAGCCAGAACAGTATCATTCATTTCAATAAATTTATTTAAATACACATTAAACTCAATCACAGAGGAAATAACATTAAAGATTATTAAAACAATAAAGGTTGTGCATGTGTGAGTGTATGTACACGTAAATTAGTGTGTATTTGTGGTGATGATGATGTGACTGAGAATGCATAAACCAAATCATAACTGTCAGTGAGAGAGATAGGGGTTACAGGTCGGCTGCTTTCTGAGGGCTTTCACTCTATCTCTCGTGACAGTTCCCAAGATGCAATGGGCCACCAGGGCAGCACGTCTGTCTCTTTCTGTCTGTCTGTCTGTCTCTCCGGAAATCCATCCCAAGTAGATCATTACCTCTATCAAAGCACTTCCTCCTGAGTGGGTCAAGGACAAACTGTGTTTCCCGTCAGGAGTCCACGGTGTTTTTGTTAATGAACCACTGTGTAGTGTCTCAGCTAACTGGGACAGCAAAGAGGCTTTATGGGGGATGGAAATGTATGATACTGAAAAGGAAGCATTCACAGGCAAATTGTTTCCTCTCTTCCTAAAGACTGCTTGACATCGTTTTAAACTATACCAACTCTTTCTACGTAACTTAAATGTAGATGTAATAAATCTCCAAGTAGTTTGTTCGATGTTTTGTTTACAGATGCACCAAGCTTCATGCATGAGTAGGCTACATTTAAAAAATGCAGTTGTTGACAAAAACTCCTAGTACAGTATACTGACTTTTATAAAAACAATAAATAAAATAAAACTGTGATAATTTGATTCTAAAGCTGATCAAATTCAAATCAGTTTAGGTACTTTCATGCATACATAGGGATCCGAGAAACATCCAAAATACTGTAAATATTTTACAGTAAAATGAACTTAACTACAGCCCCAAAAACATAACAGACTTGCATCCTCCATGGTGATAACAGCTCTGCAGCTAGCAAGGAATCCAGCAGGAAGCAAAACCAATGCTGACCATTTCTGAATAAGCAGTGCCATCCATGTCTAGATAAATTCTTGGTGCATAAACAGTTGAATGCATAAAGTAGAGCATGTAATATATGTTTGTAAAAAGCATGTTACATACAAAATGCTTGAAACTGTGCCTCAAACTGACTGTTTGCGGTTTTACTGCAAGCTATCCATCTATCCGTTTTCTACCGTTTCTCCATGAATGGGGTCACAGGGGGGCTGGAGCCAATCCCAGCTGACATTGGGCGAAAGGCGGGGTACACCCTGGACAGGTCGCAGTCCATCACAGGGCCTTTACTGCAAGTCTTTTAAGGCCACTATTCTCAAAGTGGGGTCCCTAAGCTGTAGTTTAGGGGTCCTTGAAAAATAAATAAATAATAGCCTAGAAATAAATTAATTGCTTATCTTTGAGTATGTGAATAACAG
>JBAMHV010000017.1:11005857-11050616 GCA_037177535.1 Pseudomugil gertrudae | reverse complement strand
CTGTCTCTTTACAATCATTAATCTAAAAATCCCACATTAAGCCCCGAGAGAAATAACTATAAAATGATTCAGTTTTCCTGAATAATAAATGTCAGTGATATTTGCCTTCCAAAACGTTCAATGTAGCCTTTTTGTTCGAACACACACACACAAGCACACAGTCATATCAACCGTGAACACCTCAGCTGGATCCATTCTTTCTCGCGTCTTCATCCCTTTCTTTCTGCTCTGTGATGCAAGTTAATGACAATAATAAAATCACACTCTGTATTTCCTCTGCACTTTGAATGGCCTCATCAATTCACAACTGCCATGAAATACTGAGCAAGAAATTAAATTGAAAAAGGGAAAAAGAAAGAAGATAAGAAAACAAGAGGAGACACAGAATTCATGCATGTCTAAAATACCTGCACCACTATAGCATGCCACCTGAATTCAAGAGCAAAAAAGGTTCATTAATTAGAAACAGCTCAGTGTGTATAAATATAGCTGACTGCCATGTTCATGTTTGTCATTAATTCAAGCCTCCCTCCACTTCCCTGCTTATTTTACTATACTTCCAGATATCAGGCAGAATTGATGTGGAATTTGCGTCTATGTAATACTGATGCATGGGTCAAGTCATACACTGTGATTCAGTTCTGATCACTATAACTTTGAGTGGTTTCAGGTTCATAGATTATTACAACACAATACAAAGCAAACTGTAAAAACATTTCTTGGGAATAAAAACAAAAGAGTTATAGGAAGAGAACACAAGAAGAAGAAAGATGAACAGTCACTTACTGGAGGTACAGTTAATCCTGATACAATCTAGATGGGGAAGAATAGATGAGAGATAAATTCATCTTTCAATGTTACAGCTGCAGACATCATTAAAGTATACAGTCCACCCCTCTGGGGACACACACACGGACACTGTCCATCCTCTGATGCTCTCACCCATGGCCTCGAGCTGCAGCAAGCTGGTAAAAGCACTGCAGTGTTGAATAATTCATAGTATTACCTGTTCAGCTACGTAGACCAGAGTCAGTGAGGAAAAGGTTTTAGTTACTTTATATTACATTATTTTTTTTTCCTTTTATTTTTGTATGTTTTTTTTTCATGCAGCCCATTTTTTTGTTCCCACGACAAGCTGCAGGATTTTGTTCTTATTTTCAGATGACGTCATTATGAGAGCATCAGTTTTTGGTCAGGGTCATGCAGGGCCAACTGGAAGGTATTTTATTTTTAATTTTATTTTATTAACTCTTTCACCTTCTTCCTGCTTGTAAATCCAACTATCTACTAGTCTAACTGCTCCTCAACTGTAAGACACTGTCATGGGATTTGTTTTTACCATTGCACAAATAGTTAAATCACATGACAGCACTGATACATTGAGGAAGGTATTTTACACTAACAGTAAAACAATGATATACATTTTTTAAGTACTGAACTTACTACAAGTCATTGCACTTTACACATTTTATCCTCTTCTAATTAATTTGACAGCTTGTTGAGACTTTTAAAATTAAACTGATGGCTCACATAAATGTTATGGTGGGTTTGTGTCAATAATAGTATACATGGTCTATTCTGCTGGTTCTATAACTAACAATATGACAATAGTATTGCCCATTATGTCATCACCAGCACATTTTGTTGACAGTACCTAGAATATATGTGGGTAAAGAAGCTATCTCCACTCAGACCAGGATTCAAACCAACATTATGTTTCTGCATAAAAATAGTGCTCTTAATAAACAAGTATATTTTATACAGAAACTTTTTTAAAATCTTAAGATCTTCTTTTGAATTGCCGTTACTGCGTCTGAGGTAAAACAAGCAGATGTTGCATGACACTAACCTGTTGCCAATTAATCTGTTCACCTGAAGTGTTTTTTTTAATGCTCCTTGAGTTTCCTGGTTTTTTGTTGATCCAGCTAACTTTTTTGGGACTTGTTAAACAGATACAAATAATTAATTAATTAATACATTTAGCAAAATAAAAAAATAAATAAAGTAAAATATTTAGAAAATTAAATATAATTTCTTTGGATTGTAATAAACTGTATATTGGTTAAAATTGTTTGCAAATAATTGTATTCTGTTTTGATTTATGTTTTACACTAAATTCCAACAAAAAATGTCTAAAACATGCCTGTGTGTTACTTAATTGTAACATTTCCAACTCCCATTTTGTGTCATGCTCATAGAAAGTTGACCCAAATCAACCTTCTACCCTTCCTTCCTATTTGGCCCTGCTTGTCATGTGTTGTCAACCACAGCAGAAAAGTGGTTGCAAACAGCCAGAGACCAACGCTTCCTTACCCTTACAGGGAATGCTCAGCTTTCTGAAGGAGGGACAAGGAAGACAGGCTTCAGGGCTCGTAGCCAGAGAAAAAACTCCAAAGACACTTAAAAGTGTCAAAAAAATAATAATAATAAAAAAAAACGCACAACAAGGCAGCTTGTTGTTTTTTATCAGAGGACATTTTTTGTAGTTGCAATGATCTAACTTGTCAGCTCTGTCGGGGTGTGGCGCTGTTGTCTTCCACCATGGGACACGTGCTCTTTTTGAGGTTGACAGCAGACAGACTTGTCTGCTTTGCATGCACAGCTAAATGGCTCCACTTAGGGAGCTCATTTCTGTTTAGCCAGTGGAAAGGAGAAATAGATGGCTAGCTATCATTTCTGCAGAACTGCAGTGTTTGCGACATCAAACTTTCCACAGGCATCAGTGAATTCTTCCCAGCACAAATAAGCACATGCACTCTCTCACACAAGAAAGCGTGACTTTCAATGTGTTTTTAATTTTCATGTTATGTCTCAGGCGGAGGGGCATGTCTTTATCTGTGCTTACTGCAGACAGTCTCTGCTTAATGTGCACTCATGTTTTCCTCTTACAATGATAAATGGGTATATAGGTGGATAAAATCATTAAAAAAATTGTGTGTGAACACTGTTGGGCCAAACCTCAAAATGTAAGCCTGTTTTGCATTAGATTACCAATGCAGAGCTGCAGTATCATGAACACTTCATCTCCAGAGGAGATACAGTCCTCCTCATATAAATGACAACAGGATGAATCTCAGCTGGAGTGGGTGTTTTGACAATCTAGTACATAAAGTAAGAGTGATGTCCAAACTTTTCTTTACCACTTCAACTGTTGTAATCTGAATTGACAGACTGTAACTTCATTTGTATAAGGTTTGTTAGATGCAGAGGACGTTTAGATACGTAAAAAAAAGCCAAGGTAGACAGGGAAATGTGACCCATGAACCAAATCCCTGAAAGTACAATCAAATCAACTGAGATTAAATACCACTTTGGTACAGATGTGGTATTTCATCCTCTGAAAATCAAAATTTCCTTATTTTCTTCACTTTATTTACACCAACTCTCCCAAGTTGAAAAATATTGACTTAACTAAATCTGAAGAGAGAATCACGAGTCAGGTTAAAGCTTGTGAATGCACCATAAAGGATTATTGTATTTTCATCTATTTGATATGTGAAATGAAACAAAACACAAAGAAGCACATTGGTGTTTGTACAAGAAGAACTACTTTTATAGGGGTACACATCTTTTACTGTTCAACTCTGTTATTGGAAAGAGTGGGCAGCGAGCATTCCCTGCTGGGCAAAGGTAGCTGTGTGCTCAACTGGCAGTGAGCCGAGAGCCGCAGACTTCAGACCTTGAAAGTCTGTATAACCTCTCCTTCTATTCACAAAGTAAATAAGAAAAGCTGGCGTCTGTGTGAGGGGAATTGGAGTGCATTTTAAGTGATATCAAGCTTGATGTGCCTTTGCAGCTGCAGTGTGTGCACATCCAAGGCATTACCTAAATTGACTGTGAGGCGGACGCGACCCCCCTCCAACTCTAGACGCAGGGTGTCAGCAGAATCCCGAGATGTGGTGGCTATTAGGATCCCATAAGCTCGCTGGGAGCGGAATCTAAGAGAGACATCCTCAGCTTCTGTGTGCATCACCACTGGAAGCTGGACCTTCATGAACTTACTGCCATCGTAGCTGAGGATCGTTGCCTCTGTAGGGAGAAAAGGAGGAAACGAAATGCATGGCTGATAAAACAGACTGCCATGATTCGATGGAAAACCAATGACCACAGCTGTCAGCTCAGTGAAAAATAATGTCCTATTTATTGATGTAAGTGGAGCAACTATCAATCAACAATCAAGTTATGGAGGAATGATGAAAAAGTACTGAAATGTCCTAAAGTTTCTCTATATCTATACAGGTACTCTGTGGTATTATTTTATTTCCAGATTTTTGTTTTGTTTTGTTTTTTAAATACAGCAGAAACTCGGTTAGGAAAATCCTTAAGGCTTAATTTAAATTTCTGATGAATCTTGCAATTAGCAAACCTCATAGTTTCACGCATCAGATCAAAATAAGAAAATAATCTGCTCTTTGTGAGGTTCTCAAATTAAAGTAAATCCAACCTCACACCACGATCAGCAAAACCTTTTACATCGTGTCCTCAAATGAACAAAATCAACAACAATACTGCAAAAACTCTTTGAAAAATAACTGACTTTAATCCCATAAATTCAGCGGATTTTCAGAGGCAATAATATGAAAAAAAAACTCCATCTCAGTCTGATGTTGCCATTCTCTTGCATGGTTGTGGAGGAACCACATTCATTCAGATTGTGGAGGTTTGTGAACATCACTTTCAGGTTCCCAGTTTGTACTTCCATGTTATGTGTATTCATATCCAGAGTCTATTAATTACAGAAGAACAGCTAAGCATTTTTTTAAAAAGAATTTTTTAAAAAAAGTTTAACAGGGATGGTAGCAGCACAGCATCTACAATGTCCTTAAAATATTAGTCAAAAATTGCAACTAGACAAATCAATACTGGCTGGGAAAGAAAGGGGGAAAAAAGAAATAAAATAAGAATAGTTTTAACTGTAATGTCTCTGTAATATTGAGCCTCTGCTCAGTGTAACTGCATTTACTCAAAACATTAAGCACCCGTCTAGAGGAATGGTGGGGAAATTGTTTAACGCTGGCAGGAGGCCGTAACAACATTTCCAGTATTGTAACTAAACCATAACGCAATAACAAAGCTATTACTGCAGCTGCAGTGCTGAGACAGATAGAAGGCAGGTTGTAGGAAGATGGAGAGCAGAGGGGTGATAGGGTACCAATGTACTCACACCACCTCATCACCACTTCTTCCTCACACAGAGCCAATGTCACATCCATCCCTTGGGATGACTCCGTCACATTCCTCACCCAAATCCAATTTCTCCTCGCCCTCCTGGGGTATGCTGCAGATGACGGGGCGTGTGACAAACGAGTTCTCTCTACTGAACTGTCTGCTTCCTGCCAGGCAGCTAAAGCAAATAGCTGTACCCTAAAACTGCTATAAGATTCCAAGAAAAATAGAGCGATTTGTATTATAAAGTACTTGAAAAATCACAGTTACATCAGTTTAGACCTGATGACGACTGATAGCTGCAGCAATGTTACCTAATTTGTGTAAATAACTTTGATTCATTTAGTATTGACATAAAAGTTCATTTTAAAGTGCGTTATGTCTGACACATAGTAAATGTTCAAGACTTTTATACAGTTTTTTCTACAAAATATTTTGGGAAATAATTGATTTACTAATTCTAAAATAAATCAAACATATTCTATTTTTTTGTTTTTATTTTGCTACTGTTAGAAGCACTGTACTGCTGCAACACCTAAATTTCCCAACTTGGGATGAATAAAGTACTTCTATTCTATTCTATATATTAGTTACTCGTGCATCATACCTCAATCTTTATATAAAAAATAACAATAACACTAAAAATACAGACAAATACATGCTGAAAAGCATGTGTAAATGAAATAGATTAATAAACACTAAAAGATGTGAGAAGGAACATGCATATAGCCTTATAATAGACAACACTGCATCTTTACCCCTTTTCCTTCTTTTCAACTGTAGAAAAGTAAAGTGTGATAGCTAAAGACATTCTGAGCCTCTCTGTTTCAGGACTCTGTTGCTGTTGGGACTTTGTTGTAATGTAAAGGTACCGTTCAGAGGATGGGTGTTGTTATCCAGGATTGCTGTGAACCTGTCATGGTCCTATGCTTCAACACTGAGGCTCAGTCCAACCACAGTGCCAGCTCTCTGGATAAGCCTGTTCAAACTCTGTGTATCTTTTTTTTTTATTAAATACCCCCTAGCAGAGCAAAGTATAGAACAGTATGCTGACAACACCTGACTTTTAGAACTTACACAGGAGCTATGGGCAGATTTTACAAGCAGACTAGCTTCCCCAGGAGGTATATCCTGCTCTGCCTTTGTTTTGATAGCCAGCAGTCTCACCCAGTTTGCTGACACCACAGTACAAAACCCTCTCCTCACCCTTCCTAATACCTGCCACAGTTGTAGTACCATCAGAGAATTTTGGTATGGGGCATGTATCTGACTGGTACTGGTGGTAAAAGGGTGAATAAGATGAGCAAGGAGGAAGAGAAATTTATGAAAAATCTAACTTATATTTTTAATCAATGTTTTGAGCCTTTAAAATTCTAGTGGGAAACATCATTTCTGTTATGACACAAAAACGTACTATCAAAACTAAATAAAATTTTGCTCTTAGAGATACCATTCATTTTCTTAAGCGCCTATCCAATTCAGGGTTGTGGGTAGCTGGCACTTATCCCAACAGAGGCAGGGTACATCCTGGACAGGTCACCAGTTTAACAGAGTGACAGACAACCACTCACACTCTGTATGGAGAATTTAGAATAACAAATTGATCTAATATGCATGTTTTTGGATAGCGGGAGGAAGCCGGAGTACCCGGAGAGAACCCACACTAACACAAGGGAGAACATGCAAACTACACACAGAAAGGTCACTGTTTGAGGTTTGAACGAGCAAACTTCTTGCTGTGAGGTCCCAGTACTAATGAACAGCGCCACCATGTAGCCTCTTATAGAGCAGTTTAAATATAATAGCTTTCAATCACTTCAATGACCCTTTTTAACTGTTTTTCTTTATTCAGATGAATGTTAATAAGATACAGTCATGACTTTTGCAATACGAGAAAATCAATTGCAATGATTAATCCATACTTTTAATAATCCCCACATTTTATTCTATGACTATGTTTTCTCACGAGTTTTTTGTAACAATATGTGTACTGGGAGAGCTGGCTGGGTAGTGGAAAAGATTTTTGAAATGGCACAGAGCATTGCTGAAAGGGCTTTACTTTTAACATACTGATGCATGAATCATTAAAACTATTTTTTTAAGTAATATGTTGTTATATTTATGTGATTTTAGAATTCTATTACAATTAATTTCTTGTACTATTCATTACTGAGGCAAACTTAGTAATTACAATCTATTCATCGATTATCTGTAACACTTATTCTAATGAATGGTCATGGCTGGTTAGAGTCTATAACAGCAATTGTTTGGCGAGAGGTAAGGTACACAAGGGGGCAGGTTGCCAGTCCATCACAGGACGAACACAGAGAGACCACTCAACAACCAGGCAGACACACATTCCCTCCTAAGGACAATTTCATATGACCAATCAACTAAACATGCATGTCTTCAGATGGTGGGAGGCAAGTCCCTTTATAAGCTTCAATCATATCTGTCCTGCATCAATTCTACTGGCTTCTTATTCAATTTCCATCCATCCATACATCCATTTTCTACCGCTTTTTCCCCAACAGGGTCGCGGGGGGGCTGGAGCCAATCCCAGCTCACAACGGGCGAGAGGCGGGGTACACCCTGGACAGGTCGCCTGTCCATCACAGGGCCAACACACAGAGACAAACAACCATGCACACTCACTCCTATGGGCAATTTAGAGTCTCCAATCAGCCTATTTTCCAAGGTGCATGTCTTTGGACTGTGGGAGGAAGCCGGAGTACCCGGAGAGAACCCACGCAACATGCAAACTGCTCACAGAAAGATTCCCGATTTGACCCCCGCCCCAACCGAGGCTCGGACTGGCAACCTTCTTGCTGTGAGGCCAAGGTGCTAACCAACTGTTCCACCGTGCAGCCCTTCTTATTCAATTTAGTATATTTTATTATTTTAACTTTCAGTATCATAAACCCCTTTGCAGCTCACTGTGCTCCTCCATACTAACATTTTCTGCTGTAGATCCTCCTCCTCCATCTAACTTACTCACCTACCTGCTTGCTTATCCACCGTGGTTAAGAAACCTCGGCTTCTGTTTAAGGAAACATAAAACATTTATATTTTCTCATCTCTGCATTCTCACTGTCACACTTGCTGTTTTTGTTTTGTTTCTGTTTGTTTTTGTTTTTGTAATATGTTTTTTTTCCTCCCCTGTTTTATCTTATCCTGTCTGTTATACAGTGTCCTGAAAGACCCCTTTAAATGAAACTTTTATTAAAATAAAATAATTTTTTTTTTTTATTATGCAGTCCAGACGAGTTATTCTAAATGACAGTTCCAAATTCAAAGTAAAAGTAAATTAAGAGGACGGAAGCTGGGGCTTCGGTTTGTACTGGTATAACAGAAGGCTGCCTTTGGGGTAATGCAGCACACATAACTACATCAAGCATTTATTTTACTTTCATTTTGTAGAGAAGTAACAAATAATGCTATGCTACTAACAAGGAAGAATGGGGTGAAAGCAAACAAGCACACAGTTCATCTTCCATTCCCCGCAAGCAAAGCAAGCTCTGTGGGACAGGAGAGCTGTCAGCTGCATGTCATAAGGTTCTGATGTCCCACAGTACCAGGGTACCAAGCTCAACCTAATTCAAAATTTGCTGGAAAACAACTGCCAAAGGCCTTTGGAAAATATGTTTGACAGCCATAATAAACAGGAAGAAATGGCTTGGAGATATCATACATAATTCAAGGGAGCTCATGTCTTCTTTACTGCAGCCTTACTTGAAAATCTAAGCATACATAGTCCAAGAAATAGACTCACTAGCTATTAAAAGTATGAAAACAACCTGGGAGGTGAGTGGATTTTAACAGATAGGAAACCTATTTTCTCGCTCTACAGAAAGAGGTAGCAACATCATGGCCCACTTCACATCTGCTGCTCTGTGACCATACAGCAAATTCATTTGAGCTACGAAATGAGAGCAAAAATAGAAAATAGATCAGTTCAGAATGATGGAATATGCAGCCTGAGCTTGTACTGTGAGGAATGCATGTGCCTGTCAAAGCAGTGACGATGTAGTACATTACATTGCATTTGGTTTTTCATCCCAATGATGAAACTGAAAGACAACATAGTTTAATGATTTACAACTTCATCTCCAATCTTCACCAAGCTTTCAAAGTCTGTAAGCAGAAACTATTATCAGAAGACACCAAATATAACAAGCTCTGATCTACAGTACAAACACATCCATCCATTATCTGAACACTTACCAATGATAATGAAAAATAATGTGAAACTTTATTGAATATTTTTCATGATATTACATATTTTTCCAAATCTGAGAATTTAACTTAAAAACAGCAAATGTTTCTATCAACAGCAAGAATCAACCCCCAACACTCTTGCAGACACATTTTCTGTGCTTTTTTAGCCAATTTTTGATGCATTTGTGTTCATTGCTTAAGGGCATGGGACAACCAGTTCTTTCTAATTTGTGACTCTAAGTGTGGTGAGTAGTGACTAATACAATGTTGCTGACAAAAGAGCAGAGTTAAACGTGTTTAATGCTAAAACTCTACCATATTTTCTCTTATGGACATAATTCTTTTCCTCTTCAGCATTTGCTTTGGATCGATGCAAATAGCTTTATGTTTTGAGAAGCAACACATTTGACAGTGAAAGGAATTATTTCTGTGTTGACAAATCAATTTACATAACAATTTAAATATTCTGTACTCAACATTTTCAAGCAAGACATCCTACAAAACAGATTTGACACTTTGACTACATCAAAAAGCATTATTCTATTCTATTCTATTCTATTCTATTCTATTCATAAGTGTCTGCTTGCAAGTGCAAATGCTAACAGGTTTTATGTGCATGCCTTACACATGTGGTCAACAGTGAGCACACTTATGTATCTGTATTGATCCCTTGCATCTATCTTTACTCATTGCAGCTATTTGTAAAGACTTATCTAGAGCCCCCTGTCTTTGTGATATAAGGCAGATGCCGTCAGTGCAGGCATCCAGCACGTCATATATCTCATTAGGGAATATGTGCATGTGCTGCAATCCACCTACTACACCATCTGGGAGGCTGCTTTAGCCTCACACTGCAAGACTAATATTTGGGCCAATTAGCAATTGGAGGAACAATGAAGGGGAAGACATTTGGGATGCGAAGAGGAAAAATGCTTTGTCTGCTTAATTAAAATGTCTCAAAATAGGGCAAGTAGCTCTATGTTTTTTTTTTTTTTAATTTAAACTCCACCTCCTGCTTGTTCCACTCGTTGTCGTTCTCCTTCTCTACCATATGCAGTAGCTGTATTTAGCCACCGGGTGGTACACCATGCATGGATAAGTGAGAGCTGGGGTAATTCTTTTGACAGCTCCTCAGCCTGCTGGTGCCTGCTACAGCCTACCAGCACAGAGGCAATCTGGAGCCATCAAAACAGCTGGCAGCCCGCCAGGGCCCATCCGTACCACTGCTCCCACTCACACTCTCACTAGTGCCAGTCTCAAACACAAGAGACGAGACGGCCAAAGAAAGACAGTTGGACAGACAAGCCGAGACATCTGAAGACACTCAAGTGTTAGAAAGCAGGACAGGAGGTCACAGTGTGTGGAATTTTTTGGAGGTCTTAACTAGAAAGCTCTTTCAGTCACAGAATGATTGTGCTATTGTTTCCAAAAGAAAGTTAGAGTGGATTATATCTTTCCAAATCCAAGAACATTGTTTGCATACGTAATTATCTTTCTGAAGGGAAACAATCTGTATCCCTTTTCCACTCCACCTCCTTGATGTAGTATGCCCTAATTCCTGTCAAGTCATTAGCTACTGAGGAAATGCATATGTTTAGAGTCAAAACAGCTGAGAAAAGTCAAACTGACACATTAATCAAAACTGAACATAAATAGCTGCACTCAGATATTATCTGAGGTATTTTTCATCTCTCAAACAAAGTCTGACATTAATCATATCTTTAACATTATTAGGTAATGACTGAATTTATAACATTTGTCACAAGATTGGATAAACAGCTATTTTAATAAACAAATTGTTTCTAATACTGTTTCTTTAATCTGTACATTGTGTACTTTCCCAATTAGTCGATTTGTCTCAGCATTTAGTCATTCCATTAATATCCTCACCACTAGCCGCTTACACCCTAAAGTAAAGAGAACTGAGCAGTGACACAACACACGTTGAGTTGACACATTTAGATGCGTGGGTTATTATGCATTCCAACTTGAGTTTTTTTTTCTCGGATGACAGCAGCTCCTGCTGTTGTTCCTGCACAGATGTGTCACACTGTGATAATGGTGTCACATGACTGAGATCTTTTTGACATTTGTCTTGATTATGCATACAATTTGCCCTTGTTTCACCCAATTGATGTTATTATCTTGTAGAGATATCACGACTCGAGACTCGATGTGCAGCTAAAAGACAAAAATTCATATCGGAACGAATTCTCAAGGTTATTAATACACTTAGTTAATACTAAAATTCCTTTTAGTGAATGCACTTTATATCCGGCATATTTATTCACTTAGTGTGATTATGTAAATAAGCATTAAGTTGGAATTTTTTGAATAACTGCCTGAGAGTGGGTCATATTTGGAGGTGATGGATTCACCATGCAGCTGAATGAGTTTTTGAATAAAACAGGTTTCAGTCAATTATGTTAAGGTGCAATCTTTTGTTTGAAAAGACCAATTAAGAATGTAGAAAAGCAGGCCACGGTAAATCTGTAGTCACTCAAACACAAACATGTCAGTCCTTTTAGATTAATGAAAGGTTTAGTTTAGTGAAAATAACCATTTTAAATAAAAAAAAGATAATAATAATAATAAAAAAGATCATTTCTTTGTGACCCTTTCTTTCAAAAAGAAAGCTGTCATGGTAAATACAAAAAATCAAACAAACTGAAAAAGGTCTATAATGGATTGTTTAAGTAAAACACATTCAGAGATTTTGAAAGAAATAACCAATTTAAGTGTTGAATATTTGATTAAAAAGTGGTAAAATAGTTTTTGCTTAAGGACAGGTAACAAATTTATGACATGTGTCAGGCTACTGTGTAGCAAAAGTAACCTCTACACTAATACTGCAAAGTTAATAGTAGGCCTTATATGCTACATTAGCCTCAGAGTAGCAGCTAGTTTATTAACTGTTCAGCTTTTGTCATTGAAATGCACCTTCCCTGAATGCCACTATTTACAAATAGAGGGCCAGAACCGCGCAGGCTTTCCATGTATCACTGGTCTAGCACACCTGATTGATAAGTTTCAGCAGTAATGTAATTAGTGGATGTGTTGTGGGTGAATATTGTGCAGAGTTGCAGTTACAGAATCCTGATATGATGTAAACAATCATCACCAATAAAACTATAATAGATACACTAATAGATGTACACTGATTCGAGATTGAGTCTTCTGCTTACCATACCTCTCTCACTGAGCTATGTGTGTCTGCCGGATAGCTTTTGAACATTTCCTCCATAACTGTAAGTTTTACATATAACAGGAGCTTGAAGGTGACGAAAACATACATTTGTAGCCTGATTTGTGATTGCACATCTCAGCAGTTTGCTTTGATCAAAATAAACACAGCTTAGTTTCTCTGCATGTTTCATGTAAGCTGATATGAGATCTGTTAATTAGTGTCTGTGAGGAAGGAGCACTGATCATTATTCAGTGTTTTTTGAAACCCAATATTATTCACTATGTCATATACTTATTAATGTTTGGCCTGGTGGTCAATACATTTGTCTATAATGTGGCAAACTCAGAACATAAATTTGAGTTTATGTCTTTTAAACTTTGATATTTTGACACAGTCGAGTCTGCACAGATGCCCTACTTACGACCTTACAGGCCCTACTTTCTGCAAATGTAGCTCCTGCTTTACAAAAATGCATGGAAATAAGATGACAAAAATAATCAGTTAATTATTGGTTTACATATTCAAAGCAAATAGTATATAGACATTTCCCTAAAAAATAGAATATCCTTCTTAGTGTTGGACCATATAACCTTTTCTGAGAAGGGATGATAGCAGATTTTTAAGTAAAGGTAAGTCACAATCATTGACAATAACAAAAAAATTTTTAATTTTACTTTAAATATATTTGGTGTTACTGTAAAAACTATGAGTGACTCACAGTATATGAGGGTCTCATTTTTTTTAACATTGTGGCCTTTGGGGAGAAGTCATTAGGTTTTATGTTATTCACAATCAATGTGAATGTATTCACATGCAGGAGGTTTATCACAAATACTGGTTGAATGGTCAAACTCTTAACACTTGTGGCATTAAACAGTATGGAGGAACTTTGCAAACTGTTTCATTTTCCCATGAGTACCAATGAGATCTCTGCCTGCCATAAAATGAATTATTGCAGGGTCAGGGCCAAGTCTGCTCCTGCTAAGACATGGAGTTTTTAGATTTCAATGTGCGACACACTCTTCTCCAATTTCTCTTCTCTAGAGTAGACGCAGATAAGTATTCTGCACCAGGTCCGTCCATGAGTGAATGGTCTGATGAGGCAAATGGTTAGCAGAAGACAGCCAATTTACAGGCTAGTGTGCATGGTGGACGTGACCAGTAGTGTCTCAGCGGTGCATCAGTCACCTGCCACTCAACAAAGTCCAACATCAGTCCTGCATTTCCTGACTCATTCTATCTGACTCGTGTGGATATCCATCCCCACATACACACTTTTGTACTGGCTTTTATTGCCTTCAATGTGCTGCTTTAAAGCATTTCTGTTCAGTTTAGACAGAAGACCTCATGACAACATTTGTCCATTGAAACTGCTCAGCCTCAGCTGGAAAGAAGCTCAAAATCTGCAAAGAATTCTATATTTATAGTTGAGATAATTAAAACTTTTTGGATTGGCAAATATTATAGCACTAAAGGTCACACTTTCACCTTCTGTGACAGTCTATCATCATAATAAAAAGTGTTCCTGAAGATACTACACACATCTTACAGCCTCTGTGTATGCAAGACCCAAACTGAAGGGGAATTACAAATAAGTTGAGAAAATTACATGAGAAAAATATCATACCTCTTTCACAGGAGCGTCCCAGGCTTCCAGTCCCAGAGCAGTCACAAACATAACGGTTCCAACCCTCTCTGCAGATCCCATTGTTTTGGCAGGGGTTGCTTAAGCATTGTTTAGGAAGCTCTTTAGAGCACGAGGGTTTAACCCCAGCAGCTTTCTGGACCTCTGCCAGCCGTCGAACATCCTTACTCTGTCCATCAATGAATAAATCTCGAATGCAGCCCACGTAGCCATAGTTGAGCAGTGCTGTCCAAACCTCAGTCGGGAACACTAGCCCCATTTTGTTCTCTGGCAGACCCCCAAGGTAAAGATTGTCATCCAAGTCCAGGATCTCACTTTCCCCAGGGGCTGTATAAGGGGTACGCAGGGTATTAATAGAGATGGTACCTAAAAAAAAGACATAAATAAGAATGAATACATTTTACAAAGATAGTTGAATTGCTTTTTTTTTGGTCTGGTCTTGTTTTCTTTACTGTTAGCCATGAAGAGACATTAAAGCACTTGCTGATGTTATTAGATGTGTATTTCACATATAAATACAGACATGCAAAATAGACCCATTTAAAATAGTTTGATGAAGATATTTGCCTAATTAGGGTTATACATCTGGACTGGGTCAGGGTTTTCTTCATTTAGAAAGACTGATGACTGTTGATAAGATACATTAATCATGGGGCAGCTAGTCTATTAGTAGCCCAATCTGGGATCCCAAGGAGTATCCTTTCCATTTCCCATGGATTTCCCATAATAAATCTCCTTTATCTATAAAGTAATGGTCATAAAAGGAATGGAGAGGAAAGAAAAATCATTGCCACCTTTATCATTTTAGCCCTTACAATCACCCACCCCCACCCCCCCAAAAAAAGAGAGAAACCAACAAAAAATGAAACTGAACTGAATCATCTTTTTGAACTTGATTAACGGACTGCAGACTGTGTTTTTTCACCCTTTCTCTCCTTCTGTTTGCCTCTCCAACACATAAACCTGCAATGAGGCTTTGTGTGTTTCACCACCATGATTTATCACTCTCATTCAGGTTTAATTCTTGATCTGGAGCACGGTAAACAACAGAGGACATGACTGGACTGTAAAGCTGTGGAAAAGGAAGCCCTAACTGTGAGACTCAGACTGGGTGATTAATTTGTATATGGATCTGTTACTCTCAGTGCAGGAGCCATTGTGGACTTTAATTAATGGCGGCTGCCTCCACTGCCCGCATCTTTGTCCAGTAATCTATATACCATGCTGCTGAGGAGTCACGCAGGCAATGGCAGGCTAAGGATGCTGAATAACACAATTGCCATAAAGTCATAATTTACATTTTGAGTGGCACATGCATGTCATTCTACATATGGAAGGAGCTATTAGTTGACTGCTTCAGGGTAAATGGCAAAAGTCCAAATTGCTAGTATGTGGAATAGGAGCATAGCTTTTAAGTTAGTTTTCAAGTCAACAAGCCTTGAGCCACACATACATTTTCAGGAGGAATACCTTGCATATTTTACAGAGAAATTAGATATCAAATGGGGTATTTCACATTTCATTAAAACTTCCATTAACATGACTAAATGTACATATCACAAATAATTATTGCTATAATAAAAAAAATCTCCTTTTCTTTTTTTTCTAATTAATAGCCTTTTTGACCTCCTTTGTGTTGCTACTTTTTTTTTATATAAATATTTTATATCCAAAAAAAAGGCAAATTACTGTACATCTGATATGGTAATAATCTGTGCTATATATGTTCTTTATAGCCAAGGTGAGTCAGCTTTCTTGCAAAAGTACTTGAGACAGCCAAGGACCTAGTGCACAATAATTAACCTGGTGCATGGTAACATGTTCCAGCTCTCTTCTCAGGGTCTTAGCCCCAGGCATCTGTTCTAGCATTTTCCTGCAGCCACCCACTGCCCCAGCTCTCTCCAGCCACAGCTGTTGAGACTTCCAAGCTTTGCGCACTTGGCATGAGCCACCCGTCACACAGCCAGAACAGCTCCCTTCAGGTTATATTTAACGAGCTCACTACATTAAACTCATTAGTGAGGAAACTTTTCTCAGATTAAAGCAGTTGCCATGTTGAAGAATGAACACCAGTTTGGTCACCTGGAATTGTGATACAATCCCCTCTCATGAAAACAGAAAGTGGTTTGAATAATACAAAGTAAATACTAAACAGGTCATCATCAAGCTAATGGCCTCTTTAAATCCTAGGGTATCTATACTTACTGGAAGTCTTATTGCAGTCATAAACAAGGAGAGTGTAAATCTACAGTAAGCATGTCTGTTTAAACTGATGCAACTGGGAGACAAAGAAAGGATGTCATCATCTCTGAGGCATCTGCTGAGAGTTCTCACATGTCAAAGTCCTGTATGGAAGTGTGTAAACACCATCAAATTATGTTAAGTCAGAAGGCAGTACAAAATGTTATGGGTATGTGAGCTATTATCATGCTTGCAGCATGAGAAACAAATAACACAGCAGGCCTTTCAATATCTGTAGCATTTATCTTAGCCAAAAGGAGTAGGATAAAAAATGTGTCTTTGCAAATGCTGCTATGCATAAAAAGAGGAGGAGATATCAGACAAGATGAATGTAGCGATAAAGATAGCAAAAACAAGCTGAGAGGGGTCTATAATGACAGATAAGACAGCAGACAGAATGCTGCAGCGAATAATATAATAAAAATGAAGTAAGTACAATAAAGACAGAGACAGAAATAAACTAATGGGAATTTATGATCAGCATTCCAACCAAGGTCAAAATGCTTCAACCATATTTCTGTTTCTGTGTCTCCTATGTGGGCTGACCCATGTGTAGTACTCTATCATCAAACCCAAACACAGGGGTCCAAATGACAGCTCAAATCTCTCTCACACCTTCTGCATCAGCAGCCTGGCTCAACTTGGCATGATGTCCCCTAACCCCACTCACACATCCCCAAAACATGTTAGACAGGGGATTACTACAATCCAGTTAGGGCGATACGGCCAAATCTCTCCATGTGATTGGATTCTCTGTGGAGAGAGAAGCTTGTTGGCCTCGAGGATGGGAATGTGTTTTCTATATACAAGTGGAAGTAGGAATCCGTTTACTTCTCATGCATGTTTGTGTTTGAAGTAGTGGTTTGTGTACTCTAGCAGGAATGTCCGTGTAATGTCCCTGATGAGTGACCTGTAGCAACCTCAGCCCAGAAGCCCTCACTTGAAAGCAAAAGTGTCTTAGCATCTCTAATGCATTGAGGTTAAAAGAAGCTTTCTGAGAGCAAGAGTCCATTTGCATGATTCCTTCCTCTCAAAAGAGCCAACTAAACTAAATAGGGCAGGGATCACTATCTGCTATTGTCACAGCTGCAGGAAGTGTTGCACATGGAAGACCGGGCTGCAGATAATTATGTCTGGCTGTTGTGTTGCATTTTTCTTATGAGTGATGTGCTTGGTGGTGTGTATTAATCTAACATCTGACACACAGATGAAAAGCTGAGCGAGCCATATGTTTCATGACGTATGCTCTCAAGGGACATGTAAAGCCTTTGCTTTTGTTTTAAAACTACTTTCAACCAATCAAATATTTTAAAAAAAGTATATGAAATGGGCAGTCAGGTGTGGAGCAGCAAGGGGGTGGACCTTTAAAACAAAATGATGGTTGGGGGTTGTTATAAGCTCCTTGCTTAGATTTTACTCATATATAAATTAGTAAAAAATCTATGGGAAAAATCTAAATGTATAAATCTCCGGATAGAAAAACCCATTGTGAAATTTTTTATATTACTCCATTTGGGCAAATCTGCTATTTAATGCACCATTAAAGTTACATGCATCCTGGGGGAAAGAAAATCACACGAGACCTTTTTAGTACAAAGGAACAGCAAAAATTCCAGTGCTTCCATTTGAAGTGCAGTGTATACATCATTACACACTACAAACATTAGTGCTTTGTAGAGTTCAAATAAATCTCAAGATGCAAGATTTAACTTTCAGAGAACTGCATAATTAGCCAAAAACTAAAGAGTGCAAAAATAAACAAACACTGCTTAATTTGAGTTTCTAACATGAAACACTGAGTGAAACTGTCATGCTGTCTGTTGTTATTTTAGCTATTTTGTTTCTCTTCTCACATGGGAAGTCATCATATTTCAGACCTTTTATGTCCTCTTTACACTTCAGTACATAAGTGTTGATGCCTCAGACTTGAGAAAGAGAAAAAAAGTTACTCTGAAATGTCATTAGCGCAAACCTCAGCACAGCACCGCTCAGTTGCTGTCTTGGTCCTGGGAGAGACCACCTTCTGTTTCCATGGAAACTTAGGGCAGAACAGCAAGTAGAAAGAGCTTGACGAGAGAGCTCGAGGTTGTGTGTGCATTTGAGTGTGTGGGGGTGGAAGACAGGAGGTTACTAAACAGATAATGAACACAATTAGCAAGACAGTGTTTATTACAGTTTGGGCTACCATAACTAAATGTTTGTTATTGGAGAAATCACCACCAGTTTTCTTTATTTAACTGGGTTGAGTGAAACCCACTCAGTGGTGTATATTTCCTAATATAACTGTATTTTGTTAGCCCAAGCATAGAATTGTGCAAAAATAAATCATTGAGTTAAATAAAAAAAGAAGATTGTGACTAATAAAATGTATGTTTTGTATAGTGAATGAGCTCAATCATTATTTAAACTGTGTATCAAGCTCAGTTTAGAGTTGCTATCTATGCTATTTTGGGGGTAATGAAACAGTTAATCTAATTTTCACCTCCTGAGATAGAGTGGAAAACATGGTCAAGGGGTATATCTAATTTGCAGCATGACATTGCAAGGGTCTGGCTCTAAGCTAACACTAACAAATTGCTGCTTAGATAAGCAAATCAACGGGGACCAGAGCAAGGCAACCTGGGGCTTAGAGGACACATTGTGAAAGGGGGTAGAGTTATTTTGTGGTAAATATGTATCTAGGATTGCAATGACTACTTTCTCAAGCTATGTTGCTACTATCAAAACCTTTATTTTTTTATTTATAATGAGCACAACTGTTTCCAATGAGCCTCCAGTGGTGATGTGGTAGCAATCTTTGCCTTGTGATATTTTCTTCTCTCGTGAAACTATAAATGTGACAACAGTACTTTTGTTGCAGATAAATAATTCATATAAGTGGTGCACAAAAGAGCAACTATTCAAGATTTCTGCTGAATACTGAATTACAGAGTATGCAGAAATCTACACTTGCAGGTCAGAATATGAGTTCTTTGCCATAGACAAACATAAAACATGTATACAGTGGCTCTGGAAAGGGGACAGCAAACAACAATTGAAGGCTCAATCCCATTTTTTTAATGTTATGCCAAAGTTTACTGCATTCTAATTGCATATCAGTGTGTGCATATCAGAGTGGGGCAGGTGTGGCGCATGTAGTAGAGCGGGTTATTTCCTAACCAGCAAGTTAGTGGTTCAAATCCCGGCTCTGGCGTCCACATGTCAAAGTGTCCTTGAGCAAGACACTGAACCCCCAGTTGCTATCGGTGCTGCGTCACCGGTGTGTGAATGTGTGCGTGTTTGTGTGAGCGTATGGGTGATTGTGTCAAATAGTGTTAAAGTGCTTTGAGTGCACTAATGTGTAGAAAAGCATTATACAAGTACAAGACCATTTACTGTTTACAAAGACCATTACCATCAGTAAACTACTTGGACATGCTCACTAACTAGGCTAGCTGTTATTAGCAGTAACATTATGCTTGTATTTTTGCAGATGCAAATCCATCCATCCATCCATTTTCTACCGCTTTATCCCAGAGTGGGGTCGCGGGGGGGCCGGAGCCAATCCCAGCTCATCGGGTGAGAGCAGATGCAAATATGGAAATATTTTTACTAATGGAAGTTTGAAAGTTTGATGCATGTGACTATTTCAGTGGAATAGAAATTAAAAGAAGTGCAAATAAGAATTTTTTTTATTTTAGTCATTAACAGCTTTTTATGCACATGGCAGCAATGTAATGAGGTTTGGGCTGGTGATATTTTCCAACTTACTGAATTTAAGATTGGGAGGAGCAGCTACAACAAGATAACTGCAAGTCCAATTAATCAATTAGTTGAACATACTGAATTCTAGCCATGGAATTTTTTTTTTAACCATGTTCCAGGTGAATACTTTATTGTGATTGGCTGCAGGGTGTGAATACCTATAAAATAATTTCTGGTCATAACAGCCTGATTGTTTTCAGAGCATGTGACCACCATTCAAACTTGGTTTAGCAAAAATGCTTTAGTTATGGTTCTAAAGCTCCCATTACAAATGTGCTAAAAACCTTTGAATCTTGCCTGTGATTGGACGATCATACTAAAAGAACAATGTTAACCTATTAATAATTGATTTAAAAAATATATTTCATAAGTGATCATGGTATAAGCAGGATAATGTCCTTCAAGATGTCCATTATCAGAAAATAATGTATGACGCAGAAGTGTGAGCCATCCTATTATCCTTTACATATAATACAATACACATAAGACAATACCAAAAACTGAGTACTGCTGCTTTAGTTTGAGGTTTAAGGTTGATGTAGAAAAAAATACTACTGTAGTCATCCACATGCTAGTGAGCTTATGTAAAATCAGGAATTTTAAGTTAAAACATAATTGGTGTACCAACTTTCATGTGACCTTTGATCCTCAAATCAAACTTAAATTTTAAACCACTAAATAATCCAAATTAAAATAAAACAATTCTTCACACTCCAAAAACAATAACATGGCAATTTATAAACACAAGCATCATATTGACAATTACACAGTCATATGCACACACACACCAACACACACACACACACACCCACACACACACCCACACACACAGAGAAAACAGCCCATAGCCCATTACTGCACTAACATGAAACCCCACTGTCTGTCTCTTAACAGAATGTAGGTATACAAACAAATAAAATAAAAATAAAATACAATAAGTCATATAAGTGATAAACATTGAGTTTTATGTTAATGTGAGGAAACAATATATTTGGGATCCATCCACACGAAGAGCCAGTCCTCCCATGTCCACAGAGGCCACCGCCACAGCAACCAACCAAGTAAGTAAAGGGAGGCTGGGCCCCACCCCACAGCTGTAAGGCTGCAGTGCCAGACCCCTTTCCACCCAGACAGGTGTGATCACCAGTAAAACAAGCTTAAAATCAACATAATTACACTACTAATCATGTCATAACGTGTATAAAGTCTTCCTCTGAAAAATCGCCCTATATTCATCATGGACCCAGTTCTGCCCACCAACAGACCAGGCTCAGTCACTTCTCAGTTGTGGTGGTTTATTGATTGGTGCACTCCCAAACTGTGCTCCATAGTGCAAAATTGTGCTTTTACTGAATTTATATACATATTTACAAAGAAGGGAGTTTTTTTGTTCTCTGGAACATCACCGGTACTAATTCCACTAATTGCACTGCAACCCAAAACACATCCTACTCCTCTTCCTTCTCATTTCTAAATGAGCTCCTTATATCTCTTAAGCCCCTCCCCTTGTACTCAATAATTACCTTATTTTATAAACAAATAATCTTTGACTGGATCCTCATATTTTTCAACCAGGAAAAATAGTTACAAAAATAACACAAATTCTACACAATAATTCCTGTTACTTTTGTTCATCACAGCTACCCAAATACATAAGTAATACATGATAGTTTTTCCTTTAAATAAAATGTTGGCACAAAATGAAGTAATCACATGACCGTGATGTCACTTCCCGTAGTTGGCGATGCCAGCTTTTTAACAGCTGTTTGGACTTTGCCTCTGTTTGGACCAAAGCCACGGTGCGGACAAGAAGAGGATGGTAAGTAACAACGCCTAGCAAATTATTAAATGTGCACCCTTAATAAGTTACAACTGAGGTAGATTGAATTTGTTTGTGTTTACCATTAACTGTCAGCGCAAGTTTGTCCCCAAGGGACTAGCTGGACGGGTATGTGTGTGTGTGTGTGTGCTAACAGCGCAAGTAGGGACGGCTGTCAGTGACGAGGCTGCTTCGTCACAGGCCCCTATCATCTAACTTAACCTGTCCATTTTCAAAAGTATAAGAGAGCATTACCCTTCTCATGAACTTACATAACGAGCTAAGTGGAAGTGACAAGAAGGGGAATGAAACTGGGTCAAAGAAACTATGTGTAAACCGAAGGGGCTTTCATCAATTTTGCTTTTTTTTGTGTGTGTGTGTGTGTGTGGTGTATTTTATCAATAGATATTAATGGCCTTTACCTGATCTTCCATCTCGCTGGAAATCCACATGGTACCACTCGCCATCATTAACTTTCTTATTCACCGCTTTTGTCTTTGTAGTTCCTGAGCCCATGTCCAGGAGCAGATACAAATGGCCGTCCAGCATCTCAATGGCAAAGAAGTCCACTTTATAAGTTTGGGGGCTCTTAGAATCCTTTGGTTGCTGTTTGGGCTTGCCGTGACTGAACAAGAGAAGGCCGTTTGGCTCTGTGGTGCGGAAATCAAAGGAGATGGATCCCGTTTTCTTGGCATTCCACTTGTTGAGAATGATGAAAGATTCAGGAGTCTCAAATGTGATGGGGTCCAGAGTGGCCACATTCTCACACTTAAAGGCCACAGTTCCATGGATCTTCATCTTGGGATCACCCTGCTTAGCCAGTCTGGACAACTCCAGTCTCACATCGTTGTTTTTATACACGACCTGAATTGGGAGCAGAGACAGCAAGTTATTCCTCCAGTCAGGCAAAAAATACAAAAACAAAAGAAAAAAAAACCCTCCCTACAGAATATAAATGGATGGTCTGTGCGTGATGAAGAACAGCAGCTGCCTATTTGACTTTTCATACTGAGGACAGTGTGTCATACAATGAGTTTGTTTGCCTCAACCACTGGACAACTTTGTGACACTGCACCTATGCGAAGGGAGCTGCATCTATGTGGCACCAAATGTAACTCACATCACCTTGCTTTCTTTGTTGTGAAGTTGAAGCCTTCACAGAAAGTCCACAGTGTACTCTAACTAGGTGAGGAGTAAAGAAACAAGACATGCATGTTCACTGTAACTGTAGCTGCACTAAAGAAAGAGACATCTTGAATATACAATGCAAGGGTAATAAAGGCTGAGTAAAATATCAAGTAGTATTACTTTAGATTATATGTGAGAAATGAAAAAGGAAAGTAATAAATCTAAACTAGTGCCTTGATTGCAGGTGCAGTGTTAAGTGCTGATTAAGGCTCTGGTTGAAGCCCATGATTATAATAAAAGTGGGCAGATGATGGATATGCCCAGATAGAGCAATATTATACTTGGCATGAACTCACTTACACAATAAAGCTTTTAGTATTCCATAGACAAATGAGAAAAATGTCTAAATGTTTTTATTTTCATTCAGAGACCTCATGCAGCAATATGTTGTAGATCAAATGTCCTAAAAAAAACACTGGAGTGTGTACATCTGTAGTGCTGTAGAGGTGTGCAAAGAAATAAAAGAACCTTTGGCATAAAAACATATATAATTTTAATATTAATATATATATATATATTTATTTTTTAATTGATTGATCCTTTATATAATTTATTAATTAAATATTTAAATATATATCTGGTAGGATGGTCATTTAAATGACACTCTTCAATTAAACTTCAATGAAATCTTTGGGAAGGTTTAAAAAAGACATCACAATATTACTGTAAGAACTTAAAAGGAGGCACACTTAGTGGCACACAGCGTAAAGTCAATTTACTGATGCACTCCTGTAATTGGCAACAGTCTAGAAAATAAATAAGCATAGTCAACCATAACCTTGTCATTATCCAATCTTCATAATGATAATGTGTATTGCTGTTGTGCTCCAGAATACCCCCACCACCTCTAGTTATATCCTATTTCCATAAGAGAAACTAATTGACATAAGCAAATGCCAAAATGAGTCATTAAAACCGTGTGCCCATTGTTTGTTTTTTATAACAACAGAAAAACATGCACATTTTATGTGTTTGAAAACGGTGTGCCCATCGATTTGCAGTGCTATGAAGAGAAAGACCTCATAATAGATACAACTAAAATTGAATAACTCTTGAACAACTGTGAATGACTCGTTTCAAATGGCTAAAACTGACAGATTATGTTTCCGCATAATGGACAGCCACATTAGCACGTGTATGGGTTTACATAACAAAAAGGGTTATAAAAGTGTATCTACATATTTGTCACTGAGCCAAATCAAATGAGCTGCAGTGGCAGAAAACAGTAGCATTATTTTGTAGTACTGTCATGATAAGTATTCACCTAAAAACAGGGACACCTCCGATGGGATTGTATTTACATGGAGTATCATGTTACCACTAAATCAGATGTTCATCCTTAATCTCTCCAAATGCTTTGTGTGTGACTGTACCAGACTGCAGTCAACCACAAGAAATTTGAAGGAAACAGGCATTTAAAAATATCGCCTGATGTCGGTTGAAATTGGCTCCAGCCGCCCGACCCCGTTCAGGGAATAAGTGTTGTAGAAAATGGATGGATAGATGGATGAATGGAGGTATTCAAAGACAATAATGACAAACAAAATACAGCTAAAAATGTTCTAAAATATGACTCAAATGAAAGAAACCAAAGTAGATTTTTAAAAGATCATTTTAAAAGAATTCCCTGTATAAAGAAATAATTTTAAAAAGAGATAAGGGATAAATGACAGTATCTTAGCCAGCCGGACTTGAGTCAATAGCAACAGATCAGTTAACCAAAATCAAATTTTTATAGACAAGACAAAGGGCATCTTTTGGAATTAAGAAGCTTTAGCCTGAGATATGCCAGGTACAGCATTGCAAGTACTGCACTAATTTGTCATCAAACCAGGGCTGTGACAACTGAGCTATTACTGCACCACCGTTGTTTGCCATCAAAACCAACAGGCAGGCGTGGCAGCTCAGGCTGGAATCTACACACAAATGCTGCAACAAGCCATGTGGAGAAAGCCATCAATCAATACCCACTGCACACAGTGTTAAATCACAGCTGAAATACTCACAACATAGTCAGAAGCTGACCTGGAAGTGGGCTTTTGTCTATTTCCACAATATTCGCTAAGATAATGCACAGAGATTGCCAGATTGTAGAAGTTATTTGGAAATTTTGTGTAAACTGATGATTATTTTAATCATTAAAATCTCAATGCTTGATTTTTGGCTAAACGAGGCAAGATACATTTATTTGTACAGCACAATTTAACAATGTTGTAACTCAATGTGCTTTATAGAAACATTAACACATTAGAAAATAAGAAATTTAATTTCAAAATAAAAACATGAGAGAAAGGTAAAGGAGAGAACATTGAATATATATTTTTTATATAATCTAATTTAAAAAAGCTTAAAAGAAAGTGTTAATTTGGACTGTTAAATAAATCTAATGAAATTCAGTTAAAAACAGATTGGCCTTTAACCTGTGTTAAATATTTTGAATGCTTCAGGTCATCTGAGACTTTTCAGGAGTTTGCTTCAGACATGTTGAGCATAGCTGAATGTAACTTCTCCATTTCTGATTCTGACTCTAGGAACTGATAAAAACTGGATCCATATGACCTGAAGGGTCTGGTAAATGCACATGGGTTCAAGAGGTCACTGATCTATTTTGGTCCTAAACCATTCAGAGCTTTATATAATAACAGCTGAACTTGAACATTTATCCTCTGATGCCAGCCAGTGGCCTTAGTGAGATTGTGTGCAGTCAAGTTCTGAATGAGCTCTCAGTCTAATTGATTTTTTAAGTAGACCTTTAAAGACTAAATATGACACTTTGGACTATTTGTTCCAGGTCAAGCTCTAATATCTTTAATTGTTTATATATTCTTAAGGTGATAGTAGGCTGTGATTCCCTTGGTGTGTTTTTAAAAAAAATAGATCTGAGTCCATCATACTCATTTTCTGGCCTGATGGTTTATAGGTCTATACAATGAAGTTTGTTGGTTACCTTTTTGTTGTTTTTCTTTGGCTTCAAAGACATTCACCTCCGTTTTGTTTTTGTTTAACTTAAGACATTTTAGTCACACAGTCATTAATCTCCTTAATACATTTACCAAGACACTGTACAGGGCCTCAGTCTCCTGGTGACATTTTAATATAAAACTGAGTGTTCTGCATAGCTATGGTAACTAATGTTATTGTTCTTCATGACCTGTACTAGTGGGAGCAGGTAGTTGCTAAACAGAAAATAGCCCCAGAATGGAACCTTGGGGAACTCCACATGTAATTGTAGCCTGCTATAATGTGAAGTTACCTAATAACAGGAAGGACTTCTTGTTCTCTAAGTACATTTTGAACCAATTTAGTGCAGTGCCAAACATGCCCACCCAGCTCTTCGGTCATTTGAGTAATACATTGTGACCAACCGTATTAAATGCAGCACTGAAATCCAGTAAAACGAAACATTTTTCCATTGCTTGTATGGAAACATATGTCATCAATCACATTGGTCAGAGCAGTCTAAGTGCCGTGCTGGTGTCCAAAACCTGACAGGTATACAACATCGAAGTTTTTTATGTTTAAAAATAATTTAGCTGATGAAAAATAGCTTTGTCATTAATCCCACTTAATAATGGACGTTTTGAGATCAGCCTGTAGTTGTGCATTTGCGTCTTTTCTAGATTGTCACTTTTTTTGCAAAAACTTGATTACAGTTGTTTTCTGAAGCTCTAGAGTTCTGGGAAGATGCCCAAAATCAACAACAATTTCACAATTTCTAACAGATCTGATTCTATATCCTTTTAAATCTTTTTGAAAAAAACATAGGCAGAATGTCAAAATGGCAACAGAAGTTCAAAAAGAAAAACAAAGACAATTAACACATCGTGGAATGGGACATCACATCATCAGTCAGAGACAAATAAATACAAAAGATGGCTAATGAAGACAGTAGAAATAGCCAAGTGGGCCATGGACACCATTTTCCGGGATAAGGAAGGCTTCAAGTTGTCACACACTTGGGACTTGCTCCTCTAGAGACCATCAAGCAGCAGAGGGTGGGACCAACCTAAAGGAGCTGTCAAGTCTGTCTGGTTGGCCACACCTAGGAGCAACAGCTAATTAAAAACACATTGCAGCTGTCTTCCAAGGAAAACTGGAGTTGAAAGTCTAAGCATGTCAAGGTAAACTAAATAAAACTAAATCATCTATCTTATCCTTATCAAAAAGAAAAAAAACATGTTAAAATACAAACGTTTGAGTTTTTACCAGGTGAGAAGTAGGTATTAATCTATAATAAATAAACCTCTGAACTGGATAAAAGTGATAACTGCTCTAGTGTCCTACTGGACGACCATTTGTGACATCATGAAATTTAAATTCTGCTTTACGATATAACATTAAACCAATAACCTACCACCTGACCTTTTCTATTAGGTTCTCTTCTGATTATTAATTAGTGTTGGGCAATGATTGAAAATTTTAATTGGAATTTTTCACATTAAAATGTCTTTTTCCTTTATTTGCTACACAGCAGCCAGACCAACACGCAACTTTCTTCTTACACAATTACATTTATAGTAGTCCAGTCTTTTTGTCTTAATAGCGAGACAGAAAATGTTCCATCATTTAAAAAAAAAAAAAAAACTGGTATCCCATGTTTACATCAGATGCAGCCTGCTGCAGGATGAGAAGCAAATGTATACTGCAAGCCTCTGCATGAAGTATTCTGTGTTCAGAGTGAGTGAAACAGAACTTGAACAAAAAGAAAATAATGGATCAAGTAACAAAAGAATTAACAGCATTATTTAATTGATTGTGTCAATACCATAATACAATAATTAACATACTGATCTATAAAGAAAAAATAACATGTTGCCGGGACCCATTTTATTACATTACATGTAGCCAGCTCATTTGAGGTCCTTTACTTTGACGTTATTGCAGCATTGACAGCATTTTGAAATTCAAGGCTATCCATTGTTAGCTGAAGTTAAAAAAAAAAGAAAAACTCAACAGGATGCCAACTCTATGATTTGATTCTGGTTCTTGCACACTATAAATTCATATCTCTTTTTATGGTTTGATTTACTATCCTGGCACAATCCTTTTGTTTATAAGTCCTGTTGATGCACACCTGGCTGAAAACGTTATGGGTGTGGTCCATCAAACAGTGTGTTAGAGTCTGTATATTTACATGTTTAATCTCGCTGTGTGGATTCAGATTTTTTAATGTCAAACCTGACACATGAGCATCAGCTTATGTGGGTTTTAAATGGTGTGCTGACTACATTAATATTTGCTGTTAATAACTGGTGTAGCTAACCTCTATGTTGCCCTTAAAGAAACTATTGATTTCACAGAATCTGGTCTTTATATTCTGTAATTACATCTGTAATTGCCCTATAAAACAATCCAAGTACTATTAAATGATCCATGAGCAGTTTAAAAATGAGAAACTGGTTCTGTCTTACTTCTCCGGGGAACTATCACAACTCAGTACTATCTTTACAAGATTTCGAGGAATCCAATGCATTGATCTAAGGAATAATAACACAGTAGTGTTAAAGCAGGCCATAGTAAATTCAATGGGTTGTATGACCATATGCTCAGGGTGAGCCAACTTCATTCCCACTGTCATCACATCTGCAGCACCCTAGAGACATATAGTTAACTAAGAAAGTACCCTTAATGAGCTGTATTGCAAGCAGACACATGGTCTATCCACTTATTAAACAGAAAGGTCTCTGATCTATCCAAGATATTACTGAGGATGACAGTCTATCTTGAAGTGAGATATACTGTGTAGGACAATGGATTAAAAGCAAAGGAAAAGATGGGGGTTTTAGATTTCTAAATGACAAGGTGAGTGAATGGATCATTAATAATACACTGAGGATATTGTCTTCTATTAACCAACAAAACCAAACTAACAGTGCTGCACAACACACAGTGATATGGATAACTTATGAACCCTCTGAAGGAAAAAAACACCTCTTCCTTTCCCCTTCACTTCATCTCTGTGGAGAAGGGCACGCTATACATGCTTCATGGGAACTACATCACATAAGGGGCAAGTGAAAAATGACATAATGTACTATAAGTTATGAGCCAGATTCAAATGGCTCATTACCCTGTGAGACATTTATGACACAGAATGTGCTGAATTCAGTTAATCATCTGAGAGCAAATGTCAAACTAACGCATATTTCTGCAGCTCAGGTACCATATTTCTAGCACTTTGAAGACACATTTTTGTAAACACACATACTACATACAACTGACATCAAACATATAGCATTAAGGTTAGTCTCGGAGAGGTGTTCTGATGTAATACTAGCCTGACACAGAGTATTCCTCAACAATAGCGGAGTGTTTAGAATGTCAGTTTCCTGACTGCTCATGAAAATTCAGCTCCCTGATCTCTGGATCACTGCTCTGCTTTGATGCACACCTGACAGATCTGTAGTGGGCCAGTGGTAAATTCCACTTCAAGGCAGAGCTCGACATAAGTGTGTGTTTGTATTAACACTATATGTGCACTGACAAAGTAAATGAAATAAAATTGTGTCAGAAAAAGTTTGTATTGAGTACAAGAGGAAAGGAGGAGAAGCAAATCTGGGCAAAGTGTTAAAGAAGAGGCAGGGATAGTGTGTGGGTAGAAAGGCCAGTTCTAGAGTCCTAAGTTGAAGCCAGCTGTATCCTCTACATATATCAGAACCACAAGTTCACATAAAAGAGGTGTTTACCTCCTTGAGGCAACCCATGAAGTTGTTGCTAACAGGAGATCCAGGCAGGTCAGCTGTACTAGGGCTTCCTCCAACATAGAAAAAGTCATCAGAGCCGAGCATGGTGTAGTCTTCCTGTGTATATCCCGTGGTGGTCAGAATCCCATCCACGGATATTGTTACCTAGACAACAAAGCACAGGGAAAGGACATGCTATACTGAGACGGCCTATAAATTGCAATATAATCCCCTGTCTTTCTTTTGGCCTATAGACAGACCCCTGTTTTTATTTATTTGAAAACCCATTTTCATGTCTGTTTTCAGTGTCTTTTTTCTTGTTTTTCTGTTATTATTTTGTCCAGTTTGATTAGTTGAAAGACTAAAAGCCTTCAAAGGAATGCTATTCTAGTTAGCGAGTTAGTAAACTACCCACACTACAGTGTTAGTACTGTCTCCACTGCAACTTAAAAGTACTTTAGCAGACACAAAAATGGTGTTAGTAAAATGTTACCTACGTTAGTTTAACCATTATTTCATATTAGTACATTCAGCAGTTCTACAAAATAAGTCAGAACGTGCCTTTGGGTTAGAGAGGGAGCACATGCTATGTGAAGCACAATCACCTTTACTTGGGGTATTAGGAAAAGAAAACAACAACATGCATGTATTTGTCCTTTCTTTTGTTTATGAGCATATGAAAATGTTTTCATGTTTTGTCTTGGATATAATCTCAGTGTTTCTCCACATAAGAAGCAGTTTCATGCAAAAGCTCATGGAGACTGCCAAACCACAAAGAAATAAAAAGAAATGACAAACACATCCCAACCGTCACAGTCATGTTGACAAATGGATAGTTTGGCATTTGTAACATGTAGGCAAAGAGCATGCCATGCGAGGTGGATGGGGATAAAACTGGCTGAGCTGAAGAGCATCAGACCAGCCAGACAGGAGCGTGTCCTCATTATTAACCACAGCTTGATGCAAAAGGCTCGAAATGATGCTCCTAAAAAGGTGGATCAAACAGAATTGGACAGGAAACAAGTGAAATAAAGAGGGTGAAACCAATGCATGAACCCAAAAGTTAAAAAAGATTTGTAAAGTAAGCAGAAGAGTACCAACCGCAAGTTCCTTTTTTTCTAAATGACGTCTACAGTAAAAAATAAAGAAAGAAAAGAAACACACGGCAAACCCAAACTAAGAAACAATTAGAATGATATCTACCGAACAATGTAGTGTGTTTACCATAGCGTGTCCAATGCCTGAGTGCTTTGTGGAAAAGGGGGGAGAAAGGAAATTAAAAACTGTGAACAGAATAACGATTGTTACTCAAATAATATATGATGGTCAATACTGTTAGTACATCGTTAAAGGGCAAAAACCATACTGGTTAGTAGAATGGCACATTCCATGAATGATGTTAGTTTGTTTCCAAAGCATGTTAGTAACATAGAGAAAAGGGGCAAAATAAGTTTAACAAGAAAAAAGCCGACTGCGGAAAGTAACAGGAGTGCTCCTCTAGAGGCGCGAGAGCTAAACCAATAACTCGTTGAGGTTTTCCTGGTGAGGTTTTGCACCATTTTCAATCAGTACCCATGTACCAAGTGGCAGATTCAAACATCAGTAACAAAATTCTGACCAAAGATTTTCACTGAGAGACAGCTGAAGATTTATAAATGCCATAAAGCACATCAGTTATTCTTCCACAAAAGGATTAAGTTTAGCACCATTTTTTATGGATATTTGCATTTAGATTTTTTTTCTGTTTCTTTTACTGGCTTTCTGCTAATTCAAAACTTTCAGACACTAAGACAATACTTTACCTCCTATTTGGTCTTACTGAAATACTTTAGAATCAATTTACTCACAACAGAACCTCTGACGTGGTAAATCAGCAAAAAGTGTGATTTATTCAAACATCCAGATGAATGTTTTACCATCTTCAGCTTAGAAAATCACATATACACATCTTCCTTTTGGAAGGTGCTGTTAATTTTTTTTTAAACACTGTCAATATGAAAATGATTAATGCTATTATCCCCCAACTTAACTTTTTATTTTACAGTTGAGTCAGTACCAAACCAGTCCCATCCTTACACAAAAGATGTTTTTTTTTTTTTTTACGTTTCATTGAAGTAGTGAATGCACCTCAGAGGGGATAAGAATTTCTATTTTTTGATGGAAAGCAATTCCTAAAATGATACTGTAGCATTTACAGCTATGCAGATCATCAGGAATGCTGTTGTGCAGGTGCTTGGCCGAGTAGCTTGATCAGTCTGTTGGGTCTTGTTGATTTTTCACATACTTGGTGTTGTTATTGGGGTTATATCCTAAAGCTAAATTGAATATTTCACTTGAGACAAAAAAGGCTCTGTAGTACTTTCACTTGAGTTAATGGCCTCCATCTACTTTAGTTAAAAAACAATGATTACAAATCTGGTCAGTGTAAAAGCAACACTAAAAGCAACTAACTGGTTCACATAAGTTACCAAAGAGGCAGTTGAAGTTGGATTCTGTTGATTTTTACTTTAACACGACTTTTGTCTCTTCTGATTGGGCACAGGTCTGACAGACTGGCATTGTGGTCATGCCCAAGGAGTGTGCCACAGAGTGACAGCTGCATCCTGACCCCATTTAGCAACCTCTTGAGACTGCAGATGAAAAATTTCCATTTGGCTAACTCCAGCCCATTTACAGTAGTGTCTATGAATGTACAATGTATCTGTCAAAAAACCAATAAGAAAACAGTAAATCAATCCAGTGACTTCTATGAGGACAGTCTTGCCAGGCTGATCCGTTCAATAAAATAAAAACTTGGCTTATTATTTTTTCTTATCTCATTGGCCTATGATGGAGATAAAGGAGACAAACCCTGACAGTCCTCCAATTTTTTGAAGCATTGCCATGGTGTCACGATCACCTCATCAAGAGGTGAGCTACAAGGTCACGAAAAAAAAAAAACAGACCCTGTTAGATGAATTTTCTCTGTTAAACCTTTGATTTTAAAACTAATTAGACTCTAAGTAAAGATTTAATTTAAATATAATTATATGCACTTCATCTGAGAAGTCTCAATGAATGTTTTTAAATGGAAAGGTGTAGTAAAATTATGGAATATGCTCAAAATAATTGTATCCCTGACTAAATTTGTTTTCAGTGGCAGCACAAAAATCTCTGCAACAAAAAATACTCTTCACTACAGATATAAATAAACCAGTTTCTCAAATATTTTCTGGGTGTAGAAAATTCCATCAAGCCATTAAATTGTGACATTTTTTCTTAAATGCTGTCAAAGATTACTTCTAAGGGTCTTAAATTAGCATTAGTAAAAAACACCGGTTGACCCCTGAAGCAAACAAACAAAAAACTTCTTGTCTAGATGTCCCTGCTCTCTTGTGGTGCTGCTGTAGTCTCCACCAACCATCATGATTCAGTTAAGCAATTCAGTTACATGGTCTGAAAGAAAAATTATATATTTTATGATGATAATGATTTAAATACATTTGCTGTAATCAATTTACTGATTATCTTGATCACCCTCTGTACTGTTACCTGACGTAGATTCCTTGTTACTTTGACATCATGCCAATCATTGTCATTAAATTTCCCATTGACTGGCTCCACAAGAGCTTCAAAGGCTCCAGACCCCAAATTAATGACGAGTGACACAGCCCCATTTTTCAGTGCCAGGTTGACGTAATCAGCCGATTTGCCCGTGTGCAGCATCAGTCCGTTCCTCTGTAGGGTTTTGAATGACAACGTGATTTCATCACTGCTGCTTTGAATCGGGTTCAAGGACAAGTCGTAGCAGAAGAACTCAGATCCTTTGAAGGTTGCGACATACTCTTCTTTTCCTGTAGAGACAAGAGGAAGAGAAACGTACCACATTAATATTGAGGCCTCATGGGGACGCAAACAGAAACTGTTAGCTAAAATAAATAAATAAAACAAAAAAAAAGGGGGGGTATCACAATGTTCAGCTAATGTGCTGAAATCAGAGAGCTGAAATGCTACTGAATAGACAGATAGTTCCCAAAGAACCACAATACAGAGATGTCAACATGTGTGGTATTTTGTTTCTCCATGGTCACATCATTTATAACATTAAGTAAAATGACAAACAGATGATTTATGTGAAAAGTTTAAAGCTTTTAAAATGTTCTTTAAAATGTATTCTTATATTTTCTATGATGCATCATTCCTAACTACTCACATCACAATAGCCTTAGTCATCAGTAGAAGTCATTTCCAAATGCATTTCTTAATTATGTTTCCTGCATCACAGCAACATTGATTATATCCAGAAGACATAAAGGACATATTGTTGATTAAAGGATGTTATTTAAATAAAGATACTGCAGATCAAGATTATGGGCAAGAAGTGCTTCATATACCACCCATACATAAGAAAATGGGTACATTTAGCATATTTGTACACAGACTGCTAACAGGGCTACTGAAACTTACACCGCACATCAAAATGAATCAATGTGATGTGAAGGAACAAGTGAGAATATCAGGGAAAATTATGAAGAGTATTCTTCATGTCTAAGCCAGTCACATAAAATGTATTTTAATCAGGCTCCACACACATGTTCTCTGTAAGCAGATATGATCTTGCAAAGCTACGCAGGGATATGATGAGTGCGATAAGATTTTACTTAGATTATTAATGTGAATATGTGTTTGCATTAACTGAGCATTTTCTACACAACCATATGAATTTATTGTAGCAATAAAAAAACAGATCTATTTTGATTAGATTTAGAAAGAAATGTGATTGGAAGAATTGGATAGAAATCTGTACCTGCATTAACTCACTTTAACACAGTCTATCTCTCTCAATTTCCTTCAAATTGACTCGGCCATTATCTAAAAATAATAATTAATGTATGTGGGTTTTGAATAAAAAGCTATTAGAGTTACTGAAAATATGACAGGACCTGACAAAAACAACCCCCAAAAAATCTTTTACCACAGTTGTTGTAATATATAAACAAACCAAAGCAGCAATGAGTGTCAGCGGGCGATAAATGTAAACACCCATTAGAGAGCATTTAAAAACAGGTTTAGACAGATAACAAGCCATTACAGTCACAAGCAGAAAATAACCCACAAATGGACCAAAGCATTCATTATCAGTCATTCATTTGTGTATGTATGCCAAGCAAACATACACACACAAACACACGCGTTTACTGACACGCACTTGCTTTGAGCAGCATCCAGGCAAGGATGCAACAATGTAAGAAATAAAAAGGGGGTTGCTGTCCACAACAATTTGTCACCTCATTGATTTCCCCTTAAAAGGAGCTATAGTGCACCTCTGGGAAAACTACAAGGGGCCGTAATTGAAGCTGACTGGATCTGACCACTCTTTGGTCATTCCCTCAGTGTCTGAAACCTTTATAAGTTAAAATGAGAGAGCTCCAGCCTCTTCTCAAAACCCACCAATCCCAATGATCACAAAACAAATAGAGCCAATAGTTTAGCATCATGTCCATCTTTTTCCACACACCTCTGTGTCTAAAGTCACAATTTATTCCCCTAACTTTAGAGAATGCATTGTGTATACACATAATCACAGCTTGAAATGAGGCTCAGTCCAGAGGAAGTTTCAGTGGGGTTGTACACTTACAATACATTTTTTAACATCTAGTTCATAGATGATACCAGTAATGATGTAAGGTAAAATGAAAATACCTATTTAAGCATCATTCATTTAAACTCAATGGAATATATATTTAAGACATGTGACTGTAACTGATTATTTCTTAACAATGATTTTGACTGTGGCTATGCATGTTTTTTTATTTCTCCATCAATCTCTCAGGCACATAACACGTCAAATCTAGGTTGCACAAAAAGCTTTATTTTAGCCTGCAACATTACAAAGCTCACAAGCGCACGACTGACTCTTTATTGGTCCATTCATTTTACAGTAGCAGCTGACAGATATGGGGTTTCCAATGGCTAATGGCAATTGTTTACAAAGCAGAAAACCCAGTGACCAATTTATAACGCATACAACAGGGTGCAGGTTTCGTTATTTTACATCTGATAAAACACAATAATTTGACAGCATTGAAAAAAAATTGAATCTAAAATCTGTAAACAGAGCTTCCCACAGAATAATAGAGCCTGCACTGCAGCTGTATCCATGTTTTGTTTACCTGACTCTTTAAATAGTCTACAGTGTCAGTGGCCATTTGCCATCTGAGTAATTCATGTGTCTCTAATTTCATCAATAGATTAGTTATCTACAAATGTCAGGCAACTATGTTTAAATAGACACCACAAAGGTAACTCTGAGTTTGTTACAGGAAATATACTAAAAATAAGACTTGGTGTACTCCACTTTGCTGTCCACTTTAACAATACCTTTCCTTTTGTCATGTAAAAATAAAAATGTCCAATGTATTAAATATGTAACAAAACCAAAATAGATTCTTTAACATGATTCCAAGTCTATTAAAGCTATGCTAAATATTTTTTAAATGACACTGACGTATTTATTTCTTTACACACCAGACCACAGTGGACAAATCGGTGCAGTGTTGATATTTAGTACTCATTGTGTTAGTCAGATCAATTCTCTGCAGACAAAAAAAAACTTCATATTAGAGGAGTGTATCATTTTGCTAAATGTGTCCCCTTCAATATTTTGGGATGTCCTAATCAACGGGACTTTCCTGCAGTCTGCAGTGAATCAAGCTATAATCAACTGCTTGCATCCTAATGCCCTTGAGCCATGATACTGAAAGAAAATATGGGTGAAAGCCATCTCCTTAGTCTTTTTTTTTCAGAGAACAGGTGGGGAAGAAGACTTGAAGGTGGTGAAAGTGATTTTCTACCTAAAGATCAGAAACATACTTGCATCAAACACTTGTCAGTCTTTATCTGTATCAAACCCATTTTCAATAGTTGACAAACTATTATCCACAAATGATAAAATCTCCCATCAGAATGCATTTCAAACAGAAGATGTGGTAAATGCTTCAAAACTGATTTTACCAGCATGCCTTCAAAACAGCAGCTTTCCTTATTCTAAACAATTATTAATCAGAAGAAAATAACTGCTAGTGCTTTAACCTGATTTTCTGTGGTCACATCCGTGGTTATGGTGCAGAACTAACCACCCATCTTGATGGAAGTAATACAATTATTCACTACTCAAATCAAATTAGTATCACAAAGTAGGCGCTGCAATAAGTCATGGTGGGTATACTTCACCACAAGGAACAGTAAAAGCAGCACAAATGCTTTTAAAGCAGAATTTAACCCTCAATTAATTAAAGCTAAATTTGCAGAACCAAATTAATAATTTGTTATGAAGCGGCGAGGGGCTTCAAGCTGGAGCGCGTCACTCTGTGTGTACAACACTGTCAGCATGTGACCAAGTGGCTAGAAGGCTCTTCATCACTTTGCTCTGACACTAATCTGGCATCTGCTACTCAATGGGTCCTTTTTAAATTAGTTTGCACATGATAGTAAGTGCAAGTTGTCAACATCAAAGTAATGACACACCCACACTAATATATATATATATATATATATATATATATATATATATACAGAAAGAGAGAGAAAAAGGCAGGTATTGGTCATATTTTAATATTTTCCATTTTCAAAGTCAAGTCAAAATGAAAGACACTAAAAAGACAAAGTAGCAAGCAGTGTGAATGAGTATTATAATATTTGGTAAACAGCCAAAGAATATGTGAGTTTTACGCAATGGTGTTGTCTTCTTCATACCAATTTCAAGCATTAACTCGAAACTTTTATGTTTTTAGCATGAAACTGTTTTACTGTTTTACATCAGGCTTCACCCACACCCAGCTTCCATACATCACTTTACACTGGTCTCCAGCTAGCGAGAACAAGCTGTGGTAAAAAGAGATTGTCCAACTTCAACATGAAAAAGCATATTTAGAGTTCTTAAGAATGATGACATATACTTTGAAAGTAGCATACGTGGAATAAACTCATAAAACTGGATGACAAAAGATGTGGAGAATGACCCTGGATGTGCTGTCAATTTGCTTTAATTCAGCTTTTTCTTGTTTGATTGTCAAATTTAAAAAAAATAAAGTAATTTGATAAACTCACAAAGCCTCTTGCTCAAAGAGCTGTCAAACTGTAACATTCTATGAGTAAATATTCTGTAAAGAGTTTGTCCCATTATAACTATTTCAAACTGCACGGTGGGGCTTTCCATGTCAAGTTTGGTTGTTTTTGGTAAGAGCTGATTTTTGACATCAGTAAAAAACTAAAACACTGTAAAGCCAATTGCTTTTGTTGATGACCTTGTTGATCAAAAAGCAGTAATAGGAAAGAAAGCCTCAATTAGCTTAGTTAAATGCATCCAGGCATTTAACTGACAGAGTCAGCAAATGTCCATATGTGTGCGCTAACACGGACTAAGTTCTGTCAGGCCCCATACTGTGTTGGCTGAACATTGTGTCATTTAGATTCACAGTATGCAGGATATCTTGCTGTGCTCAGAGAGACCCCTTCTCCGGTGTCAGTCTGCAGAAACATTCATCCATATTAAATTTACACATAATTGGCTTCGCTACTGAGCTTGTTATTAAGTATGGAAGCAGGTTCAATCAGGCACTTATTAATACATGTTTGGCTGATATTATGTAAGCAAGAGTAATTCAAAGTGTGTTTAATTGTGTGCAAATACTTGCATATTTGAAATGTAATGTGCATGTGTTGAACAAAATTTGTGCAGTCTTTTTGTTAAGTCTAATTACAATCGTTATTTTTGTTTTAATGTATTAAAAAAAACATTTTCTTAGATTAAATGTGATTTAGCATTTATCAACACATTCGCCAACTTATAAATTATTAAGTTAACTGACTAATAAGTTCAGTAATTTGCACTAAAATTTCTAATATCAATCATATTGATGGATCAGTTCTTCTCTGGATAAATGTCTTTAAACAGGTAGGATTTTTGAAAGGGTTTATAACAATAAGGCATCTGTAAAATGCCCAAAAGGTCCATCAAACATACCCAGGGTTATATTTTAACTTTATTAACCCTTTTTTTAAATTTAATATTTAGTTAGTTAGTTGAATTATTTACAAGATTATAAATCCTCATCAAAAAAATCTGAATAATATTCTGATAATTAATATATGACAGACTTAACAAATGCACTCTCTGTACTGTCAGCAAAGTTTTATTTTCAATTTAAAACTTCCAGGAGTACAACCTACCTGCCTTATCTATCCTCTGTGATTTTTTATTCAATTTCTCTTAACTAAAACAATTTGTATCTACAAATTATAACAACCTCCTGAAATCATTTAAAGCCCTTAAAACTCACATAAAATAAACAACTCTGTTGCTCTCCACCCCTCAAGTTAACTCCTATGTGTATTTTTTTCTTCTGTTTTCCTAAAAGCAATGAAAAACGTTGCTAACAGCTAATTTTGGAAAAAAAGCACTTTGGCAAGAAAACATACATACACATGATTTATCACTGAACAAGTAGTGATGGTGTGGATCCCATTGTTATTTTGTAAAGATAGAAGTTTTTTCAAATCATACTTTTAAAGAGGCATTTGGACGATAAGAATATAGCATATATTAACATAAATGGAGTTATAAAATATTATGCAAGATATATAAATAATCAACATAGAATCATTTTAGAGAAACGTTCCTCTCTTTCAAACACATTTCATCTTTTTACTTTAACAAATTGTTTATGTGTTTTAAGGGGAACACAAGGCCACATTTTAGTGTGGTACATTTTTCTTTACAGAAAGCAGAGGTCTGTTTACAGCAACTGCAGGCATTAAGCCAGAATGAAGGTCAAAGCAACACGTTGTTATTTATAGTCTCCATTGAAAAATACACACCTTTATAATGTGGTATATTAGGCAAAAGGGGCATGCTTTTCCCTACTGATTTAAGCTAGCATTTTGGTTTTTAAAGCTGGTGGGAATCAGCTGGTAAAATCTAATCAAATTTAGCAAAAAACTTCTGCAGGCCTTTTGGAGTATGTCAGCCAGATCAAACACAGTCTGTGTGAATTCACTCTTGTTGGCAGCATCTCAGTCAACAGTACAGGCAACCCTCCTCTGGGATCAGCTCCCACAAAGCCACCTCATCCACAGCTTGGCATTATAGCTTTGATGATGCACACACCTGTGCACACACACATGCAGGCATAAAAACAAACACACAACAGACGATAGAAATGATACAGATACACACAAACAAAAAGGCACAAAGACGATCTTGTTCTCATTCCTTTTGACGCACAAACTACATTCAGTTTCTAATAACATGTCTCCCAAACTCCCACATCAAAAACTATATTTTCCCTTGGAGTAGAAAATAGGACAGTTAGAAAAATGACTTAAGTAACCATTCTACAATAACATCCCACATCTTTGCATGTGATGCCTTTATAGTATTTACATACAATGTGTAAACCAAGCTGTGTCTCTGTGAATCATATTCCAAAAAAAAAAAAAAAAAGATTAATAGTACTTATATATATTAGATACCCAGAGGCACAGAGTTCTTAAAAAAGGTGGAAAATAAAAAGGTTCAGGAGATTCTTAGGCTCAAATATATGTAGGAGATAAAAAGAGCAAACATTTATAGTTGGCAGGTGGACCATAAAACTAGATGTTTTGGTGCACTCCCCCACCAACAAGGACATTTCTGTGCACAGGGTTTAACAAATAACTCCTCCAGAAGCAGACTCTTGAGGACTTAATGGTGCTGGTGAGAGACGAGGTAGTCAATCTTCTGACCATGTACAGAAGCTTCTTTTTTTTTTGTCCATTGCAGAGTAATGAAATCACAAACCTGTCAAAAGCGCTTTGCTTCCTTAAGTTTAGAAACAGGCAACACCCAAAATATACAACCTTTGAAATGAGAAATATAAGAAATTCAAGATAAGCTGTTATCCAAATGCAATGAGAATGCTCTTGCAATCACGCAAACAAACACTTCATGAGCACAGAGATACAAAACAGCACACACTTTCATCCTGTCAGCCGCAATGCTCTCATTTGCTGTTGGCCCATTACAGAATCACTACAATACAGTGAAGAGGGTGCACAATGTTAGTACTAATCTGTGAAGCCCACTTCATTTCTGCAGCTTAAATCCAGAGGATAATAATTTAAGCCTGCAAGAGGAAATGGATCAATATCGTCATCAAAATAGAAGGGCTTTCATATTAACGTATAGTTACCACCTCATACACATGAAAGCCAGGTGACTACAAACATGTTTTCAAATGAACTCAACAACATCAGAGTGATTATTCACTGGCAAAACTAATAAACTGCATGGGCAGATGTGTCTGAACGAGCCATGTTTTAAATGCACTGCTGGTGATAAATCGTTGCCTTAACAAGCTTCTCTCTTTAGATGTAACCTTGTCAAGGTTGCCACCAAGACCAACAAGTGCACTCTATGAGAGAGCAGCAAAGGTTACTATGTCCACATTTGATTACAGGAGCAGAGGTAAGACTGTCTGTTAAGGACTGGCATTTGGCAGATGTTTAATTTGAGACACATACATAGAGACATTGCTACAAGAGCAAAGTCAAGAGGCGCTGGAGCATGTCATTGCACAGAAATAATTTATGCGCTAATTACATTGCCAGTGTGTCTCAGGATGATTTCTGTACAGAGCTGCTCTTGTCTTCCCTTGCTCTCACCACGGAGATCTACTTTCTGCCTGACACACCATGAATCCTTGATAGCAGGGAGACACTAAGACACATCAGCGAGGAGACTCTCTTATCGTTATCCTCTGTGTTCATCCCTCATTGCTCAGACAATGCACATACTGCTTTTAGTTTGAAGATACAAAGCACCAACACATTCTAGAATGATCCATTTATCATACAAACAAGAGATTCATGACTATTATCTGTTATTTACTCTTGTATTTGTGTAATGCTTGTACAATGGGAGTATAAGAAAAACAACAAAAAAACATTAAGTAACATAGATGTCACAGAATAATTATGTGTGTACCTTACATGAAAAGATCTAAATGACAGAAACACCCTTTATATGCTTATCTCCATCATGGCTGATAAAAATGTCATTTCCTTACTATGCTACAAATTACACAGTTGTATGCTATAAAATGTTCTACCAAAGGTTTACTGTTGCGCTGCATATCAGCTGTACTTGCAGCCACAGTAAAAAAAAAGAAATAAAATAAAAGCTACTAAGCAACCTTGCTGGAAAAAAAAATTTGAAGTGAGTGTTTGGACAGACAAAAAATATATTAAAAAAGCATCATATTAGTCACTAATATAACTTTCATGATCAGTCCCGGTTATCTCTTTAAAATATGTTTTAAGAAATTTATGTAATTATGGGAGCAGCTAGGTTTTGTCAAAATGTAGCTGGATAATTACACAAAGGACATATTTTCCCTTAGCCGAAGGGAAATTCTTAGTTTCCAAACAAGATGTTTTTTCTTTTGATCACTCTTTGGTTACAACTTCCCAGCATCCTGTCTTGTAGTTGCACACAGTATACACTTTTGTTCTTTCAGAACTGAAGTCAACAGAATGAGATCAGATTGTTCATTCATGCCTTCCATCGCCTGACACTGGCAAAGTGGCCTGTCTGTCACAACCAGCTATTTCAGGTGCAGTCAGATGAACTAGGGATAAATGTACCCTGAATCTAAACCAAATCTCTGCACGTCACCTCCACTCTTCTTTACTCAGACTAGAAAAGTGAACAAACAACCCTGCAGTTGAAAGGCAAGCATGCACAGCTGTCTGGGACTTGTTGGGTTTTTTAATTGTGTTTTGTGATCTGACTTTTTTTTAGCACTAACTGAACATTGCTTTGCCTTTATGTGTGCTAACTCCCCTGTGGTGGAAGAACACGGTACAGCACACTGAGCAGCCTGTTTAAAAATGTGCTCCAGTGAACAACTTGCTGCAGGACACTGAAGCTTGACAGAATTCCAGTATCACCTCATCAAGTTGTTAGGCAAGGTCACTATCATCAACATTGATATGTGTTATTGTTGCTTAAAAACAATCCATTCTTTAATTTCCATCCTGTACAGAATTTATTATAGGTTGCATCTGCTTTTGTTATCACATGCAATCAAAATAATTTACATAATAAATTAGGTCACTACTCAGTTATATACTTTCTCACATTACTGGCAAACAATTGTACTCAACTTCTCCATATACCCTACAGACTTTGTGTCAAAGTGAATTTGATATACAGAGACACCCAGGAAGGATTTTCCCCAGGACCTAATGTACACATTTAACAGGATACAGCCTCACCTAGCTGCATGTTCAAGAGCCAGGATTGTGTTGTACTGAGGGCTATTTGAACAAGAAAAGACCTCTTGGTATCTCAAGTAGATCCTTCTGACTATGAGCAGGATCACACCACTATATATAGCAGTGCAAAACCAAAGCCACAAGTGTTTGTGATGGGCCAAACACTTCATGGTAGTGAAGATGAAACACCGGTAAAAGCAGGATGCCTGATGTCACAAAAAAAGTGTTCATACCATCATCAAACTACTTTCAAGGCTGAACACTGAAGTCGCACTAAAAATAACAGCTACAGCACAATGTTTTTTTCTTAACAAGTAATAGAAAAACATGGATGTTTTTTTTCTGAAAAGCTCTTGAGGCTTAGTGTCAGTATTTATTTTGTATTCATTTTATGGAATATTTATGTATTTATTACATGTCCATGATATTGTATAGTCTATACAGCATTCTCCATTTGGACAATTCTGAGTTTCATGTATAATATGAAGCAAGTACATATTTTTGTCTTCAAAGTCAAAGCAAGAGTGTGTCCATAAAGCTTCAGAGCTATATTACCCGTAAATGGACAGAAACAGCATTTGCCCCGTAGGGAAAAACAAAGTGAATTAATTGATTAATTGAAAAACATTGAACTTCAAACCCTGTAGATAATGCAAATAAAGATATTTAAAATACTTTAGCTAGTCATGTATTTATGTATTAAATAGAATCCAGAGGGGTTAGAGGATAAATAAATGCATACATTAATTAAACACTTTTTGAAAGAAGACACAGAGAAAAAGCTGTAGCACTAATCTATTCCTCACTTTTGGAAACTGCTCAGTCAAATAAGACCACTGCTGAAACAACAGTGAGGCTGCAAGAGATTTTTACAGAGGGTTACCTCACATGACCATTCCTCCTTTCTTTTTCCATAACCTTAGTGATTGCTAATGGCAGCACCCCCTCCCCACCGTTATCTACAATAGGAGATTGTCCACCAGAAAAGTTGCTGACCTATGAAGAGAAAATTACTCACTTTGGGGTGTTACAGTTTCGGCAGCATGATGGCTCCACTGACACTAAACCAAGGTCATTTCATAATAGGTTGTCCAGCTGCCACTCTCTTGTCAACAGGCTTGAGTGATGAAGGTGAGTGTAGCCAGTTATGGTGACAGGAGTCAAGGCTACGGCAGCTTGATAAAGATCTGCCACTATCAGGAGTGAAAACAGCAAAGAAAGAGAAATAGAAAAAAGATGATCTTGCATTTTGCCTCTTGAGCTTTCAGAGTGTGACAAATAGATCAGCTAGGTAGCTTGCGTCTGCTTTGCCATTTTGTTTTCCATTCCAGTGCGAGGTGCAGAAAACCATGATGCCATAAAGGAATAAGTGTATGTGATCAGTGGCGGCAGTAGATCATCACAGTGTGTTCTCTCTGCGAGTCCAATCAGAAAAAACAGAGTTTCATTGATTGAAAAAGTTAGTTTAGCTGTTTGATTTATCAATACATATTTTGTGTGTTGGTCTCAATGACCATACATTCAGTTTTTCTGTTATTCTTTGTTAATTTTAATGTCTAAACGCCATCTGCT
>JBAMHV010000017.1:10962053-10973700 GCA_037177535.1 Pseudomugil gertrudae | reverse complement strand
TTAAGCTATAAAAATATCATATTCAATATTTAATCATGATGATAGTTGAAATATAAAATTTGCATTTGCAACCGTAAACTTTTATTTACATGAAGCAAACACAAAAATCTATCATTTTAAAAGTGAAAGGATTGAGTACAAAGATCCTTTATGTCACTTCCAAACACAAAACTCCATCTCAGCTGCACCAGTATTGCTAACAGCTGCTAAACAACTACTTCCTCATCTACTAAATCTGCACTTCAGGCTCAAATAGTAGCAGAAATATATTTAATCACATTCCAGCTTTGATAAAATACTATTTTAAAATGCCTTTCTTTGGAATTACATGAAAACTGGACTAACATCAGTCGTTGGATGGGGTAACAGATTTCCCAGTCTGTGAGGCAAACTAAATAATTGAGTCAGGCCTGGTTATACATGCTACTGGAGTATTTGCCGAGATGTTGACATGTGTCTGTGGTTTCTGGAAGTGCAAGATGAGAGCATGGGCTAATTTGAAATGGACACTTTAGCACTGCTAGAGCTGCAGTGGTAACACATCACTGAACAGACTAAAATAATAAGCCTTGCCGGTCTATGCAGTGACTGCATATAAGTTTCAGTAAAAGCTTAATATATTGTAATATTCATTTTTATCACAATATAATTCATGTAGGAAACTAAACCAGCTGCAGAAAATATCTGTTTACAGGAACTCCATAATTGGCAGTGAAACACTTTCATTTCTCTAATCTTTGTTGTCTCTCTTCCCTTCAGTCTTTGCATCAATCTCTATGTCCTGCACAAAGGACTTCCATCAGTCATATGCATGATTTATTTATACTCTCTGGGGACTGAGTGGTTCATCTCTTCCTCCATCAGTAAATCCAATCTAACCACAATAAAGAAATGGCAATTTGTCTTATTTAACTTCAAATTTGCCTTTATCAGCTACTGCTTTGTGGGTCATTCTCTTCCAGTTTGGCAAAAGTTGCCATAAGCTTCCCCGGTACCCCATTTGTCAGGTTTAATGGTTAAAGCAATATTTCATCCTTACATCTTATCAGCATTTGCAGAAACAATACATAAGAAGTATTCATTTACTTTTCTTTCCAAAAACAATAAACCAAAGTACAATGGCTTTATTTATGCAGTATGTTACACAGAGTGCTTTAAGATCTGCAACTAATATTTCTCAGATAATATAGTTCATACATAAAAACACATGTTCTTGTCTGTGTTTTGAAAACTATGATGGAAACCACTCTAAGTCACTGAACTTTTCTTCTAGCTAGTCCTAGAATGATAGTTTTATAGCCATTAAAGGGACTTATTTCCTGTGTTGATATGCTGACAATGTGTTTAGTGTTCTAATATGAATTCACTTAAACAGCAGGAGCCTGTGTAGGTGTGTCTGCTTCTTCTGCAGTCTGACCTAGCAGTGAGAACTGGGTATTTGTCGTGAGGTGCTACATCTCAGAACTAATTACATCAAGCAGTTGCCAAGCAACTGCTGCAAATAGGGCCTTGTGGGTCCAAAGGTGGACTGGTGGTCTAACCAGCACCAGTCAAGCTTGTGATAGATTTTCATCTGCCCCCAGTGCCCCCCTTGCCCTCTGACTTTGATAGAACATCCATGACCTGCACTTACTGCGGTGAGTATAAGTTTAATGTATACTATCTGCCATTGTAGGTTAATGTTAAAAAAAAGAAAAGAAGAAATACAAGAAGAAAAGTTCCCCATTTGTTTTACATTTCAGCATATATCTGAGGTTCTATAAAAGTTTAAATGCAACAATGTGTAGGTCAAAGTCACAAATCTTTTTTTGTTGTTTTTTGTTACTTCTAAAAGGAACTTTCTACTCTCCACTCAATTCCACATCACTGCATCTGCATCACATTTAGTCTCTTTGGATAGCAATTAAAAGACTGTTTTGTCTTTTATGACAGCATGGACATAGTCAACAAATGCCACCCCTCCTCTTCCTGCCCTCATCTCATTGTCATATCCCCTGGTGAGTTGTGTCTTTCGAGAAGAAGACGACAGCAGTCCCAAGACCTCATCCTCATAATTATCACCCTTGTTTTTACCACAGGGATGCCAACAAGCTAATTACTGAGGAATAATCACATGTTTGTCAAGACCCCTGCAATCACGGGTACGCAAACTGAGTATCTTGTCAGATCGTTTTATGCACACACACACACCCACATGGAGCTTGTCTCCTTCATGCATTTAATATAAAGATTTGCTATTCTGAACAAGTGCAGTCTATTATACATACAAGTTTATATTTCTGTCAAATTCACTTGATATTAACATAATGCTTCTTTTTTATTGTGGACTGCTCTGTTCTGCTCCCACCCATGTGGGTGTAATGAAGATGCTTCTGAGATGCTATTGCTAAGCAGCTACAGACAAATGCAGGCAAATGTGAAGTGGGTGCTTGACCTTTATTCTGCAAAAGAAGATCACTTGCTGCCATACACAATTAGCAGAGTACTTTTCCACTTTTGGAACACTGTGAGAACAGGGAAAAATAATTTCAGCTTCAGGCTATAAATATAAAAAAAAAATACAACTAAGTTAATAAAGTAATTTAAACTATATGAAGTCAAACTAAAATTAAACTTTCCTAATCCTAGAAGCAAAGTAATTATATATATATATCCTTGAATTTCAACACAATTTATTATTTAGTTATGGGAGTATTAGAGGAGAGCAGTGAAGTTTTACAAAATAGTGAGGATCAAATAATAAAATAATAAATCACCAGCGATATTCAGCATCTTTTGTTAGGAACTCCTTTGGGTTTTGCATATATCCATGTGTTGGAATTTATTTACTCCTCCTCACTCATGTTTATTGTCTAATTTGAACCATGAAAAGAAGAAAAGAAAATTTTAAATCTAATCATATTTGTGCAAATATTAAATTTAATATTTTAAAAAGTAATCAGTTTTATACTTGCATTAGGTCAACCATGAATTAAAAAGAACCATGCTGCAACATGTCATTGGTCATTTGCTGGGTCATGATTATTACCTTGTTTTTATTGCAACTTTGACTGCTCAATGCAAAGCTGTCCAATTTAGTAAATCTGGTACAGGAGCTACTTTATGTTAAATTTGACACTGCAATTTAAAGAATTATGAACAGCCTTTTTAAAAAGGAAAGCCACAATTTAATTATAGCTTAAATATAAATAAAATAACACACATACGTCGTAAAAGGGAAATAAATGAACAAAATGATTTCGGATGGCTTCCGTTCTTTCATTTTTTAGGATCCAAAAGACAAAGGCATGAAAAGTACCTTCCATCTGATAAATCACAAAGTATGCTACACTTTTGCTCTGTCTTCTCCTACATTTTAATAATAGTTTTCATGAATATCAGAAGATGGGTGTAAGAGAGTTCTCTGAGAAGTAGGAAACCTTTCAAAAGCTGCATTTACCATGCAGCTTATTGTGTATTTAATGCTGAACCTTTGAACTTGGAACCTCTAGCTGGATGTTTACTTCTTTGCAAAAAGAGCCATGTGAATAAATTTAAGTTTGCATCATCCTGTTCTTCACAGATGTTTGCAGATTTACACTCACATTCACTCCATGGCCTGGGTCAGAGCTGACATCTCACTGGCTGGAGGGAATGGAAGATTTGTGCAAAAACAGGCTTTATAAGCTTACTTGTGCCTCACTTCTTACTTAACGTAAACACAAATTTCACAGTAGTTTTGTTTTAGCAGTGGAGATGTTTCACTGTCCCTTATTTACACTGTGACTCACATTTGATTATAGCAACTGACCCAGAGCAAAATATACATACAACCTGATTGTTGTTAATACAAATGATCAACCACTGATGTTAAACAATTGCATTGATTCACAGGACACAGGATCAAACATTGATTATGCATTATGAACAGATTGGTGTGATTTCTATGTTTAGGTCTCTAAAGTCTAATTCATATTAAAACAGTAAGAAAACCATAATTTTCTTTGTAAATTGTGTGCTATTTTTACTTCATTTTCCACACACGAGTCTGAAAACACTTCTTTATTCATAGATATGAATACATTCATGAGAATGAAGCGCCGGTGAGAACTTGCTGGGAACATGCTAAGGCAGTCTTGCATGAACAACAGTAAAGATACAGGTCCCTTAACGACACACACTGATACAATTTTTCAGTGTATTGCTGTCCACTCCGCAGTAAATCAGTGAATTGTGTTAGAATGAAGATATTTTTATACTAATTTGGACGATTGTATTTTTACTTGAAATATTAAACTGTATTTTTAACCCATCTGAGTAAAAATATTCAACCTACAATAGAATTTCAATTGAAATTAGTTTGAGTCAATGTCACTCCTGCTTTAAAGACAGGTAGTATCACCCAATCTTATACAGCTTACACTGTAAAGCATAACCATTACCAAAACGTCATCCAACGACTTCAGATTATAAACTGAAGGGTTCATCATATAAAAATTGCAATGACAAACAAAACATTAGATATGAAATGGAAGTACAATAGCTGGATTATGTTCTCTGGAAGAAAAAAAAAACCCTCCAATGTTCAGGAACATTTTAAGACTGTAAAATATTTCAGAAATAATTCACTGCATATGTTTAAATAAGCAAAGTAAGCTTTATGAAATAAAACCCAAAGTTGATCATTAGCAAGAAGTTTCACTATTATTTTGAGCATGTTCAGTGTAGCTAAACAGGGGGGTTTAAGTGAGTTGTTGTGAGCTGGGATTGGCTCCAGCCCCCCCACGACCCCGTTCAGGAAAAAGCGGTAGATAATGGATGGATGGATATGTTAAATAAAAGCAATGAATGGGAAAAGGTGTGGAGTGTTAAATATGTTTCTGACATGAAACAGTGAATGTATGTGCGGGCATGTCAGGAATGTTTCAGCCTTTTAGAAACATAGCTACAAAATGACAAACAAACCAACATAGAAGAAGTACTGCAGTGGTTTCTCATGCAGAGGTCAATTCATAGCTTCCCAGACATGTTTGCACACAACTCCAAAGTCAGCACTAAGGAGACTATTTTTTACACAGTCACATCACAAGGGTCCGGGCAAGGCTGCTGACATTAAAAACTATAGGACAAGCAAGGAGCAAAGAGGGTGGTGGGTGTTCCAACATCCTGAGACTAGTTTCTTATGTTTATCTGCCACTTTACTGAAAATTCCCTTTATTCTCTTATATACACCCTGCTTCTATCCTTGTTCCCCTAGCTTGCCTCTCTCACTTTCTCTCTCTCTCTGACCTCCTTTGGAGCAACTGTGGTCCTTGCAGTCCTCACGTCGAGTCATTAATAACACTCTCCGCTCTGTTTTTCCTGCCAAACAGAGCAGTGCTTTCCTGTCATCTTGACACAAATTAATTCCCCTTATTTATCTTCTGGCACCAAGGCCGGCATAAGCAGAATAACTGTTTATGGAAAAAAAGGACAAAGAATTATAGATGGTGTGTTGTTGTTGACAGGGCCATTTGTTTCTCAAATAAGACTCAAGATAAAGTTCATAACAATCATTTTAATACTAGAAACCCTTTGTCAGCTCTCTTGTCATCTTATCAATCTCTGACTAAATTGGTTTATGTGGGGTTTTTGTGTTAATTTGTCTGCAGGCTTGGAGGTATAGTACACATTATGTATGTGTTTATTTATTCTGGGTGGTCTATGTGTGCTCTTGCTTACCATTCTGTTTAAAGGATAATACATTACGGTACTTGGATGACTACTGTGCTTTAAAGGGCAAGCAGAAATTCATAATTTCTTGATTGAATGAAATACCAATTCTCAATGTGAAGAACGAGAGATGTAATTTATGGAGGATATGACATCATACAGCATCTCTCTTTATTTCACTCCAGTCCCTTGTTTACTGGCAAGTCTAGCTGCAAGTTCCCATATGTTCATAAAAATCGCTGTCTCCTCTTTTCTCTTGCAGCCCCTGGCTCTTCCTCCCTATAAAAGGCTACAATGCAAAAAATGACTGTGTATTTTTAAGCAAAATAGCACAGAATGAAACAAAACACATCTGAAGACAACAAGGAAGTTACCTCTAAAAATTGAGATTGGTAAAGAAGTTGTCGGATATACAAAAGTACATAGCTCATAATAATATTGTCCTTGTATTTCCATAATGGTGAGGAATGTAGGACCAAAAGGGGCTTCAGTTTAACTCTGACCTAGCTCTTCTTCTACTGTAAAAAATAACATTAACATTATAAGCAATGTCGACATGTGCACCGAAAGGGTGATATTGTTTTGTTCAGTGTTTTTGCACTTTGCACGTGCATGGTCACTCAAGGCAAGTGGTGGGAAGGAGTAGAGGGAGGAGTGGCTCATGACTCACTAAGCTAAACAACCACAACCCAAATCTCAACTATGTTTAACTAAAGACAATGAAGTTATGTACATTTGCAAAATGCTCCACAAATACCATAAGGTAAAGTCACAAAGTTTAAATTCTGCAAATCCACAAGCCCAGGAAAAAAAATCTGTCAACAAACAGTAAAACATGCATTTTACATCACTATTCTGAAAAAAGTAGTTGTAAAAATAACAGCATTCCAAAAATATTCCACAAAGATAATGGCAACAAAGTTGCATAGTAACTATTACAGCTGTCACACACCACTTAGGTTGTAGGGTTCAACCCACTGGTGACTGCAGACTTTACATGTTTTTCTTTCACTTGAATGGTTGGTCTGTGGGCAGTCTTGTTTACATGAAAGACAGTTGAAGTCTTGTTACATTTAAAAGATCATAATCACAAGAGAAATTATCTCTCTAGCTTGAAGTTATATGTTATATGTTTGTAGTCTTTAAAGGTCCATATCATACATTTTTAATTAGTTTTATATGGGTATCAGAGGTCCATCAGTATTGTTTACAAAACATATCACCTCCAATTCAGTCCTTAGTTTGAGTCATACCAAAAGTTGATTCAGTGAGTTCTGAGAATGAACCGTTTCTGTATCTATTGCTTTAAAAATGTATGAGCAGTGCCTGTCAATGCCTACTCCATGTCTAGGGGGGTACATCCTATTGAGGAGATGATATGGCTTTTACTGGCGCCTGCTCAATAATTTTACAGGGCAGGTCCAGCAGGTTAAGGTGTAGGTCAATGGCAGTATCCTCTAATAGGGGAAGTGGTTATTCCCCTTCTAGAGGTCTCCAAATGATCAGACATCTGTTTGACTCTTAGAGAACCTTCTTAAAGTTAATTTTGCATAATATTAGACCTTTAATCAACGACTCATCTATCAAAGGGTCTTGAGATTACCTTTCAGCTTTTAGGTCTGAAAAAATTAGCTGAAATTTTTTTTTCTTTTTTAATAGGTTTAAAGAAACTTTTGATTCTATAGAAATCTGTCAAAACAGTCTAATTTGCATTTGTTTTGTGGCATCACCAAACAGCTGCTTTCATTTATGACTTTACTCTACAAAATATTATGTATCATCAAAGTGGCCATGTAGTTACTTTAATTTTAAGCCACTGAAACAAATCTTGACATATTAACTAAGGAAAAACACTCTGCCTACATATTAACAAACCTCACATTGGGTTACACTGAGGTCCATGAGATTAGGTCTGTTACTGCAAAAAAGAAATCTTAGTTCTCTGTCTGGAGGTATACAGTACCTCCTGGTAACCCTTTATGTTTGATGTCAATGACAGTAAGTTAGGATATTTAGTTTCATGGTTGCCAACAACCTCAGCACCACAGCAATCCTTCTGTAGATTAGTTGTGGCACCATGCACAGTATGGATTCCATGGCCCTTGGTGTAAAGTATATATATGTAGGTCCCAAAGCAGCAGGAGTGCCAGCATCTACTCAGTCAGGTCTAAGCTACTCCAGCTCCATTGACAGTGAGGAATGGATTTAATAGCCAGAGAACAGCTTGTCAGCACTCTGAAAAACCACAGTGTTAGAAGACTTTTTTTTAAAATCTGTATCCCTAGAGTTCTGAAGTAGGAGGGATATTAAAAAGATTGCAAAATAACAATGTCAACAAATGCATCATATGTAATGTTTATGTTTTACATCAGACTATGTGAACCGAAGCACCGTAAGAACAACATCATGTGTACTATGATGAGCTGCATGTTATCATGAATGAAAACAATAAAGCTGCATTTATGGGAAGAACAAAAACTGATATTTGGCTTTTTTACTGCTACTAATGTTTCAAACATGTAATGAAATGATTCTCTGAGGTAGAGTTTGATAATAGTTAAAAGCTGATGAAACAACTCAGATGCGGGCTTGCCAACATTTGTAGCCAAACACACTGTACCTCAAAGCAAGCAGGCGGTTACAGAGCAGTAAGGCCTCACACACAGACCACAATATAAAAAAGAAAGATGAGTCAGAACAGCAAAACCTTCTGCCTTTAAAAGAACATGCTTCAATTCCTGTATTTCTAGAGCTGTAGCTTTATTGGTAATGTAGTGTTTTCTATCATTTTTTTCAAGGAAGTGCTTGAAAATAATCTCACTGCTAATTTCCCTCATGGTACACTTTTAGTGTATGTATTTCTCTACCTGTGTAAAGACAGCTTTACTGTATATTAAAAAAATGGATGCATAGTGTGAACAGCGTGTTAGCAGAGAAGCAGTATTGTCAGTATTTACGCAGGATGCTCTCAGATTTAGATGATTTTTAGGTCACCCATGTTTTTTAAGCCGTCAGACTCCAACACACAATTACTGAAGTTACTCACGTAAAATAGACTCAAAGCCTAAAAATACACTTTGGGTCATACTTGCAGGCACATAGTGTGTGAAAAACACTGCATGTATGTGCACTAACACTGATTAAAAAAGAAGTTTTCTGCTTTTTCATAAAAAAAAATGTTGCTGCTATGCTCTGTACGTTGTTGGGGGAAGCAAAATCCCAATCAGACCTCCATCAGATTCAAGACCAGAGGACAAACAGAATTTTACAGGCTTCCACTCATTTGTTGTGCACTTCTCATCAGAACAGCTTTAAAATCAGGCAACGTGAGCAAGGTGGGTCTTTGCTTTCCTCAGCCATAATTGTAAAAAGCTCTATCTAGCTGTTGTCTCTCCAGGGGAACAGTAGGCAGCTCAGGGGCGAGTTGTTATATTTCACACTTAATGATGTGGAAGCCATCCTCAGCTTTTATCAACAGGCCTATTCTAGTCACTGACACAGTTACTAAATTATATTTTAACAGCACATGCATCTGCACTACAATTACATGTTATGCACAGTCTCTTTAAAACCATTACACTGACAACATGGACAAAAAATGTGGCAATGAGCAACCCTATGCTCTGGTAGGCCTTTTTCATCCCAGGGGGTTAAATACTGCCAATATGTTGGAAAAACTGATATCTCCAAGATACAAATGAGGTGGCTGTTTGTGTCACTGCTATAAGCACAAATAAGACAGGAACAAAAATGGATCATTCCAGTCCACAGCAGGTTAACGGGATGGATGGGGGTTTTGTTGTTGGACTTTTATTTATAAAACATTAAATTAAATATTCCTAACTGCTTGTTTTGTTATTTTACATTTTACTGTTATGTTTGCTGATTCGATTAACAAAGATAACAATAAAGATGAACTAATATTAAGTCTCCAATGCAATGTGAGTGAGTCTAATAATAATAATTAATAGATTTTAGGTGATTAAAATGAGTGAAATCTTAATATAACCGTAATGATTAGTGACGCTGACATTATTCAGCTCGACACTGATAATCATCACATTTTGTGTCATAAATAAACATGTAATTCAACACTGGTAATCAATTCAAGACTCGCTTCTTTCAGCTCAAATATATTAATGAAACACTGAATATAAAGAATATCTAGTTGTTGTTGCTGGATTTTAGGAAAAAATACAGTAAAGTTTAATAGTAATTAAAAAAATAGATGAGAATTAAATTGTTAAGCATCATGATCCTTCAGTGTTGGAAAATAAGTGGGTCAGCATACAGTATTCATACATAATTGAGTGTAACACTACTTCCCCTGGCACTTGTTTCTGATCTTGTCATGATCATTTATTGATCAATTGTGCGATAGGGTTTGGTATCGACAACATATTCACATTTGAATTTACTGACTTTATTCATGCTGTCATTTGTACTGAAGACATTCCTAATCACAATTTAATATAGTCTATTGAATATTCTAACCTAATTTACAAGCTCCATCTTAACCTGTCCCAAAAATGTGACTGCAGTTTAGGTTACTGTGTTTTTTCATGCTTAAGACCGAGTTGAAACTAGAGTGTTAACGTCAAAGAGACAGAAATAGGATATCAAAGATGTTCTTGAACAGTGCACTGCATTGCTTTTGTTAAGAAGATTACTTTGTATTGAGCTTTGAGTTTTAATTTCCTGTGGGTGAAGTGGCCATTCTGAAAACCAGAATTTAATTTTAGCAACTATGGAAAAAAGTGTGTATGGGGTGCCCCTCCGAAATACTCTCCCTCTGTGATGCAATCTGATTTCTTCTATTTATATGTAAAATCCTGCCATTGTAGCCTTGATCAAAAAACTGCAATGAAACTAGGAGACTGGCTGCAGTTTTTAGAGACCACTACATACTTCCTAACAATACTATAAAAAAGCCTTCCTTGTGAGACAGACACAGTGATCTAAGACATAAAATTAGAAATATGATAAGCATCAGTATATATCTGGTGGACTTATTTCAAATTAAGTGAAGGTTACACAGAATCAGTCCATCAGATATTGAGTAGTGTTTTGTGGAAAATGTAATTTCAGTCTTTATCTCTACTCGTTTCTGGTCAGCCTCAGTGTTTGAACATGATGTCATCCACAAATAATGTTTAAGTTGTCAGAATGAATTTAAAAACAACTTTTTTTATCCTTTTTTATCAACTTTGTTGGTATCCTGAGTTATGTTCTCTGGCTTATGAAAATGTGGCTCATTCCCACAAGCGTTAAATTGTAAAGGCCAATAATAAATAAAAGCTGACTGTGAACAAATTAATGATCCAGGTTGCCTTCATTCAGACAGCCACTTTAATTTCTAGGAGCCATGCTGTGTTTTGCATGTTCATGTGAACATGAACATTTTGACAGCTCCCTGGTGACCTTAACCAAAGCTCAGAAACAGGGAATTATGGCATCAGTAGGGCCACATGAGAGCAACAATGATTAAATACACTTCATGGTGTCATTTCCCAAAGCTGGTAGCGTACAACAAACACTAACATAATATAAACCTTTTTATTTTGCTTTCAAGCAGTACATCCTATCATTTAAAGTTTGTCGCAACATAAAGCAATTTGTAGAGTTTCAAGAAGAAAAACAAGTATTTCAATTTGCACTCGTTTCCAATAAACAGCACATAAGCCACAGTTATTGTAAAATCTCATCAGCTGACATGATTTTGCGAGATTACTACTCACACAAGGTAACCATGTAGCATTATTTTGGGGTTTTCTACTTGCTGTGGAAAATTTGCTGCAGGTTTTCAAAGCTCATCTTCCTTTCAAATTCATTGTAAAACTCTGAGTTTCAGTTGTTTGCACCACACCATGCAATCTTAACCATTAAAGGAGAACTTCGCTTTTTTTTAACCTGGGGTCTGTTGTCATCTTTCCTTCCATACATGTGAGTGATGTAG
>JBAMHV010000017.1:10948877-10961799 GCA_037177535.1 Pseudomugil gertrudae | reverse complement strand
TGGTACACTAAGTATTTTTAGAATTTAAAAACAGTAGTTTAAAGCACTTTAATTATCTTTATACCCCTCTCAACTCCCATTTACAGCAAATAAATTTAAACACTGATAGTGTTGCCATTGGATGCTTCTCCAGTTGTTTTCTACAAGCAAAACAAATAAAACAAACATACACTGAAAGCAGTTGCTTCATTTATGAAGCTGCTATTTCTGCTATGGCTTGGTCATCCCATCTCAGATGGTCTTTTTATCCAAGGATGTGTGGGCAAAGTAGCTGATTTAGATCTGTGGATCATACAGATGAAAAAAATATCCAAGGCAGAAAATAAGAATGGAGTGAACATGACCTGCACTTAAGGTTAAAAATGTTTCTTTAGATCAGTTTTAGAGACAGACAGACTGATAAAACAGGGTGGTTTGTAAATGTAACCTCCTCACTTTAAGGTAACACTACAATGTCAGTCTGTACTGGATAACACCTTCAATGACCTGAACAAATAACTGTGTTGCTAATTTTAAACTAACAACTTCATCATGTTGCTTAGCAAACTAAGCAACCCGTTTCCTGTGATTTAATATTTCAAATTACTAACTAAAAAGAAATACAATACAATGGAAACTGATCATTTAACAATTTTCAATTATAATAGCACATATGATTAACTAGAGTATGAATAAATTTAAGCCATGTGGCAGCAATCTCAGGTTTATCTGTCAGAAAACATTTACTTCAAAGTCACTTTCTACAGGCTGAAATACGAGCAAACTATAATGATTGATAGTAGCACAGTTTGCCCATTAAAATTCATGACACTTGTAATCTGAACCACAGTGGAGAGGAGTAGATATGGCACTTTGCGAATAATTAAACAAGAGACATGAGCAATTTGTTCAACAAAGAAGAGGTACTCAGAAAGAGAGCTCACTGTAATGAGTAGCTCTTTTATTTCTGCTGTGAAGAGGGCATTGTACACATTATTATGCAGCCGCAACTTGCAATTCATGCATTGCTTTTTTTAATGGACAAAAAAATAAAATGGCTCACTTTGCAAAATAGAGCAAGGGGAAAAGGAAATATTTAGTGTATCAAAAAGAAATACAAGTTTGCCTCGAAAGAATGGTCCCTGTCCCTTGGGACATGTTGGTCTTGAGCATAATGACTCTCAGTGTAGACCTCCTGAGACAAATTGCCAGTGACCCCCATGGATTTTCTAGGGCACACTCGATTGGAAATGGACTATTCAATTTCCCACATGGAGCATAACCATTTCCTTGCAATGCATCACTGAAAAGGCATTTGCTTTTGAGTTTAGATGGTCAAAAATAAAATATAAAATAAAATACTAAATGTATGATAAATATTATTTGTTCTGGGTAATTCCCAGCAGAAATAAAATCCAAATATTTCCCAGACCATGTTAAACACTTGCAATTTATTAATTATTGCGAAATAACAAATAACTTTTCTGTAATGTGCAAAAAAAAGTGTCTTACTTTGTTGATAAGGAAGGATAACACCATTTTCCAAATGAGTGTTTCAGTGTTTTGGTTTACTGATAACTGAGCAGAACTTTATCAGCATAAAACTTTTTATTTATTTATTTTCTTTTTTGCAACACTGCACACATTCCCTCACTGACAACATGAGTGTAGGGGACTCTGTTTTGTGCTACTTTTTCCTCCTCTCTTTGAATAATCATAAATGAACAAAGTAAGCAGGCATGTCTGAGGAGGCCAGAAAGAGAAAGCGGGAACTGGATCACTCCAGAAGAAAGACACAAGTCAAGCTTAGCACAGATTTAGCTTGTTGGAGTCTGATAAAAGAGCAGTGTAGATGCAAAATCTACTCTTTGTTTGCCGCAGTAATATTAAACTGTTGAGTTAGCCTATTTCCTACTGTGCAAACATACCGAGTTGTGATCTATTTTTTGTGTATTTGTGTGTGTGTGTGTGTGTGTGTGTGTGTTTATTTTGCTGTTGCAGTAGAAGCCAATTGCAGCTAGTTGAAGTTAATTAACTCCAAACCAGACCCCCTAAATGTGTCACAAAAGTTGGGCTGGTTTGCATACATAAATAGTTTTCCTATCATTTGTGTACCCTAATTTCCAAGCTATAAGCTGCTACTTAAAAAAAATAATATTGCAGCATAAACAATGGTGTGGCTGGTTAATAGATCTTTACTTTCTAATAAGTAATTTTGAGCTTCATGCACACACCCTCATCATGACAACACACAAAGAAAGGCATATGATGCAGCCTCATAATTAGATGTTATAGCTGTGGCTGTTAAAAAAGGAAATAGAGCTGCTGCATGCTCAGTGAAAGCTTATGTTCAGCCCAAAATTTACAGTAAATATCAAAGTAGTAACAGCATGATTAGCAACTGGCCCGGTTTAGTTTTCTGGTTTTCATATGCTGTTTAATAGAAAGCAGTAGGACTGCAATGTCCTATAAGCAGGTATTTGGCACAAGTTTTTGCGTTATGCAAGTGTTTTTGTTTAGTTTTACAGATGGAGGCTTTTTAATTTTGCAAGAGTTTTGTGTGCTCTGTGTGAAGTTACAGGTTTAGCACCTCTAGTGGCCAAAAGTTATATGGTTTCCCTTAAAGCCAGACAATCTTTGATTTGTTGCTCTACTGTTGCTTTTCCACACTTTGTAGTTTTGTTTGAGCTTTGTTTGTTTAAACAAAATTTAAAAAAGCTGATATAGTAATTATCCTTGAGGATCATTTAATGGAACCTACGGTCATCTCTCAGTCTGAACTATGATCTGTATGTTTCCTTCCATAGTTAACTTTTTTTACATCTCATCATTTTTTAACAGTCATTATACTGATTTGGATTGCTTTGACTTGGAATAAATATAAATAAATCAAAACAAACATAGTAGTGTGCTGCTGGTAGTTCTTGATTTTAACATGTTTTTTGTTGTGAAATTATTTCCATTCAATATAATGAGGTCAGTGTTAAATTCAGTTTTATCCAGGGGAAGATACTACATCAAGCCTTTTAAATTGATGTTAAAGTATTGTTTATTAAGGCGCTGATCCAAAAAATAGTTTAGTGATGCTTCCTACATGATCACCTTTCCCTGCATTATAATTTTTAATCGTTTGCATTACATGAATGCAAAACTGTTTAAGATACCTCTCTCTCCAAAAGGTCCATCTATATGACTAATTCCATTGTAAACTAAAACTGTATAGACTCAATCTAACTTCAACATAACTCAAAAAACACATATCTACAAGTTAGTGAATTTGGAAATGAGTGAAGCATAAGTGCTGGAGGGAAGTAATAATCTTTTTAAAAAGGTGTCTAAGCCGTTGGCTTGCAATCATTTTACAAACTTCATAAATTGGCACTAAACTAAAATACAGTTCTTCAGATGTTTTGATTTTTTTAAACCTTATTTTTATTATATTCAGTGTATAGCAAAAATGAATTTCATTCAAAATCTTACAAAGTTCATCAATAGAGCATGTGGCAGCTTTCAGTCACTAAAGGCCAGTAAGGGCTCATAAACTATTATCTCCAAGCTGAACTATAACTAAACAAAACAACATGCAAAGCGTGTATTTCACAGTCTCTAGCTAAAGTATAGGTATCTGCCTTTAATCTATTTTCTGCTGCAATTCATCCACTTCCTTCTGCAGGCCAAGAAATGGAGTTTTTCATCACTGCAGTCTCTCACTGGCATCGATCAGTAGTATTGAGCTGGAGCAGATCTCCTTCCACTCTACCAGGGGAGCCAGATGAGCCTTGTTCATATTGATCCAACCTTTTTATTCTACATTCTCCCTCGCCCTTTCTTTAGGTTTGGGAAAAAATTATGTGCTTGTCATCTTTAAAACAAATATTCTTTGGAAAGAGTACTGATAACCAGTGTGCTGATGGATTCTGCTCTGATGATCTGCACGAGAGGACAGAAAGATTGTTGAAATTCACCAACCACAAAAAATGGTCTGTTATGATGGTTTATGTGAAGATATGCTCCTGATCATTTGATTGAAGATGCTGCAGATGAAGATGAAACTGGCACAAAGAGGCAAAACATGTCTATCAGGAAACCAGACAGGCAGGAAAGTCTGACTACAAAAATAAAGAATAAAGAAACCTAATTTTCTTCAAGAATGTTTTGCATTTAACTTCAGGCAAAATCTTGAGTATCTTATTTTTCCATAATTACTATATTTACCTGCTGCTGCCTAATACGATCACATGCTATTGCCTTATAAGCCTTCTTTATCATGCTTCCTCTTTGCACATAGTGCTCCTCTGCCTTTCTCTGCCCATTTCCTTGTGTTCAGTCTTTAAATGTCTCTTTCTGTCTGTTTAAAGCCCCTCACTCTATCTATGTGTCTTCCTGTCTCTTCTTCAGGAGCACAATCTCTGGTAATGTACTAATCTGTGGAGCTTTAGTGAAGTCTTGCCAATCTTCCATGTCAAGATACACAAACCTCACTCCAGGCAATTACAGACCCTTTTTTCTCTGCATTGAGAAACCAGTTGGCTTCCTAATCTCGGTTGCAATGAAAATTGCCACTGTGACCCATCAGCTGCAATTATCCTGGTTTCAACAAACATTGATGGCTCAGGGTAATGCATAAGCTGGTTACTGCAGGCATAAAAATATGAATTAGAGCCTAGTATCACAAGTAAGCTTAAAAGCCAGGCATTCCATTGCTTAAAAAAAGTGTATTTGTACAAAAAATGTGCACAGTTTAATCTAACTTCAAGCAAGGGAACCGGATCTTTATCAGAAACACAAGGTCAACACAGAAAACGTAAACTGTAGTTTCAACAGTACGCCACTTAAATATTTCTGTAAGAAATCACTAAACACATTATTAACTGCTGTATTCTCTTTGTTTTTTCTTAAATTGCATTTACAGACAATTAATTATATTTGTGATTTGAATTACAAATCAAATGGCTTCAACAGCCAATCATCAGTCCTAAAACTAAATCATTTTACTAAAGACCTGACAGTTTACCTTCTGAGTCATGTCTTTACAATTGTGTTTCCATAACTTATAATAGAATTCTACATTTCTAAAAGTGTTTTGCAAGACAAAAAATTATCTAAAAGATTGTAATCGTGTTTAAAATCAGTGTAAAAGTTACTTTGTTATTGGTAAACGGGTTCTAGAAAAGTACTTTTTTTTTTTTTTTTTAAAGTTGCACATCTAAATTAGCATCAAGGATTGTAAAAGTGTTTCATGTTGGGTGCAATATTATTTTGCACTTCCAGGCCACCGTAGAAACAATATAACACATTATAAAGGTTAAACTAACAAAAAGTAAATCCATACTAAAGAAAGAAACAAGGGCAGGAAATGATTCTGGATCATAGAGAGATCTCTGTCATTTCCTGTTAAAGGAAGAATTGATAAAATTGTCTGATATTAAACTATAAAAGCAATTCAAAGAAAACTGTCTTAGAAATCATCACAGAACAGATGAGTCAGAAGAGGAGGATGGACTGTCCACCTTTGGATGTTACATTTTTACCCCTGAGCTTCTTGGTTTATTTCACTTGGTTTGATATGTTTTGCAATGTGGAAGAAAGTAGTCAAACATGTATGATTAGAAATCTTTGCAGGCAGAGAACAGCTTATAAAAAAGTCAGGCTGACCTCAGAGGGAACTATAGAAACCAGTTAGATCTGGTTTGTTTTGCCAGATGCCTAAGAGTCTGGTAAGCAACATTATTGTAAGGTGACAGTTGCAACAACACAGGGAGTGCAAGATTGCCTTTTCTGGGAAGCAATATGGCTTAGGTAAAATTAGGTGTGTTTTGGCTCTTCATTATCTTTTCACGGAAACAGTAAGTGTGCATGTCAAATACATGAGGGGAACAGGCTGAGTTCACTTCTGTCCTTAGTTTTCCTGCACACAAAACTGTCAGCTAATGAACCTATTTTGACATTTTATATTATGATCACTATTGTTAAATAAATCTTTGAACTGAGTAGGCTTATAGAGACTAACCTGAGCTCTTTGTAGTGCAGAGAGCCCATACGACTTACCCAAGCATGCGTCAAACAGGAGGGAGAAAGCCTATTCTAACACTGTTTGCAATCCCAAACCTTTTCATATAGTAAGTATTTTCATCAACAGTAAGGATGAAGGAGACTTTATTAGACATTACATTTACACACATTCCAAGCATCATTGCTTTACTCTCTTTAGATTGATTTTGAATTAATCATGATAAATAAATGTGTTTTGATCTGGAGAGATAGGTGCATTCATTAGCTTTGCAGTGGCTGAGGAATATCAAACCACTTGGATATTCACTAGAATATAAGTTATTATAATCTAATTGGCAAAACAGACACCAAATAAAGTCAAAACCTTTAACAGTATCTTTTTTGGAAAGCGGAATCTGGTCAGAAATCATGTGGTGGAAATAGTCCTTTCTGAATCAGGTTCATAAAGGGTCTGCTAGGTCAGGCTGACTGAAGAGAACATCTAGAGGAATGGATATGGGAATAGATCTAGGCTAGCAGATGCCTAAGTCTCTGGTAAAGACATTTGGGATAAAAGGCCATGAACGTTTTTTTTTTTTTCTTTAGAGGATGTGTCTGTCATCCACTAAATAGGAGGAGAAATTCTGGTAAAGTTTAATGACTATGTTTGTGTCTGTTAAGAACTGAGAGGAGGGAAGGGAATTTTAGGTAACAACCAGACAGACTTTTCCAAAGGACACATCCCTTGGTCGTGGAAAAGATGTTGGTCTGTTTGAGAAGGGTCAAATCATTTGCATGCATTAAGTAAAGTAAAAATTAAACGAGATTGCAGAAACGTAACAATTGAGTTATAAACTTTCCAGCGAATTATTAAAAACTGGAAGGATAACCGGGGATATCATCATACAACATCATCATCTTCAAGGAAGAAATTTGGCCATAAAGAAATCCTAAATGATCTTGATGATCAGTGACCACTTAAGCATCTTAAGACATCAAATCAAAGTAAAAAACAACAGTAGAACTCAGAGCTATGTCTAATAGTGAAAGTTAGAGTATTAACACAGGTACAATGCAAAGGAAACACAAGGAATTGGGACTGAATAGCTACGTAGCCTTAAGAAAAGTGAGGCTAACTGGGGAAAAAAGGCTTTAATGTGCTAGGGAGCATAAAGATTGGACTCTGGAGTAATGGAAGAAGGTCATGTGGTCTGAGAGGTCCAAATTTACCCTGTTCCAGAGTGATGAGCACACCAGGGTAAGAAGAGAGGCAGTTATTTTGACCAGACTATAAATCAATGATGATACAATGATAAAACGCATGCCTATCAAATTCTTACTACCATACATCACATAATAGTTCAATTCAATTATTTTTTTCTGTCTGCTTATCCAATTCAGGTTTGTGGGTAGCTGGAGCTTATCGCAGCAGCCAATCGGGCGAGAGGCAGGGTGTCTGTTAAACAATGCTTGTAAAATGTTGGTGTTCTGTTCCAGAGGTAATGGTGCTCTGATGTCACTCCTTTTCTTCTTAAACTGTACCTGTTCTGGTAAAGTTTGGGAAAGACTGTGCACACAAACAGGCATAAAAATTCAGATGCAGGACAAAAAAGATGTAAGAAAATATAGCTAAACTAAAAATAAAAAAATAAAGGCCAGTACATAATGTGCAGTTTAAACTATTTGTAATTTCCTTTGTTTAATTCATGTGTTAGATCTTTCTAAAAGTGTTTTCCTCCAACTACATCATTCTGTTCTGTATACCTAATCAAAAAGTATCATCACCTGCTTATACAATCCTTTGATATCTTACTAATTAAATATAATTATAACAGCTATTCAAAACCTCACCACCCCCATGTATTAATCATGTTTTTCACACTATTGTTATGAGGAAACATGGCTAATTATGTGTGAAATTCCTTTTGACAGAATTTCTTTGGGCCTCTCTGGACTGAATGCGTTTACATGTGTAGCTTTTGTGGTTCTGTTGCAAACAGTTCTTTCAAGAGGGAGCAACAACAACCCATTTCAATAGCAGCCCCTTGGATGTCTGTTGCCTACTGTTAATGACTGTAATAAAACTGTAAAACAGTATTTATTTCCCTTTACGTTTCAGATAAGGATTGAAAAAATTAAGGAATGAACCTATTTCTTTTCTATTGACGACTTTGCAAAGAGATGAGCTTTGAAAATTAGGTCAGTGAGCTGGATTATTTGCTTAAGCCTACAAAAATGAAGGATGAAGCTAAGACACTTTAGCAAAGATCTGAGAATAATTTGAAATAAGAAAGATGCTGAGACCTCAGATCTGAGCAGAAATCTGACACTTGCCAGGTAATGCCACAGTAAACATTTTCACTCGTTTAGGATTCATTAGATTCTTGGTAAGTCGTGTCAGTATGACAAACTATGGGTGTTATCAGTTTAGTGTATCTTATGGGAAGAGTATGTCTCTAAATACTCTTTTTGGGTTCAAAAAGCTTCAAAAATGACTTTCTTTTTTTTCCATTTGAAATCAAACATAGGAGAAAGTTCGTGGCCAGATACAAGGGATGGGGATACATGGGGATACATAAACCTGTTATGTACGCTTGCATATACACAGCAATAGTCAGCTACGTTTGTGTATATGCTACAGTTAAAACACAACCTATTGGAGGCCACCACTAGGGGGCAGTATGTAGCACTAACACTACTAACTAGTTTTCGCTTTTAAGACTCATCCATTTAGACCTTATTTAACCTTAAAATTTAGCATAATTTTGCATGTAGCATGTCCTTTTGATTGACAGGTATCCAATATCTGGTGTAAGGAGGTGAGTGTAATATATGCATGTCCCACTGTTTTCAGAGTGCAAAGATATTTCATTTCAATGTGGCCCCTGTTTTTTTTATGTGACCCCGGCTTTACCTCTGATCTGCTACCAGAGCCATTCTTCTTTACTTCCATAAATTCATACTTTTTCTTTTTTTAGATTTCAAGACAGAATAAATAACCATCATGTTATTAGGTTGAACAGACAAACCTTGTTGCAAAGTCTGACTCAGCTTCTCACATAGCACTTGCCTTGACATTTCATCTAAATGGACTGCAGATTAGCACTTGGTGTAATGTGTTATTAGCTCTGCGAGTAGTCTCCAGTAGAGGTGTGAATGACGACCTTCAGTGCTCAGTTCCATTCTCACGAAAGGACAACTCGCTTTTCTTAATTGTGACTGACCAAAGCACAAGGCATAAATGTTAGAAAAAAAACTATATACTTGTTTTTGGGGGTTAGAGCCTGATAATGATACTTCAGCAGGAGGCATTGGAGCTGAAAGAATATCACTGACAGTTTTCCAGGATTCATGTCTAGATACAAAAGCAACATCTGCTGCTGATTCAGCACCCCACATGGTATTTTGTTACCTGTCAGATAAAGAAGCCAATTTTTGATAAGATACATTCTGATATGCTGCTCCACATAAACGGTGTGCTTCTTGCACATCTTAAAATGACAAAACAGATTACTCTCAATAAGCGAAAAGCTTTTATGAATCCTTTGATTTTTGATAGGAGGTCATTCAGACGATTCTGGGTCCATACATTTACTGGAATCTTACAGTATATCACCACATTCTGAAAATGGAAAAATTGTAATTGTAATTTGTAAAAGAAAAGGCAAAAAGAGTAGAGCCCATGACTATCTTGACTAACTCATGTGGATACAAAATGTTTCTGTTTCTGTTATTGCAAAGCCCAACAAGACTCCATATTCATGTGGATTGCAAGACTTTCTAACTGAAAACTTTATTCAAGAGTAAGACTACAGCTGTGTCTCAATTCAGGGTCTGCACACTTCGAAGTGCGGATTCATTGACTGCATACGTCATACTGGCGCGCCAAGTAATTAATTTCATTACACGTGTCTTATGAGGATTATTTGTCATAAGGAGAGCTTTTCTGGGCTGCCTCCTCCACATGTTTGTAATTTAGACACTCAGGTAAATGAAAATAATCATTGAAATATCTGGTTCTATTTTCTGTCATATAAAAGGATATTTTTTCATGTTTTTGTGGAACAATCAGATCACTAAATGGATGATACACAAAGCATATGACGTTGCTAGACAACACAGAACTGGAGCACTAGGTAATTCTCATACATGAGGTCTCATTTCAAACGGAAGGCGCACTTTGGAGTGTGCAGACTACAAAGGCCACTTCGTGGACTACGTAGTCTGTGTACATAGAGGTATGCAGTCTGAATTGATACACAGCCTATATCTAACCTGACAGTTCAAACAGCCTGTTATACAGAACCATCTGCAAAGTGTTTGGAAAAGGAGAAGCCTTTATAAAATGCTTGGCAGATGATTGGAGTAACCATCTGTTTATCACCTCTATTACTGTGTAATTTCAACCATGAATGAGAGCATCGAATGGAGCCAGCTTTTTCGACAGAGAAGTTCTGTGAACTAAAAACTGTTAATCACAATTTTCGTTCTAAGAACTGCCTCTTCCCAGGAGAACTGTTTTCCTTTGCATTCGTGCATGAGTCAGTGACCTAGGGACCGATGTGACGCAAACATCTGCGACCTCTTGCGCAACCTAAAACAAAACAAAACCAGCGAAAAATAAAGAGAAAAGAAAACCCAACGAAGGAGCAACAATGGAGATTGAGGAGGCCACAATGTGCCGTGCCTGCAAGACAGAATTATTAATCAGGGACAATCACAACAGGCAGCTAACATTGAGGCTGGAAGAGCCAGGAGAAAAAAAAAATCAGCGACAGATGTTACTCTTTCATTTGATGGGGGAAGAACGCAGCCAACACTGCAGATAAAGGACACAACGTCGAAGTTTAACTTATTAAAAATATGCTAATTTTATTTATGTGCTATGACATAGGACATGGATACAATCTAGTACTATACAATTATAGTGCTAAAGGTCGAGCTACCACCTACCTCAAATCTGTTCCTATGGAACCCTGAAAAGACTCTGCTTTGGAGTAGGAGCTAAAATGGTTATAGGAACTGGGGACCGCAGTAAAAAAAAATGCTGGGCAAAAAAAAACAACTGTTTTTGAAAAGGTTATAGGCAAAGAAAACAGCAAGAACACATTGCCCACAAAAAAAGTGACTAGTTTCTACTTTTGCAAAATATGATGCAGTTGCTGCATCCACACGAACTAGTCTAACAGCCATGATTGTTAACTGCCGTCATATCTAGCTCACCCACAGCTGCCAGTATAGCATGCTGTTTAGTTTAAAACAGATGCTACCATCGCACGCTGCAGGCTGAAGCCTGGCATGATGAATTCCCTCCAGACTATGATCTCACATGTCTCACTTGTATCTCGCTGTCTCTCAAGGTCATTTTTGTTGTTCTGTTTGGTTTTAGCTCAGTGGGTTTTTTAGGCTAATGCACTTCTGTTTACGCTCACTGGTAGACCTGTCACAATCAACATTTAATCCTGTTATTGCTGTTACTTAAGATAATGGTTGTTTTGTAATTATAACTCAATCATTCACCAGTTTGTATCCATCTGGGTTAAAATATCAAAAATGTTTTTTTAGTACTTTCAGTCTGCTGTGAATATGCCCCTGATGTTTCAGGGTAGAGGTAAGTTGTATTTAATAAGCATGTGTGTTTGTTTGAGCAGTCTTTTAAAAAAAAAAATACTGTTGACTAAGTACTTGTATGAGTTAGTTTCTTTTTATTTCACTTACTGTGTTTCTTTGACGGAGATATCCAAGTTTTTGAGTGTTACGAGCACAATAAAAGCATTTGCTCTGCACTGAATGGGTCCTTTCATAAAACCAAGGTTAATTTCATACGGGTCTGGCCACAAATTACAGTTGCATGGCATGTGACTATCAATAGCGCCGCTGTGTTGTTTTCTTGTCCTGTTAACTAATATTATCATTATGAGGATTAAGTGAATGCTAAAAAATATTTCTAGTCTAGATGTACAAAAATTATTGTTTTACATCCAATTTTACTAATCCTAGTTTAGTGTATGCAAAATAATAATAATAATAATAATCATCATTTATGAAATGTCATAACATTTGACATTTGTAAATTGTGATGTCATAAGCTTTGCTGTTGTGAACGTTTTTAAACTTTGCATAAATTTGGACAATAAAGAATCTGACTGTCTTGAGTAAAAAAATATACACACTACACTTCAACTTAAACTCATTAAATGTTTTTTTTTTACTGACCTGAACACACTCCAATGTTATTTACTCACCGAGCTGTGCTGAATCTCAGCTTAAGTACCATCCATCACCACACCATGCCCTAACAAGTTCAAACATCAGCACACCTCCTTACAAGATATCGTTCCCTCAAGGTTAAGGGCACAAATACTAGATTAGATGAGTCACTGGAGCAGAAATGAGCTGTTTTCAAATCTTGGCTTCTAAATCTGTGGTCTTGCAAGCAGTATAACATTATATATTGATTGTTATACTTGATCCTAATGCTAACATTCCAACATATTAACTGCAAAAGCTTATAATAAAATAGGTTCTTTTTTATTTGCTCGTGTGACTTTGTTAGACCTGTAGTGAACTGGCAGGGTACCACCACTAGTAAACCTGAACAGAAATAAAGAGGTATAGAAAAAAATGATGGATTAATAGATGGAATATGTCTATATTATACTGCTTGGGATTTATTCATGCAAGAAACTGTTTCATACGTACTTGGGCCTTACGCTACCACCCTTACGTGGGGCTAAACTAGCCAGACTCTTCTCCGCTGTTGTTCCTCAGTGGTGGAATGAACTGCCAAACTCTGTCCGGACTGCAGAGTCTTTGTCTACTTTTAAGAACAAGCTAAAGACTCAGCTGTTCAAGGTGCATTTCGGCACTTAGATAGAAAAAAAAAGTCTCTAGCACTTCAGGACAACGTCTGTGTCCTACAGGACAGTAGCTGTGTCCAACCAGACTTGCA
>JBAMHV010000017.1:10926545-10948777 GCA_037177535.1 Pseudomugil gertrudae | reverse complement strand
TGTGTCCTACAGGACAGTAGCTGTGTCCAACCAGACTTGCAGCAGTCTGGCACTTATCTATGCTGTTCCTCGTTGTTCGAATTCATGCTTGTGTTGTTTTTATCTTCTGATGTACGTCGCTTTGGATAAAAGCGTCTGCTAAATGCCAATAGAAGAGAATAGAATAGAACATGGCACACATCAAATGTGTGGGCATTTACTGTTAATACATACAAAGCACAGATGATTTGTATATGTGTGAGAACAGGACCAAAATTAATAATTTTTCAAAATAACTCATTTATCAAGAAGCTGTGAAAATGTCTCATTTGATAATCAGAAACGTCACTCTACATGTCAGCCCATGCATATAAAATAAAAAGCTACAATTTAAAGACATTTGTTGTCTTTACAAATCCAGGACACTCAGTAACAGTCTCTGATGTGTCAGTTTTCTATACAATAAACAAGAAAAGCTGCATTCTAAACACCCATTTAATATGATATTTAAAATATCATGCGAAACAAACTACAAAATAGATTCACTTGCTCACTTCACAGAAATCCCCTTGAATATGCACAGAATGATGAAAAGGGATCATTTACATCTTTTAAAAATGAAAGCAATTACATTATAGCAATTACAATAGCCCAGTTTTACCTGTAAGCCTATCGGCACAGCCTGTAGTTCCTCCTAAGCTGCACATGGCAGTTTATTTTGATGACAGCAATTAAATACCCAAGTGATTTGTGTGCCAGTGGTATTATGACTTATCCTACTGTGGGCCTGCTCACTAGTGCTGAATGGGAACAAGGTTTTAGGAATTCGCTGTTGTTTCACAAACTGACAGCAACATACACACTTTAAAGCCCATCCTCAAAGAGTTAGCCATCAAACAGAGGATAAACCATACAAGTGGCTAACGTGACACTGGAAGACCTTGGGGGAAACTAACATAATACACAATGTTCTCACAAGCTTAAAGCAGTAAAAACAGGCTTTGTTCTCACCTCACTCCCTGTTTTAAGAAGCATCTGGGGACATGTGTTGTGACCACACAGTACATTACTTTATTGAGCATGGTTTTTTTTACTCTGTAAAACACAGGGGGCATCTTACCAAGGCCCAAATTAGAGGCAATGATCCACGTATGGCAGATTTGTGCTTCATCAGCATTATCTCAACCTCTCCCTGTGGCTCTCCTTCTGCCATGTCCAAACTGGGCGTTACGTTCAGTTAAAAACAAAGCCTCATATTATTGAAGCAAAAACACCAGTCACCATCAAGTGTGTATAAAGAGAGTCATTTTTTTATATTAAACAAGTCTAAATAACAGAAAAACAAACACAATAACATCTCTGTCATACGGCAGATCATATAATCTGAGTCAGCATCAACGGATCACACTAGTCTTATTTATGTGCAAATGTAAGTTTCATACAACTGCAATTGTAGTGCTATGCAGGTATTTTCATTAGCAGGATAAGAAATCCCAAACTAGTTTTTAACAAAATATTAAGCACGAATAATAATAATAAAGAAATGTAAATATCCTGCCAGCTGAAAAGCTGAGTAGTTTAAGATTAGTTTTCTATTTTATATAAAAAAGAAAACATATTCTAAATAAAATCTGTATATGATAAAAGCCCACATGTATGAATCTGCTTTAAAAAATATGAGCACATAACAAATATAGACAATCTCACTTACCTTGGACGATGGAGAAATTGATTTCTTTTATGTGTGAATGTAGAAATTCTCCAAAACAATGTATAAATGTTGGTATGAAGACTGGGATTAAGGTGAGGCAAAACAGGTTGTGAATGTTGTTATGGTAAATCTCCAGGAAGTGAGTTTAATTCAGTGTAACATCCTCAAAGGGTATGGTGATGTGTGTGCACATTTGTATGTTTGTGAAGTATATTCATGTAGCCCAATATGTCACACAGCTTTAAGGCCAATTTATGATTTTCTTATCTGTGCACGGACTGAATGGTACATGTACCCAGTTGGATTCATGCAATTTAAGTAGAACTCATTTCAGCATTTCAAGGATGAATTTTAGGGGAAAAAATTATGCTGTCATGGCAGCAAGGAAAGAGCTCCTTTGTTGTTATGAGAATAAGAAAAGTGTAAAAGAAATTCATCAGTGTATCTGCACAGACAATTTACACTAATGGTATTTATTTATGTGTTTTGTGTGCGTGCGTGTGTGTGTTATGACAAACTAAAGTTCAGAGGAGGAGTTACATGTACCATTATATTGTCCCTGGCTCATGTGCAACTATGGCATTGTGTAAAAGGCCTCAGGAGCAAACAAACAAACAAATCTGGAAACCATAATTTGGCAGAAGATGACCTGGTACCACAAATACAACAGTATGGAATAATCCCTCACAAATAAGAATCAATGAATCTCTTCGAAGACTTACCTGTTAAGATGGTCCATCACAAGTACATGATAAGTGATAACATTTAACATTCTGTGTGATGAACTTTCGTCCAAACTAACAACTAATAACACTGTAAATGCCAAAGCAAGAGCAAAAGCAAATAAACAATGAATAAATAAATAAAGTAAGAATGAATTTAGTATTTAAATGAAATGTTTGACATTCTAAAATTCCTACTTTTCTAATTAGCTCTACAAAATGACTTGACTGTTGTAAAAATTAGCCATCCACACAAATTTCAATTGATGTACATCACAGGAATGTGAGTTAAAACAGACCTACTAAACTTAGGGTTACTGCAGTGATCAACATAAAAAGAATCAAAGTATTACCTTGTATGCTCAGTAGGGACCTTAGAAGCCAAGCTTCCCCTCTCTGCCCTGAGGAGGAGAGTCAAACGGGAAAGATCAGAAGTCACTTACCCCACAGGAAGAAGAGGTGAGGATCACAGCCAGGATGGGAGGCCCACAACACTATGATAAAGCCTCACCCGCAATTTCAAAGCCCATATAAACAAAAAGAGAAGTTTTGCCTGGGTGTTGGTGGTGTACTAGAAATAGGCCAACAACTATTATGTTTATGTGGCCATACGAGTCTAATGTATGATTCCCATGCATCAAACAGAGAAGAGCTGGTGAAACAGTTCAACATGTGAATGCAAAGTGAGAGCAACACCTACCTTTTAAACCTTTTATTCAGTTATTAGAAATTAATTTTAAATTTGCCAGTGACCTAATATACATCATTCAGCAGATGCATATAATGCCACAAAAGCTGCCATAATGTTTAGTGAAATCAGAAAATAAAAAAGGGTAATACCTTTACTTTTACCTATGAGATTTGGTGAAATGTTCCATGAAGAAAGCAGATTCCAGACAAAAGGGAGAACAAAGGGAGAGGAGACACCAATAAGTGTCATGGTAAAGAAAGAGGGCTAATGACAGACGATAAAGGCTTGTTGGCTAAAAATATGGGCAAATATAAAAGATGGGAAGTGGAAAAACTCTGCTTCACATCTCTGCTCTTCTGCAAATAAGAAATACACAGTACCTCACATATTACGAGATAAAGATAGAATGAACAGATTGGCTGTGCAGATGCTTACAGCATGCATTACAGAAGTGAGGACTGATGAGAATTAGTTTAAAAAGTTGTGAAGCAAATTTTTCAGTCACCATGCATCACATCCAAACAATGTGTATGCAAACATCTTGTTTTCTGGAACCACCACCATCAAAAAAAGAAAAGGAAATACAGTAAACATAAATCATTTTAATAAAAACTAAAACATAAAAAGCAGGAGAGATGGCATGGCTATCCAGCAGAGCGTGAAGTAGAAAGATGGGCTTGAAAGATGGGTCATATGAAAAAAAAACATGTCACCGGGAGACAGTATATCAATGAGGTCATTCAAAGTAAGTAAATAGACAGCAGCCATATCTGAAGCATCAAGCCTGTATGGGAGTTAGAGGCACACATATTCCCAGCACAATGGGAGCAAGAGGAACAACAGAGGAATGGTGGGAATAAGGATCACAGAGCCCATACCTTGGTCGCCCATCATCAGGTGTGCCAGACCTTAAAGGAAAACAAGAGCACAGTCAGCAGAGAACAAGGGATCATGGGAAACTGTGACACTGACATACAGGCATCTCTTTCAGGGTGGATGCCTGTGTTACTTTAGGAGTGTTGGGATAAGGGGAAAGTGGGGCGGAGAGAAAGAGGAGGATGCACAAACAGGGTTAGCTAGATGAGCATGGAGTCAACCAAAACAGGTTGCAATGCGTCATCAGCAACTTACTGCACATTGCTTAGGAACCTAATTTCAGGTAGATCTTTTTACCTCTTAGGATAATCATCCCAGGAGACACTGTAATGTACTCTGATCACTGCACACCTTCTTTGTGACAGTTAAACTGCTTTCCACTCATTTAGTCACAGTTAAACAGTATATTAACAATGGGCATCAGTTCAGTGAACATCATCAACATTACTGGTTTCATTTAGTGTAGATGGTAGTTATGTCATAAATCTTACAATAAAACTGAAACACCTTCAGCAGAACCTGAAAACTGAAGACATGTTTGCTACACCTCTTTCTGTGTGCTGCCAAGTTTACTAAAGTCATTTTAATAAAGAGGTCCTTGCTAACGATATTGGTTGTAAATTCCTGAACAAGAACCACATTCCAGAAAATGCCTGAGAGAAAACACCTAACCAGCCTTTAGATAAGCAAAACTGCATTTACTAATCCAGGTATCCACGAATCATTTATTACTATTGTTAACGCAGAGAATATCTAAATTAGGACTCTTGATAAATTTTGAAATTTGAAGCCGTTTTTAATGCCACAACATTTAACATTTTTGTCTCTTTTTTTGGGGGGGGGGTATCCAGTTTTGAATATCCTGACCCATTGTCATGCTAGAACCACTACAGGTTTAGACAAAAATAGATAGACTTTTTTGGTATATATGACTATTAATTTAAGTCTTTTTGATATTTTAACATTTTGATTGACAGTTACAATAATGTTGAAAATAAATATAATAAAAGAAAAAAAAGAAGCCAAATGAACCAACAAATTAAAGCATCAATGTCTGACTATTCACACTTACCCCTCCATTTATGTCGAGCTCATAACCACTATTAACTGTGTGCTTGTATTAGTTTGAAAAGCCTTAGCCAAGACAAAAAGACAAACACAGCAGACAAAAACATAGCTGAAGCTGATGCTGGTGATAAACAAAATACCCACCTTCAGTATAGTTGTCTTCTGGAAGCACAAACGGGCAAAGAGAGAAAGAGGAAGATATTCATTAAGCAGCATGCAGACTAGTACTGGCCATTGCATGTTGTCACCATGCAAGGCATTAAACATCACATGCAAGTGAACTATTGTGACCCCTGCTGAAGAAATGCTGATTTATGCACATGCCTTCAATTTGTGTCATCCCCCCTACTTTTTAGTCATACACTGACCTGGAATACAGGGCGGAGTGGAATGAGCCCTTCTGAATATCCCATGCAATGGCAAATAAGCAAATTCCTTCTATCAATTCTTAAAACTACCTTCAGAGCCAAACGATTAAAGAACCAGTTTTGATCACAAGAGAAAAAATAGTGAGTGGATTAACAACACAACACCCCGAGGCTGGCTCATCTGTACTGTTAATTCAATATTTAAGTAATTTTATACACCTTTAAACATGACTGACCATTAACTTTTGATATCAACAACTATTTGCTTTCACTGTCTCAATAAATTCAGCATTTTATTTCCTTTAATCAGTGACATTTCTAATGTTTTACAGCAAGCACTGGGGGGGTCTGAGGTTACTGTAAATCTGTTGAGGTGTATGGGTCATTGCACTAAAGGCAGAGATCAGTGAGCACATATTGGCAATGCATGGAGATTGCTTTCCAAATTAAATAGCCCTGAAGAATAATTGTGGCAATCAAGGTGAATTTTGTGCAAGAAAAAATGCTGCTATATTTAGTTTGTCACCATAATAAAGAAGAAAGAGATAACAATGACATCTTGGTAAAGTAAATGCCACACAAGTGAGATAAACGCCATGCCACCAGTGGAGAAATAAATTGGTTTGACCAAATGATGTGTCTAGAAACATGCTAAAATAACCAAATGATGGAAATACAGTCATCTACAGTAGCAGTATAATTTAGCAGTCAGTGTTTACATGATGAAATGAGGTTTGAAGACATAAATGATAGGGTTGAAACTTTCAAAACAAATAATGTAACAACTTATGAGGATTCATTTTTTGGACCTTTAACACAGATTAGCTTAATTCTTGGAGATATCAGCATGCAGTTTTCATCTCATGCAAACAGATGCCAAACAGTTACCTCCTAAAAAATAAACTCCTACCTCTTCAAAAAAGTTTCTTGCCCAGATTTTATTTTGACCAGTAACTTACCATAACCTCTGGTTCCCTTCCACATCAGGCCCCATGCACATAAATCAGTCCAAATCAAGGCAATTGATAATTGATGATTGGTATAATGACAACACTAATTGCATCACCAAAATCAGATGTTTTCTAATAATGGACTCTTCATCTAAAATATTTATTACTACTCTTAATAATTACAAATAATAAAAACAGATAGTTCCTCATTTATCTATGCCTTCAAAAGCAGAAATTTGTACACAGTGTGATGTGGAACAGTTTAATTTAGGTTATAAGAAATGCCTACATGTTGGGAGTGTTTCCCAATGAGGGCTGTTAGATAAATGAGGTCCATTTGTGAGCATACAAACATGCACATTGTTCACAAAAAGTTTGATGAGAAGCACACCGCTGAAAACAAAAGCACTCTGACAAGGCAAGCATGAAGCTGGCATGTTGCAAAAAGACCAAATGAGAAAAGTAAAAGAAAGATTAGATGTATTAAAGATGCATCATTTCCATTTGATTAGGTGTAGCTATATTTTTCATTGCTATATGTGTCATTTCTGACCAGTCCAGGAAAACAACTTTAAAATTTTAGGTTGTGAATAAAGTTATTCAAGTGATTGCTTTCCACCTCACACATTAAAGCTCAAATTAGAGAAGCAATTATTAATCATTCCTGCTAGTTAAGTCAAACGTTTTGCATTATTCAGCACGCTTTTATTGAATCTAATCCAAGCATATTTTCCTCACATAATTTGAAATCCATACAAGGCAAAAAAGAGAGCATGAACAGTAAAAACACATTTTTGATTGTGACGCATTAAACAGCAAGTAGCTGATCTCTGACTGTGATTGATTAAGAATTATACCCCAAATATTTATGCAAACTGAGTCCAGTTATGTTAGCAAAGCTGATGAACTGAAATTTAAGCAGTCTTCATTTGGTTTGGTGAGAAGAAAAACAAGCTTTACTTTAACAGTAACACCTGATCGGACCATTAAAACAGGCCCTGTATCACCCTCTCTCTCCTACTATCTCTCAAACACACACACAAACACGCCAACATTTCCTTCACCAATGTACCCAGCTGGTTGAATTCTAATCCAGAGTCGTAAATCCATTTAATCCCCTTGACAAAGTGATCCCAGTGCTATTGTGCTGGTAACACTACACCCAAATGCACTCAACTGTGTACCAGGCGATCTGCATCTCTGATGGTCTTATGCTGTTGATCATGCACACAGTGTATGGCTCGTGGAATATAATTACATCACTATTCAAGTTGATGCCCTACTGACTGAAACATCTGGTGTACGCCAACCAAAGCAAGAATAAAAAGGGACAGGGAATTAATCTATAAATGGATTTTATCTTTAACTTTGCCTCATGCAGACATAATTCTGACACATCGCACTTAAATCTATGACTGTGAACTCAATACAGTGACAACAGTTCAAAGCCAATGTGACAGAACATACAGCAGACATAAAAACTAGCTGTGCTCAGTCTACTGTTATAGAAGATACCATCAGCCAGCTGGACAAAATGCCATAGGTGCTTGCATGCCTATCCTGCAGTGTGTCTCGATGCAGTTGGCTGAGGAGACATGGTTTACGCAAACAGGGGTTCTGGCTGACATTTCATAGGAAGGAGCATATGTCACATTCACTAGACACAACATCCAACTACAGATATAATGCATTTTTCTCTGCCATTTGACAATTTTACAAGATCCTGTCTGCCTAAAACAACCTTTTTGTCTATTGCCTTTGACATCTGCATGGATATGCTTTGTGTTTGTTGGATTATATTTATACTTACTTCAGATTCTAACCACTTTACAGGGATGACTGTTTTAAACAAATCACTAAAAATACAGGCTATAAGAAAAAGTAGCAAAATCAAAACAAATTTCAGTCTTCACTACCGATTAGCTGAAGTTTAAACTGGAATCAAATATAATACTAATAACAACTTCAAACTATGTGTTCCTAAATATGTTTATTGGTACAGATTTAGCTGCATGCTACAAAATAGCTAATAGTACCACTTTTCCTATTCCTGTCCTGGATTCAAGGTGATTCTTTATCATGACACTCAAAGTAAAAACAGATTTAAAATATTCTGAATATTTTGGAGTGGCTCTGAAACAAATGCATTTTCTTTTTAGTCTTTTATTGTGAAATTTAAACTTAAAATTGACAGTATCCATACTTTTTTGCTGGCATTATTAAGTATTTCTGGCTTACAGCTGGACGGCTCCATAAGCTGTGTATGTGACAGACCTATTTAAAAGAGCATGATTCAGAATGACATCTGTCAAATATACTGTATAACCTGTGTGATTAACTTATGTAATACACTAAATTGTGTTCTATGTTATTTATTAATCAACAAACACGTCCCAGTGTTGGCTTGAAAAAAATTACAGATAGGTACAAATTCTCATGCTGTAAATCTTAAAGTTTTAATTAGAAAAAATTAAAATAGAATATTTTGCTTTTTGTAAACAATGAATATGTCACTTAAAAACAGCTGTATAACTGCTAAAAATGTTCTTTCTCACAAAAAAGATCATTGCAAGAAGCTCACACAACATTACTTCTCAGTCTACATAATCAGAAGCAAGTAATTTTTACTAACATTCTCTAATTTTCACAAAAAAACTTCATTATGTGTTACAGTCATGTTCTTTCACAAAGTTAATACAGTCTAAGTAATAATAAACATATCATGTGGGATATTCTAACACCCTATAGAGCCCCCCTCAATGAGCTTCAGACTATATCACAGAGTATTAATACTTGTAAATGGGTCAAACCGTCCAGCCTTTAACAAGCACATACAGTTAAAACATGTCTAATTTATATTAATTAATCTTAATCCTACTAATTTCAATTATCCTATTAGCAAATGAGACCATATTAGTTGTAAAGTTGTTTCAACTATTTATTACAAGATATTTTAGTTTGTCAAATACAGCATTTTTTTAACAAAACAGCAAAAATTATTTTCCTTTTAAATTTATATAACACTTATAGAACTAGTTAATAGTTTTACAAAAGAAAACAACTTAGAAAAAATACTTGTAAAAGTACAAGTTCTGCTGAAAAATGTATTCAGATGCTGAAGTGACAAGCTGATGTTGAGAAACTAAATACCAGGGGTAGGAAACCCTGGGAACCCCGAGAGCCGGAATCCTGCAGATTTTCCACGTATCCCTGGCCCAGCACACCTGATTCAAATTAACGAATCACCGTGCAAAACTTAATAAGCTGCTGGATCCATTTGATTTGAATCAGGTGTGCTGGGTCAGGGATACATGGGAAATCCTGAGGACCAGGGTTCCCTACCCTTGCTAACCTTGCTTATCTCAACAACAAAATGACCAAACTACAAACTTTTGTTTTTTCTTTTTTTTTTAAAAAAGCAAAACGACACAGATGTTTTCTGTGAAATTATCAACGTCAAATAGGATCCAAATTACTTGTAAATCATCTAACTCTTTCAACAACTAATACAGCATCCTTTGTTTCTTTCAAATCTTAAAGTTTTGAAAAACAGCACCGAAAAAGCTTTCCTGAAAGGCATCCTTTCAGTTGTTTTTCAGGAAAATATAAATGCCGAATGGAAACAGTGAAAGCTAAAAAATTGATTTGTTGTTGAATTATAATTGGAATCCAAAGTAATGAGCTGAGGTAGAGGTTATTATTTTTTTATCACTGACTGAATCTAATGCATCTATGAGCCATAGAACTTAATGCCATTGCACAGCTCACCGTTCCCCATTATCCTCCACAAGCAACATTTACAATAAAGATCGGAAACAGACTGAGTGACCAGGCACTCTGAGGGAATTGATAGCGACCTCAGCTGCAAGTAATTATACTCTTGCTAATTTGCTCTCTGCACACATTTCTCATTGAAATTTTCTTTTTTATCAATTTTGTTTTACTCCGTAATGACCTCACTGTTACTCAGCTTCTTAAGTTGGACAGTGTCCAATTAGCAAGCCAAATGCCATAAATTTGTGATTTTATCACAGTAGGTCACTGACAGCATAGTGAACATGGGAAAAGCCAGAAGACAATGGCCCCAGACATGCTTGTTAACAGAGGTCAGTGTTCTTTTCCTATTTGCAGCATTTGTGCAAGTGATTTTTGACCTGCATAGTCAAAATTGCATATTAATTTTTCAATAATCAGTCATCTCTGTCACCGTAAAAGTGAATAGCAGTTATTTCCCAGGTATTGAATATTTTTGAGAGAAGCTAAAAAACAAAATGATAACTTTCATGTAAACAAATTTTCTTAATCTTATACTTTCTCACGCACAAAATCACAATTACGTTACCTTTTTCTCAAACATTAGTGTTAGTGATTAAATTACTCTCATCACACTGATATTCTGGGACCCTGAGCCAGATGGTGTATGGACATTATGGTCTGATCCAGATATTTCTAAAGAGACAGACCAGTCAGGGAGGATTGTGTGAGCAGATGTGCCGAAGGCCTCCCCTTTCTTTTACATCTTATGGGTTGGAATGATCCAACAGGATAATCAGAACAGCTTATAAAGAATTTCTAACAACCTTAATCCCAGGATTGACAATATCTAGGATAGTATTACAGATGGAGTGAATCTTTTTGTATTGGGGGAGAATTAGAAGACGTGGAGGAATCAAGAAATTGATGCAAATGTTAGGTTTTTGAGTAACAACTTGTTTAAGGATACGTAACACTTACATATGGGGAGATGATTGCAACTGTATGTGCACAGCAGTTACTTAAAGAAGCGAGTGGTTACATGTTTCACAGTTTGTTTTGTGACAAATCCCCGTCTGAGGACAGGCTCCTTAGATTTAGTGAAGGAGCAAAAGGAAAAGAAAAACCTAACTGAGCATTAATAATGAGGATTAGCACTGAGTCCTGTTAATATTAAGCCACATCCTGTTCAGCGCTACATGACAAAAAAATGCAACTCCCGATCTGTTTCACCAGTAGGTGCTCTTTAACCACCGATTGATTGAGTTTAGAGGGTATAGAGAGAAAAAGTTAATTTCCACTCTAGACTCTAGAAGATTTTTGTAAACAGTCTGAATTTAAATCAAATTAAATGCAAATAAGATTAGAAGAAAATATACCTCATTAATCCCAGAGGAAAATTAAAATCCCATTTTCATATTTAGGTTTATTTGAGCGGTCTTTACTCAGTAATTGAATTACATAATCTTCAAAGTTATGCACACTTTCTGTCCGTCTGCATGTCTGCCTGTTTGCTCAGTCATTAGCTTGCAATTTTTCAAATGCTGGATATGTTCTTATGGGTTGTTTTATGCATTTCAGTCAACCCCTAATGACCAACCCTAAACCAACAGCATCAAACGTTAGACATGTTCAAAGTGAAAGTATCATCTGCTGTTTGGAACTTAAAGATTTTCACAGCTTTGCTGTGCACTTGTTTGTAGGAGACCAAAGCATCCAGCAACTACGTCAGTTAAAATAGTTTTACGCAAAACACAGCCATGAGTAAGTGAACAAATAAAAAAAGAATACCATCTATTAAAGGCCAGAATGTCTTTTAGATCTCAATAAAACATTCCCGAAAGGAGCTAAAATTTCAAAGAAAGGTAAATTAGATGATATATTATAAGCTCCACATGCCAGCTTCACCTGCACTAAAGCTTAGTTTCCTTTAGGAATGGGTATCCCAGTGTGGTTATTTGTGCAATGGGAGGAATTGCATTGAAGGAGGACTTTGGTGTCAAAGAATTTCACAAACACCCTTTGACAGTCTGGAGCAAATGTATTTAAACAAGGCAAAATCCTCCATGAAAATCCCCCTAATCTTTTGATCCCAATATCTGTCTTTAGACTCAGAGACAGTAGTACACTATTAATCTGCTTTTGTCTGAGTGTAACTGCAGGAGGCCTCTGGACAGAATGACACGCTCAGAGATACAGCGCAGTCACATGGTTTCTGACAAGATAACAGACATGCTTGAAAGAAAGCGATCATTCACATTAAGAATTCATCTTCTTATACACTATATCTCAGTGTAGTTTAATTCAAATCCGAACAAGAAGAAGACTCTTGAATACTGACTAGTTAAATCAAATATTCACATCAAGCTATACATATAAATCAACTCAAATCTAGAGAAGAGCTCAGACAGCAACAGAGTCTGCTAAGGCCAATGCTCCAGCTTGCAATTTTAAAGAAAGTGATTATGATCAGCAATGAAACTTAATGGGTTCTTCCTTATCCGCCTGCTCTGCCTTGGCAGAGGACTTACAGTGTATGGATGCTTTATAAATGTTAAACTCAAGGTTCTTGTTGAATACATATATATTATATCCTTTCCATTTGTATTTCAATAGTCAAGATAAGTATTTTCCTTTAAAAAAAAAACAGCATCTTTCCACATACTCCCAATTCCATCCACAGTCCAAAAACACACATGTATGGGTAACTGGCATATTTAAATTTTCCTCTGGGTGAGTGTGAGCTTGATCTTACTCTTACAAGACAAATTATGTTTCCTAACAATTACTTGTGGCAAATTTAAATTATGTGTGTCCAATAATGTGATAAGAAACCAGAAAACCACAACGTGAGCTCACAAAAAGGCTGCAGCTGACCATAAGAGACACAGCTGCACCAGAAAGCCACACCATGAAGGACAAATAACAATACCATGATTCATTGAAGTTCTCTGTTTATCCTAGAAATACAAAATATATATTATATTACTAGCATGCTTGTGGTTCTTAAAGACTTTAATAGGGGAATAAATATTATACCACACACAAACAAACTCTTTTACTGAAAACTGCAATGTCATTGTTTATGACATTCACATACTGTAGCCTACTTATCATTTGAATTTTATTTAACTTATACAAATTTTCTTTTCACCCACTTATCTAATAAACACATCTGATAATAAAAAACATAATTAATGATGAGCAAAAGAGTCTAAAGAGTTGGTTGGGGAAATACAGCAAACCAAATACAGCAGATTTGAGACTACAGACATTTGTGTTATTGATCTAGTCTTCTTTCAGAATCATCACTTGCTTATAATGCAGTTTTTTTCTTTGGCTTTTAAGGCTGCCATCAGCTATCATCAGCCCTAATCAGTTTTCTTGTTTCCCATCAGCCTGAAAAATGAGAAACCAGATGAGCATTGAATTCAGCTTTTCCACTTTTTTTTGTTTAAGTTTGTGGACATGAAAAACTAAAAGGATATTAAACTGACATCAGCCTTCATCCTGGACACAACCCATAACTCACTAAACTTTGCTTTTGAAAATAAATACGTTTTTTTTTCTCGCACAAGCTTACACCAAGTACTGTTGTTGCCGATGACTCAAAACTGTGAAGTAAATTACAACCTTGTAATCAAATCGAAGTGTTGGAAGAGTCATCATATTTCAAATTTTACTTGCAGGATATTTCATTAAGTAATTCCATAGCCACTGATTAAAACTAAATGTGTGTGATGCAGACCTAATTAACCAAAGACATCACACACATAACAGACCAGCGATGTGCCAAAAAAGCTTTTCTACAGTAGGAATGTGTACGATTCAGGCAGCAGCTTGTAATTAAACTCGTCAGCTGAAATAAACATTGACACTGCCTGTTCTTATTACATGTTCGTTTGCTAAATTAAACTCTACTGCTCAAAACGGAAAGTTAATCAGAATGAATGTGATAAACAGTGGAAACTGTTTTCAGTCCTATACAACTGTATACGAAACTAAAGCTGCGCAAAAACATCCACAATGAAAAAGGTAAAAAAAATAAAAAACACGTGTTCAAGTAGTTATTTTAGCACATTACACTATAGTGTTAGTTTATTTTTTGACAAAGCAGAAAAGCAAAAAAGGTATTTATTTATTTTATTTATTTAACATTATTGTTATCATTGTTATTATTTATCATTATTATTATTATTATGTACTCTACTAAATGGCTGAGGAGTCACTTAGTGTTAAATTCATACAGTTATAATTTTACTGTAATAAGTGAAATTAGCTTAAGGGTGTCTACCCAGAAAGTGTAAGTGTAAAGACTATGCCCAAATTGTGCATGCTATTCTGTAAATGGCATAAATAAAAAACATAAAAGTATATACAGTGCGTGCAGTCCTAGTTGAGGTCTGTCCTACTTTCTCACCTGAAGTGATCTGAGATTAGTTAATGTTAAATTAAAAAAAGACATTACTCCATGTTATCAGGATAAAATATGGAGCTATGTGATGTGTCTATGTTATTTCTGTAATGACAAACAAAAGGACAGATTCTGTGAACCTTCTGACCACAAAACAGTGCATTTAAATAATTGTTTTAACCAAGCGAAGGGATTTGCACGTGTGTGTATGTGTGTGCATGCGTGAGAGGTCATGTAATGTTCATGCCTGTCATGTGGTTGGACAGGGGAGAGTTGACAGGTCTAGTGCCAAATCCCATAATCCTTTCATCTGATCAAAGTAATACAACAGCTTTGAAATTATTTAATGGAGGATAAGTTTTAAACTTCAATGTACTTTGTGGTCAAATCTATGTGGGGATATTAGGCACACTTGCAGAAGATGGGGACACTTTCTTTGTAATTAAATTTGGGGATGGGATGGGACAATTTATTTAATAAGTGTCTTTGTGAGAATTCTTGCTTTATCCGCTACTCTAAACTTATAGTTATTTCCTGCTGCAGTTAATGATTATCTCCTCACCATCAGAATGGTGAAACATTAAAACACATATAACCAGATCATGTTCCAGCAGATCATTTTGCTTTGATAAACAGAGGTTTAGCTAACACAAAAACAGATTAATCTTATACAACATAATAGTGCTTAAACTAAATGAAGCAATGGAAACATGAAGGACGTTTTCGTTGTGGTTTGACAGGCATAAAAGCAGAATAACCTGATCATGCCTGGAAAACAACATGTTTTTATTTCTTTTTCTTTTGCGTGTCTTCTGCTGCTGTTGCGCTGCAATTTCCCCACTGTGGGACAATAAAGGTTATCTGAATCTGAATCAATATATCTGTCCATTTTTTCTTTCACTCAACCTAAAATTCAGTTATTTTTAGAATCTTTTAATTTTACTATAATATCAATTTAGTGTTGGTTGTTTTCTTGTGTGTGTGTATTTGGTAATTGATTCATATAAATCTAAGTTCTTTCATCAAATATCTGTCATTAGCATTAGGACCATGCTGCAGGAATAAAAGCTGAAGGGACCTTCTGCCTGCCACCTTCTCCATATGACCCAGCATACTTTAGCAACTAACTTGTACACATATTTATTCATATCTGCTGAATATGAAGTTGGTCAGAATGTTAGACGGGAAGGCTGTATGATTTATCTAGTCAGTGTTGTGTTCATCCATAACAAGTTTCTCATGGACAAAACACTTTTGGAAAGGAAAGGAAAATATTAAATTCTGTCTTATTTAAAGAAAAGTTGTTTACTAGCCATCTGTGAAACAAAATACTTTCTGATTATATGATTTTTATCATTTCATCGGACAGATTTGAAGCAATATGAAGGGAAAAGTAAGCTCTCTACACAGGTAGGACTACATTTGGCAACAGTGACCTTTAAAAGATATTCACACACTCACTAACCCATTTTTATTAAATGGATCTTTATAGACAACACTACACAAAAGCATGTGACTATATTTTTCAGGGTTTTTTATCATCACTGTAATGACTCTGTGCACTATTACCATGATATATTTCATACACAAGGCTTTTTTAAGCAATGCCTGCTCGTAATTCATCAGTCTGATCATCATACTCCCATATTAAAAACTCATAATCAAGATAAAAAGAAAAAAACTAAATAATCAGTTGGTTCATTCATGCATTAATTTATAAACATAAGTAGCCAAAACACTGTACAAATGATCATTCAAATGAAGTATTCCTGTAATAAAACTGATTGCTGTAATTTCTCTTTAGCATGTCCCAACAGGCCATTAAAACAATTAGATGTGTGTTAAACTGATTATTGCTTGAACATAATTTTTTTTAAAAACTCTTATTCTAAAATGTCATTAACAATAATGTACAAACAGAAGAAGGCAAAAGAAGATGCACACAATTTTAAAGACCTATTTACAAATATATATAATAATCTAAGCATATAAATTTACATATATCTGCATTGGATTATGCTTTGTAAAAAGCATTACGCTATAAACAATGTTTTAGTAAAGAACAAGAGAAGGCGTAATACCACCACACGTGACAATTCCAACTATATTTACTGTTGCTTATATTTTCTTATTGCGGTTATATAGGTCTCTGGGACACTTTAAATAAACATATTTTCATAGCTGCCAAATGGTAAAACCTTTCATTAAGTAAACCAGAATCAATTATTATGCATGAGGTTGGTATTTATCCAAATTCTCATTCAATTTCAATTAGCATTGAACAAACCTGAAATAATCTTTAAAGAAACTAAAGTCTGCACAGTTCTGCATGCAGACTATTAGCATATAGCTGGATTATATGCACATTGATAACACAGAACAGATATTTTATAATGGAGTTGAAAGTGATTTCATGCTGTTTTAATTAGCTTATAAAAATATTTATGTGTCTAAAAACTAAAAATAACCATACAATATTAATTTACATGCATTTGAAAAGTGCCCTGAGATGACATTGTCGTGAAGTGGTGTTATGCAAGTATGGTTAAATTAAATTGAATTTAATCAGTTATAAAACACATGTCTCACTGATTTTCATCAAAATGATGCTAAGTTTTCCATTTAAATAAAAATACAATTAAATGTTGAAAAAGCCCAGGATGCATTTCCCTCTTCTCTCATTTTCCTTGCCAACAACCCACACCTCCAAACCACATCAGCAAGCTGCCAACCTGTGGGAGGCAGTGCACCCAGGATCTTTAATATGGTCACATTTGCTTTACAGCCCATACAAACTAAAACATATCATGACAATTTGACTGCATGTGAAGGTTAATTATATAAAAATATCAACATTCATTTTTCATCTTCCTTCATATTTAGCTTTGGTGTTAATTTATTTCTTTTTTAACATCATTACGCTGAGTTTTGTGGCTCTTATGGTAAAAGCCATTTAAAATGCAGTTATGTCATTTTTAAATAGTTTTTTATGTATTAATTATTAGATCAGGGTTCAATCAATGGCTGGATTATATCAGGCTTATGGAATTATTTTATTTGTGTTAATACTGTCATTCCGCCTAACTGATCCGTAAATCTCCTTCATTGGTATTTGCCTTCTCCTCTGTTACCATCACTACTGCCCCACTGTGTGTGATATCACTCATGTTTACTCCAGCTAACTTATACCATTCTTCCTGCTCTTCCTTTGGATGTAAGCCATTTGAGATGTTTCATAGGTCAACCAATCCCCACAGACCTATTTGATAAAAACCAAGGACACCTTTGGGGATGGAGAACACCATCATGTTTTGCTAATGAGGCCTTGGAGGTGATTCACTCTTTACAAACAACTGTACTGCAGATCAATCGCACACATAAGACGAGGATAACACAAACAGTAGACAAATATATTAGAGGAATGTGTTATTTTTTGGGATGAAAGTGGTTTGAAAAAGCTAATTAAATTGTGTGATTTGTACTTGTTGACTGAAAAAAGACATGGTGTGCTGAATGTTGGCTCTGCTTCATACTGAATCAATGTCTTACCTTCACTGCAGTCCTTTCCTTGGAAGCCAGTGCTGGAGCAGTCACATGTTGGCTCATTGTTAATTAAACTGCAGACTCCTCCGTTTAAACACGTGTTGGCCGTACCACAAAGGTCCATTAGAACCCCATCACTGTTGATCAGTGCAGACTCTGTGTTGTTGACCTTTATATCTGTTATCCATCCAGCGAAAGGCAGCTGATCTTTGACTGCAGCCGACGTCAGGCGCAATGCCACGGATTGTAACTCTGGTGGTATTCCGCCAACAAACAAATGGCTGAAGACAGTCATGTCTCGTCTTTTCGACTTCACTTCCACCCACTTTATTTCAGTGTCCACCATTAGGGTTGTGTTCTTAAAGTTTCTCCTTATTGTGACCGTGTGCCATTGGCTGTCGTTGACCGCCATGTCAGTTATTACACTTGCAGGATCAGCACAGAAGATTGAGAAACGAAGGCTGAGTTTTCCATTCAGGATGAAAAGTTCTAAAAAGTCACAAAATCCTTCATCATCAAAGTAAACTAACAGCCCGTGGGAGCTCTTTGTTTTCATGTTGAAGCTCATTTCACTTTCGCAACATGCATTCCATACTGGAAACCTGGCCCACTGTCCCTCAGCACCTGTAAATTCTAGACAAGTGCTTATTTCTACAAAGCAACAAACAAGCAGCCCAACCCATATGATATGGGCACTATGTGGCTTTTGAATTACCATTGTGTGATTACAAATTCTGATGCTTGTTGACAGGATTTATAGATTCTGAATAATGTTTATACACATATATTCATATATAAATATATGTATTTATGTATATACATATATGTGTATATATTATGTTATTATATAAAATGTATATTTGTTGACTGTGATAGAGTAGACTGGCATTTAACTGACTGTCTACTTTGAGATACAACTGTGAATTGATGCATTGTAATAAAATATATTAAATACAATCAGAGATTTCCATTTCAGTAGGATTAGTCAACACTTATTTCCTGGAGCAAACACTATATTTCCATGTAGTCCAGGCCACCGGCAAAACCTGTCACTGTTCCCGCCAAAACAGTTTGAACTGTTCATAGGTCCTCTTTGCCATGACAAAGATCCAGATATCCACAGGGCACACACTTTTTGATTTATGCAATTATGGAACTGTCCTAGGTGCCCGTTAGCATTTCTACAGTTTAACACAGACTGGAATGGCAGCTTCAATCTTCATCTTGATGCCAACATTGTATGGAGGATAACTGGATGACTTGCTCAGGGCTTTCACCCTGCATCCTCGGTAGTAAAAAGGCCATATGGAGCCAGTTTGGCTGATAAGATCAGCAAAAAAAGAAGAAAAAAAACAGAAGAAAGAAAGAATGAAGAAAAAACACCCTTTTTTCTCTGAAAAGAATCCTCCGTCTCAATGTTCTCTGCAAAAATGAAAGGAAGATTTAATAAAGCATCAGTACTTTTAGGATTCTATTTAGGCTATAGGCAAACTCTTTATCATCCATCACAACTATACTCATACTGCCATGAATGCAGAAGCACAGCTAGTCAGCCACTCATAGCCAGAGTGGCCTTTGTAACAATAAACAGCTGTATCATTAGATTACCATCACTGAGGCTTTCCAGGAAGCAAGCAATGCAACTTGACAATCACACAATAGTTGATCTTAGTGGCCACACAGGCTTCTGTTTCTGTGACATGAATTTGCAGAACATCGCAGAACAACACGATTCACACTCAGGTAAGGAGACGGAACATCATCATTAGACTGAAAAAGGATGCTTCAGGCTGCTGGAAAAACATCAGGTCCGCAGAATTTCTATTTCTTTCCAGAACGCAGTCACACCAAGCTCGAGGGGGAAATGAGGTGTGGATGCCGTTGCTTTTAAGCTGTTATTGCATTCCCATAATTAGTTTTAAATAAGCAGGCTTTTAAGAAGCATTCCGATAAACGACACACCGCTGGTATTTTTCGGCTAAGCACTAAAAAATGAGGAAAAGTGCGTCATTTGATTCTCAATGCTCGGGTGGTGCAAGGCGAACAAATCCGTCTGCAACTGGATCTCAAGCAGACCAAAGAATCTGTTTTTCTTAACCTCATATTTGCCCTGTAGTTGTTTTTTTTCATTCAGGCTATTAAAACTTCCTTTCTAAACGTGTTAACACTCACACAAACAATCCCACAGACAAACTCAATTTAAAATCTTTGCAACTACTTTTTGCATTTCAAGGAAGGAGAAAGAAAATGTTTTCAATTGGCTGCAAAGGTTGCGGATCCACTTGGTTTTTGCACTTTACTGGAAAAAAACTCACTAAACTGCAAATGGGGTGAATGCCAGGGATGTTTAAACGACAACTATCGATTTGTCTATTAAATCAAATGATCCCAATCGGAATTTAGGCAGAAACATTAATATTTTCTCCATCACCTCGCCATACTTTAACATCTTAGCCCGGATAACAGCTGTGCAGTCTGCAAACGAGCACTTTTCATTTTAAGACATTTTTTCTTCGTTTTTTGGGGGGGAGGAGGGCTGCGGATCAGCGGAACTACGCCAATATAAAATTCCTTTTCTAAAACAATTCTTACATTTACGCGAACACTTTTACTTCTACGGGACCCTCAGTAGTTTGCACAAAAGAAAAAAAAGCGAGAGAAGAATTTATACAAACCACCGCGGACTGAATTAGTTTTAACCACCTTTATCCGCACGTTTGGGCTTTTAAGAGCCGAAAATCCGCGAAAGCCCTCAAATCAAGATCTGCTTCAAAGTGAATCGCAGCATCCTCCAGTGACACACACTGAGAGAGACCGGGTCCACTTTCATTCTAACTCCACTAAAACCTCACTGGCTTAGTGGCAGAAAAAAGGGTGGACAAAATTACCTGAAATATTCAGTCCTCCAAATGTATTTCCCAATATTAAAACAAACACAGCCGAAGAGAAAAAAACAAGACCCCCGGATGGAGTTAATGTGAAGCGGGGGGCGAAAATCCAGTTATGTTTGTGGAAGAGGAGGCGCAATCTGGTTTCCCTGTTGAGTTTATCCAGCGACTGTCAGGAGCCACAGACAGCGTGGATCACGTGTCTCCCCGTGATGTCTACCGGGGAGGGGCAGAATGCAGTACCTTGGACAGCGCCTCTGCCAACAGGAGCATCAGTCCATCGGTACTTACGGTACAAGCAACTTTGGAGAAATGCGCTGCTTTAACCTGTATTTCTGATTAAAACAAATGGATGAGTAAACTGAAACAGAGCAGAACCGCTAAACTTTGCTCACAAATGATCAGGAGCTAGTGTGGTAAAGCCCTGAAGCAGGGGTCTCCCTGATCCTTAGGAGTAAATATTTACTATGTTTTAAATGTTTCTTCATTTCCACAAAGCTAATTGGATGGGTTAGTATGCAGGACTTGGCAGCAATATGTTGAATCCATTTGATATAAATCAAATACGGAGCAGGAAAACATCTCAAATCTGCACACAGTGGCCATCCATAACCTTAAAGAGTCCCTTCTGAATAATAAAGAGTTATAATGGAAAAATACATATGATAGAATTGTTCATATTAGGATATTCATCCCTAATAAGTCTGTGTTTATTCATTTTGGTACATATTTATTCATAATAGATTATAATTATTATATTATTATTCTTGGCCATCACAATGAAAACTGCAATTTTATTTTAATAGTCCTAATACTAAATGTTTTCAATAACAGTGAACATTAATTTTCTACTGGTTTAATGTTCCTGCAAGTAGCTTATATGTAGAACAATTTATAATGTTAGGTCAAAAGTGTTAAATGCTTGCTGGTCACTGAATAAGCCTGATGCATTAAACCACAGAAAAGAGTGTAATACCAAAGCATGTGAGTGATGAACTGGAGTAGTAAATCAGTACATCAGCACAGTGTCCTTGAATAAGGCACTTAAAGCTTAAAGAATGAAACAGCTTTACTGAGGTAGGAGAAAACCTCAAGAAAATGGGACTCCCCCACATTATACAGCTATCGTTAGCTCTGCTTGGATAGGAAAGGGAAGGCCATCTACTGAGAGAAGAGACATATTGTTGCTTCAACAAGTGCTAATATCCATCCATCCATCCATTTTCTTCCGCTTGTTCCCGCGGGGTCGCGGGGAAATATATATATATA